>QRFJ01001452.1:273952-722016 GCA_006176705.1 Cocos nucifera
TACAATTAGTCTAGTCATGCATCTATCATATCTCATATGATATTTAAAATTAAATAATTTTTATTTGCTGTTTATCAGATGTTATTATAACACTTATAATATTAGAAAATAGTAAATAAGAAGATCTAAAATATGATTTAATCAGATTAAATCAAAGACATGCAAAACTATTCTATAGAACTATTCTATTCTAGAACTAGTCATGCATATCTTCATGTTCTTAGATCCAAATCATTTAATTTTAATTTTTTTGATTTCAGATCTGATCACATCTCATGTGATATCTAAAATCACATTATTTTTAATTAAAATAAAATTAAAATCAGATCTAAACAATTTTAGAACCATGGCTCTGATACCATCTGAAGGAAAATCCTGATTTCCCGGTCCAGGTTCGTCCAGATCTGATTAGATCAAGAGATATATTTCCAAAATTTTCTCTTGACCTTAATCAGATCTTGATATGTTTTAGATCTGATTCTTATTATTTTAATAAATAAAATAAAACAAGATAAATTAAATCAAATTCAATTTACCTGATTTGGGTAATCCTATTACCCTGTAAATGATCCTGATTGCAGCGGAAGGTTCTGGATCTTAGCCACGCAAGTGCCTGGCCTCTACCGGTATCCACTCAGGTTAGATCTAGATATCCTCTTCTTCTCTATCACACCTCCAAAAATCAGATCTGGATCTGATCTGGAGGATCTTCAAAACTCTTTTGAAGATCTGCAGTTGTCCTTTTGCAGCAGCGCAGCCTTCTTGCTTTTGATCGTCTTTCCTTGATCTGAATCGCACCAAACTAAGTCCAAAACACCTTTTGGACGTGGAGAGCAAGGGGAGAAGAAGCTATGGCATGGAGGAGGAGGGGAGAGGCAGCCTTGGGGCGTGTCTAATAGCATTGGAATTAGGGTTGGGCGCAGGGTCTTATTTATAGACCTCTTGTGATCCAACTCCTCTTTCCTCTCAACCAATCACAACCCTTTGTGAAATCAGATCTAAATCTGATTGGTTGGAATAGAGACCCCTGGATTCCTCCTTAGAGGGCGCCTAAGACCAGTCAAACTGGATTCTTAGTAGAACTCTGATTGGAATCCTAAAGGGAGGTGGAGTCCTTGTCCAACAAGGACTCCTAGGCGCCTCCTACTTGGGCTCACGCCACCCTTGGCGTGCGCCCTTCTCCTTGCCAGGTTCTGGCAGGGGGACAAGCCCCCACCAGCTCTCCAATAGGTGCATGACATGTGGTCAAAAGTCAAAGGGTGAATGGTCAACGTTTGACCAGTCAAAGGTAGACTTTTGACCAAAGTCAAAGAACAAGAAATGGCAGGTGACCAAAAATGGCAGGTAATGTCTTACAAATAAGACAACCTATTCTGACTTGGACAACCTCCAGTCAGACCATATGAAGGCCTCTGATTGAGCACAAACTCCTTTGGCTCAGTCAGGACAACTTATTTATGATAGTAAAAGAAGAACGTTAGGTTCAATCGAGTGCTAGCACGATTTCCTTGAACCTAATTGAATCTCATTCAGATCAATTGAACTAGATCAGTTCAATTGATGATCACCAGATTCAAACCCTTGTTTGTGTGACCCAGTTAGGTTCAGTTCTGTATGGTAATGGGATATGTCATGATCTCTATCATAGACATCATCGAAACTCCTTTCGATGGATCAGAACTCTTCTGATTCGAACAGCTAGAATGATCGATCATCTAAATCATTCTAATTGCTCCCAAAATCCATCAGTGACACCTAGCAGTATATGGTGGCAACCCATCAGAGCTGAATGCGAACCTCTTGGTGCAGCTACCTGTGTGATTAAGTTCTTCTATCTTGAGCCCCGATCAGATTAGGGTTAAGGTGAACTCGTCAAACCCTAGTCTCTGTCATATGATGTAATCATTCGATTCGAGTCCAATGTGAAAATCTAAATAGAAACTCTTTCTATTATTTCACTCTACCATGGCCATGGATTTCTGGACTTGATTCTCATGATCATCATAGGGCTGCTCCTCTACCACCGAGGTAGATAGATTCCATCTTGATGCAATCCAGTTCCTATAATGAACATGCTATAGCCAACATACACCTCAGGGTTCCATATGGCTAGGAGACCAAGTAATGGTGTAGTCAAACTATAACACCCTCAAGGTGAACTGCCGATGCATCTCAGGTCAAAGAACCAGACACACTACTGCAGCATCGAGTCAGTCATTGACGAGAAGGTAGACTTCCTAATGACTACTCGAGGTGGTCACGCTCAGTGCCCTCATTCTCTAACGAGTACCTGTACTCTCGCTCCGGTGTCTCCACACCGTAGACTCAAGACTCATCTACTAAAGAGAAGCGATCGTACACCAACCTTCCGGATCAATCACCATCCTCATGATGATCCTATGGTCGGGAGCTGTTTATGAGTTAATAATGATTATTCATGTCTTAAATTTTCAACTCTTGAAAATATGAATTATCATTACCATTAACTCAAAGGATGTATCACAGACACTAAATACACATGTGTGATAGAAAATAACCCATTTCATTAATTATAGTCAAAATTACAATTTTGCCCCTAGAAGTGTATTACAAGTGTCAGCCAATTCTGGCTTCTAGGGCACATATATCTAACAAGTATGTCATTTCAAAAATTAAAATCTTGATGTATCATACTATCAAATATCAGTACATAGAATTTCAATTCATCATGAAGATAAATTATATTCATAATCTTAATTTCATCAAATTCTTAAGTACTTCTTATTAATCATTAGCTATGACTACATTTTTTCTATGACAAGGTCATGACATTACGTATCATCTTACGATGGGCCACATATTATCTTACGATCGGCTACGTGTCATCTTGTTGCTTGCTATGTATCATCTTGTAGTATGCTATATATCATCTTACAGTATAATCCATAGAAACTGCTAATCTGCTGGTGTTTGTTGCAAATATACTGGTGACATGTCGCATGTCCGCTTATGACAAAATCCTTTATATTGCTAGGTTCTATTCATATTATTATCTAATTCCATATCTTGTTCAATATTTATATCATCATTTAGTTTCATATCTTGTTCCGTAATAGTATGAGTATAAAAATAATAAAATATTCAATTAACCTATCAAATCATTTGTTATAATCACACATCATAATTATTTCAAAAAAAGATAGAATATTTTCAATGTCTTTCATCATATTCGCATCATGAATTAATACAATTCAAAATTCATCAATTTATTTATTGATAAATTGTTAGATAAATTTAATAAAGATAACATACTACTTATCTCATATGCATTCCATTAAATTCATATAAATCTAGTAGTTTCTTTCTAAAATCTTTAGTTCATAGATCATATCCCAGTATCCCATTATCGAACATCTACAATCCTATACAAGATCAATTTCAATAATTAGATAGGGTATCAATAATTATGAAAAGATAGGTTGACGAAAGTCATATTTGATAGTCTAGATTAGCTAGTCATCCTTACTTCATCAATCAAGATTCAATTAAGACATAGGTGATTCAACAGAGATTAGGGATGATCTAATTGATGAAAAAATTCTAGGATTTCATGCATAGATTTTAAAATTCTTTTAAAATTTGTGTAGCGGAAGACTTAGATTAATCAAATTAATCTAATAATACATGTAAAAATACCTACATCTAGGATCTTATGACATGATATAAGCATGTAATTGTTGCCTAACTAGACAATCCAAGAGGTGAGGGGGGTGAATTGGGTTATTAAAAAATTTACCTAATAAGTGATGTGCAGTGACGAACAATAAGTATACTGAATATGAAGTAACTAGAGAATAGAAAGTAAATACAACAGAAGAGAAGAAAAGTACACAGACAAATACTGTAGATTTATAGTGATTCGGTGCACCTCCAGCACCTACATCCACTTTTCAAGTGATCCCTTGAAAATTTTCACTATAATTATTTGATTATAGCATGTTTGTTTTACACAGGGCTTACAAACAAACCCAATTGGTTTTATCCCAGGTTAACCAATCAAAACCTTTATAAGCCTTTTATCTAAGGCTTTTCTAAACTAAACTAAGTTTGGTACAATAATAACCCTTCAAGTTTCAGCCCCAACTAAAACTTTTACAACAGATTTGAGAAAGAAGTAAATACAACAATGTAAAACCTTGTTTCGGTTGGATTGTTGTTGCTGTAGCTCTTCTTTTTGAGGATGCTTTGAATGCTTCTAATAAATGCTCTCTTTTCTCTTTGAATACACTCATAAGGATTAGGAAAGTATTGAATGAGAGTTGGTAAACCTTTTTTCAGATTAACTTTTCTCAAAGTGCTCTCTTTTCTTAATGAACGGTGCTTGAACAGTGTTTTTCTTTTATATTTTTCTTTTTTCTTTTTTCTTAATCATTTCCAAAAGGTTTCAGATGATTTGACATAGATTCTGGTCATTTATGACTATTAAAGATCAAAAATAGCCATTAAAAAAAGATTTTGGGTGAAAGCAGACTTCTATAGAACTAGCCATTACGCTCGTCAGATTTCGTCGAGCTGGCTCGATTCATGCTTTAGATCGGCTCGAGCAGTGTTTCTTCGCAAAGCATTGTTCTATCGTATTGAAAGAGCTGGCTTGATTCTGTGTCGAGCTAGCTTGATTGGCAGTCTAGAAAAATGGTGCTTCTATCGATCTGAGACAGCTAGCTCGGCTGTGCATCGAACTGGCTCGGATGGCAGACTTCAAAAACCATATTTTTGTTGACCTAAGATAGCTAGCTCGATTGGAGCTTTGAGCTAGCTTGAGGAGCAGAACTCCAAAACTAATCTTCTACCACTCTAAGACAACTGGCTCAGATCTAAATCGAGCTGGCTCGATTATGTGCCAAGCCAAAGAGTTAAGTGCATGCCGTGCTAGGGCTGGCTCAAATCAAAGATGGGTCAGCTCGAATCTTTTGAGATGAAGTTTCGAGAGTCGTTACTTTTTCTTTTTCTTCTACAAAAAATAATCTTTGACAAACTTGAAGAATGTTAGTGTTAGTATTATACTCCAATATTTTATAATCATCAAAATCATTCCTGGAGACAATAATCTTCCTCTTTTTGATAATGACAAAATATTGAGCATATTTACAAAATATATTAAAGAAATTAATTTAAAGTAAAGAGATATATAATATAGAGATGCATTTTTCAATATGCATAAATAATTTTTAGATTTCAATATGCACAAGCAGAATTTTTGACAAGATAGATGAATTCTTAAAGGGGTGTGTTCTTTAAGGATGTATTCATTACAGAGTCATGATGGGTGAATTTTGCATTTTCTTCCCCTTAATGAATGCATTTTAACTATATTTAAATTAGTAATCCATTTAATTATGCACAAGTATTAATATGCTCAAGTATCTTCTCCCCCCTTTTGTCAACATTAAAAAGAGCAACTAAAAGAGCAATTCAATTAAGCATTAAAAGCATTGCAGATATTGCAATTAATAAACTTTCATTGATAGATGAAATTGATTACATGTTTGTATTGTTTACAAAAAGATATGACCAAATAATACAATATTAGAGTTCATTTCAAAACATAACAAAAAGACTAAGTTTAAGTAAAGATAAGATTTTGGTCCTAAGGCAACTATTCCTCATCTGAGGAAAATTCAATGATAGGACCAGAAGAGGAGGTGGAAGGTGCAGTTGATTTGCTCCAGACTCTTGCAAAAGGTCTGGGGCAAGAAGTTGAGAAACTAGTGTCGGATCTAATGGTGGCACTGAAGGGTGGTCTGACAAAAGATGACTGAGGCTGGCTAGGGGAAGGTCTAGGCTGTGATGAGGGAGAGAAAATCCAAGAGCCTAGGTCATCCAACTTTTGATTAAATTTCTGAAGTGTTGTGATGATGACTTCGGTGCCGCCATGCTGAGTAATGATTAGCTCTTCAATTCTTCTAGCAATCTTGGCAACTTCTCCAATCAATTGCTCAATCTGTCCAGAAGATCCATTATTCTCTTTTTCCAAAATTTCTAATCTTTGAGACAAATTACCGATCTGTTGACTTATCATATCAATCTATTCCTCAGAAGAAATTCTTTGTTCTTCTAAACTCTGATTCATCTGTAATTTGAGATCGGAGAATATGTCATCCATTTTTTTGGAAATCTATCCCACAACCTGCTCCATAATATTGTCAACTAAGAAACTAGAAAATACTGTAGGCAAGTGAGGTGAAATAGATTGATGCTCTTCAACGACTGATCTTGGCGACGGTGCTGGTACTAGCGAAGATGGAGGAATAGTAGGTGCAGGTGAGGAAGGCCTAACTGAATCTGAAGAAGAGGATGATGCTGAGACATAAGGGCATGCTTCTTCATTTTCTCTAATTGATACACCATTTTTCTTCTTAAATTTCATTCGATACAGTGTTTGAATAGTGTAATAATCAGTATGAGTAAGTGACTTGGAGTTCTCCCCATCTAAATCAATTTCAGCTTTAGTGAATAAAAGGATGAAGTCCATCCCATATGGCAAGCAAGCTTTTCCTCTAGATCTACCAACCGTGCTTTTTATTTGTTCTATCATCATGAAGGGCAGATTCAATGGAGTTCCATTCACCATATATACCATTACTGCTAAATCCTTTGAAGACAGCCAATCAAATCTTCCAATCCTTGGGAAATAGATTCTGCACAATAGGTTGTGGAGTAGCTTCAATTCAACTAGCAGAATATTTGTATTGTAGATATCTCGATGGTCAACATTGTCTCTGCCAAGGAGCTTTTTAAGTTCTTCAAAATCATTTTCTAGACTAGGAGCACGAATTCCACCATGCGGCATTTATAACAAGTGTCTTAATCTTCTTTGATCCAATATGATTTCTATTCCTTTTACTTCTGACCAAATGGAGTCTAAATCAATTTTTAAATTTTCAAAGAACTCTCTTACTAGTGGGGATAGGTGGGTACATCCAAAGAACACATTCTTTCCCACCCCTGATGTCGAATCCAAGAGCCAATCCAAAAATTTTCTTCATTTAAGAACTCAGAACTGACCTTTCTACCTATTGTGACAGCTCGAGAAGCCATTGACAGATGATTTAGAGAGGTTGAGGATGCTGAGCTTGTCGTTCCCTTTCTTTTCAATTGAACATCCAGTTGTTCTTCAGTACGGCACTTCTTTGAAACTGTCGCTCGAGACTTAGGTGCCATTTTTCTCGGATTCCTATGGATTTGAAGAATGGATCGAGAGGGAAAGAGTATTTGGAAAGTTTTGGTGAGAAGCTAGGAAAAGGTTGAGGTGGGGCAGGCTCGAAGCAATGAATAGGGTTTTAAGAAGGGCGTTCGACTTAAATAAAAAGACTGCACCCTGACCATTGAGCAAGCTTGAATCCTGTTCGGGTTAGCTTGACAGCCAAGCTAGCTCAAAGGTATATTCAAGCCGGCTCGATCTGATAGAAAAACTAAACTTAATTTTAATTTGAATCTTCAAATAATGATAATTAACCCAACCAACTTATGAGTAAAAAAGATAAAGAAATTAATAGTTACTTAAAAAGGATTGCACATTCCTAATTTACCTCTAATTGTATTGAATCTATCTTTATTCAAGGGTTTTATAAAAATATCTACTAATTGATTTTCACTTGAAACAAATTTGAGTATAATGTCACCTTTTTGAACATGATCTTTGATAAAGTGATGCCTAATTTTAATATGTTTTATTCGAGAGTGTTGAATGAAATTTTTAGTTAAATTTATGGCACTTGTGTTATCATATTTTAATAAAATTTTATTTTATTTAATGTCATAATCCTTAAGTTATTGCTTAATCCAAAGAAGTTGAGCATAGCAACTTCCGGCTACAACGTACTCAACCTCGGTCGTGGACAAAGCTACCGAATTTTATTTTTTACTGAACCAAGAGATTAAGTTTAACTTAAGAAATTGACATGTACCAAAGGTACTTTTTCTATCAATTCTACAACCTCCATAATCAGCATCAAAAAAATTAATTAAATTAATTAAGGTTTGCTTAGAATACCATAATCCTAAATTTTGTATTCTTATCAAATATCTTAAGATTCTTTTAACAGCAATCATATGAGATTCCTTAGGATCAGATTGAAATCTAGCATATATGCAAATACTAAAAAGTATGTCAGGTTTACTAGTAGTTAAGTATAGTAGAGAGCTAATTATACCTCTATAAAGTTTTTGATTGATACTCTTACCTTGTTCATCTTTATTCAATTTGCAAGATGGGCTCATTGGTGTGCCAATCACCTTTGAATTTTCTATCTTAAACTTCTTTAGCACTTCTAGAGTATACTTGGTTTGGAAAAGAAAAATATCTTTTTTTGTTTGTTTGATTTGAAGTCTAAGGAAGAATGTTAGCTCCCCCATCATGCTCATTTCAAATTCGTCCTACATTAACTTGGCAAATTCTTGGCAAAGATTTTTATTAGTTGAACCAAAGATATTATCATCAATATATATTTGAACAACAAGCAGGTCTGATTTCTTTCTTTTCAAAAATAATGTAGTGTCTACACTGCCTCTAGAAAAATCATTATTGCACAGAAATTTACTCAATCTATCATACCATGCTCTTGGTACTTGTTTCAAATGATACAATGCTTTATTAAGTTTGAAAACAATATCTAGAAGAATATGATTTTCAAAGCCTAGTGGTTGTTCAACATAAACTTGTTTAGCAATATAACCATTTAAATATATATTTTTTATATTTATTTGATATAATTTAAAATTTATATAACAAGCAAAAGCAAGCAGCAATCAATAGCCTCTAATCTAGCTATAGGTGCATAACTTTCATCAAAATCTATCCCTTCTTCTTGATTATATCCTTTAGCTACTAGTCTTGCTTTATTTCTTATTACATTACCATTTTCATCTAGTTTATTTCTGAATATCCATTTAGTTTCAATAATTGGATGATTAAGAGGTCTATCAATAAGAGTCCAAACTTTGTTTCTTTCAAATTGATTTAATTCCTCTTGCATAGCAATTAATCAATTAGGATCAATTTTAGCTTCTTCAATAATTTTTGATTCTATTTGAGAAACTAATGCAAGGTAATCATGATGTTCTCTAAAATTAGATCTAGTTTTTACATCTTGAGATGGATCACCAATTATAAGATCTTTAGGATGATTATGAGCATACCTCCATTCTTTGGGTTGATCTTAATATTTTTGGTTCATACCTCCTTCTTGGATTTCTTCATGGTTATTGACATTTGGCTCACTTCCTTCATTAGGATTGGATTTGTTTTTCAAGATAAGTTCTTTTACTTCTTTTCCTAAATTTTCTATATCATCATCAAAAGTATCTTCCTTTCTTGATGAAAGGTTGTTAGATTCATCAATGACAATATGAATGGATTGTTCAATAACTAAGGTGTATTTGTTAAAGACTCTATATACTTTGCTTGATGTAGAGTATCCAAGAAAAATATCCTCATTAGACTTAGCATCAAACTTTTTAAGTTTGTCTTTTTCATTATTCAGAATAAAATATTTACATCCAAATACATGAAAATAGTTAATATTAGGCTTTCTACCTTTTCAAAGCTCATAGAAGATTTTCTTAAGAATGAGATGGATCAAAACATGATTTAAAATATAGTAAGCAGTGTTAATGACTTCAATCCAGAAATATTTTGAAAGACTTTCTTCACATAACATAATTCTAGCCATTTCTTCTAAAGTTCTATTTTTTCTCTCAATTACACCATTTTGCTGAGGTGTTCTTGGAGCAAAAAATTTATGTTCTATTCCATTCTCATTACAAAAAGTTTCAAAGCTTTAGTTTTGAAATTCTGTACCATGGTCACTTCTAATTTTAACTATTATTAAGTTTTTTTCATTTGAAACTTTTCTATAAAATTTTGAAAAAGTAGAAAATGCATTATCTTTGTATGCTAAAAATAGAACCCAAGTAAAATAAAAAAAATCATCTATAATCACAAGTTCATATTTTTTTTCTTCTAGACTTATGGTCCTAGTAGGTTCGAATAAGTCCATGTGAATTAATTCAAGAGATCTAAAAGTTAAAACAATATTTTTGGATTTAAAGCTTCTCCTAATTTGTTTACCAAATTAACATGCATCACAAATATGATCATTTTCAAAGCTTAATTTAGGTAAATCTTTAACTATATCTTTTGCAAGCAATTTTGATAAAGTGTGCATGCTTGCATGACCTAATCTATGATGACATAGCCAAGTAGTTTCTTTGATCTTAGTATCTTTAGCAATAAGATATTGGCCACTCTTTATGGCTACCTCATCAAGATTAACCATGTAGATATTCCCACGCCTATGTCCAATAAACTTGATACTGTCATCGAAGGGACTAGTGACTATATATAAAAATGATTCAAAAATGACTTTGAAACCTTTGTCATACAATTGACTTATGCTTAATAAATTATGCTTTAAGTTATCAACAAGTAGGACATTCTCAATGAAGATGGAGGGAGTAAGTTTGATTTTACCAATACTAATAATTTTTTCTTTTCCATTGTCACCAAAAGTTACCAATCATCCATTCTTTTTCTTAAGGATGATGAATTATTCTTTGTCACCTATTATATGTCTTGAACAGCCGCTATCTAGATACCAAGCTTTTTCATCTTTATCGACTGCAAGACATTCTTGCAAAATAATCAAGTGGCTGATTTAGGTATCCAAGTCTTCTTGGGTCCTTTAGGATTAGTATTTATGGTTTTCTTAGGAATCCAAATTTTCTTAACTAAATTGTCATTAGTTTTACTAAAATTACATGCATATCTTTGTGCCCTAACTTACCACAACAGAAACAAGTAATGTTTGAAAAGAAATATGATGATGTTAAGTTAGTGTAAAGATTCTTTAAGAATTTTTGTTTCTTGTTAGGATTATAACCTATTCCAGCTTTATTATAGATTGCTTTTTAGTTATTTAAGATCATTTTTAGTTTTTCATAACTGCATGTGAACTTATCAACCAATGATTTCAGCATTTGAATTTTTTTTCTCAAAGAGTCATTTTCTTCTATTAAAAGCTTATTTCTTTGTAGGATTTCTTTATTTTCTTTGGATAAGGTATCACATATTATTTTTAGATTTTTGTTTTTACTAGATATCTTTCGATATTCTTTCATTAGATCGTAAAAGGCATCTTGTAATTCATCAAACGAATAATCTTGAGTGATTTTGGAGTTTACCTCATTCTCTTGTGCCATGAAACATAAGTTTACAACATCTTCGATTTCTTCATCGGAGCTAGATTCGTTGTTGTCACTCCAAGTAGCAATCATTGCTTTCTTCTTGGCCTTCTTGATGCTTTTCTTTAAGTTGGGACAGTCAGCCTTGAAGCGTCCAGGTTTTCTACATTCAAAGTATAATGGTTACTTTCTTTCCTTTTTCTTGTCCTTGCTTGTCTCACATTTGTTCAGAGATTTCTTCTTGAAGCCTTGCTTTCTTCTTCTTATAAATTTCTTGAATTTTCTTGTGATCAGTGCTATGTCCTCATCTTCATCATTTTTATCCATTGATTTATCTTCTTCTTCATCAAATGCAACAGATTTGAGGGCAATGATCCTCTTCTTTTTGCCTTCATCTTCATTGTGTTGCCTCATGGTAATTTCATGCGTCATCAATGATCCAATTAGCTCTTCCAATGGTAACTTATTCAAGTTCTTTGCCTCTTGTATTGCAGTAACCTTTGCTTCCCATGTCTTTAGCAAGGATCTAAGAATTTTTCTCACCAAATCACTATTAGAATAAATCTTTTCAAGACTTTTTAAACCATTAGTTATGTCAGTGAATCATGTGAATATTTCAATGATTGATTCAATGGATTCCATTTTGAAAAGCTCATATTAGTGCAATAGCATGTTAATCTTTGATTCCTTAACTTGGTTTGTGCCCTCATGAGTAACTTCGAGTCTATCCAAAATTTTTTTTGCAGAATTGTAAGTAGAAAGTTGATTAAACTCGTTGGTATCTAAGGCACAATACAAGATATTCATAGCCTCGGCATTTAGCTGAATTGACTTTTTATCTTCATCACTCTAATTCTTTTTAGATTTGGGTGTGTTAATGCCATCGATATAATGGTGGATATATACGGCTTATTGATTATGACACTGCACATATCATAATCAAGAGCTTGAATGAAGATTTTCATGTGAGCTTTCCAATATATATAGTTTGTGCCATTGAAAAATGGTGATCTATTAGTGAATTGCCCTTCGGCAAGTGAACCTCCCAATTATATTATCATGATCTTTATCTCCTGATGGTTAGATCAGTGCTAGCTGAGAACCAAGTTCTGATACCACTTATTATGCATCTAGACAACTCAAGAGAGAGGGGGTGAATTGGATTATTAAAAAATTTAACAAACCTAATTAATGATGTATAGTGATGAATAATAAGTATGCTAAATATAAAGTAGCTAGAGAATAGAAAATAAATGCAATAGAATAGAACAAAAGCACACAGACAAACATAGTAGATTTATAGTAGTTCGATACACCTTCAGCACCTACATTCACTCTCCAAGTGACCTCTTGAAAATTTTTACTATAATCACCTGATTACAGCATGTTTGTTTTACATAGAGCTTACAAACTAATCCAATTGATTTTATCCCAGATTAACCAATCAAAATCTTTACAAGCCTTTTACCTAAGGCTCTCCTAAACTAAACTAAGTTTGGTGCAACAATAACCCTTCAAGTTTCAGCCCCAACTAAGACTTTTACAATAGATTTGAGAAAGAAGTAAATACAATAATGTAAAATCCTATTTCAGTTGGATTGTTGTCGCTGTAGCTCTTCTTTTTGAGGATGCTTTGAATGCTTCTAATAAATACTCTTTTTCCTCTTTGAATACACTCAAAAGGATTAAGAAAGTATTGAATGAGAGTTGGTAAACTTTCTTTCAGATTAACTTTTCTCAAAGTGCTCTCTTTTCTTAATGAGAAGTGCTTGAACAATATTTTTCTTTTATATTTTTTTTTCTTTTTCCTTAATCATTAACAAAAGGTTTCAAATGTTTGACATGGATTTTGGCCATTTATGATTGTTGGAGATTGAAAATAGTCATTGAAAAAAGATTCTAGGTGAAGACAAACTTTTGTAGAACTAGCCATTATGCCTATTAGATTTCGTCGAGCTGGCTCAATTCATGCTTCAAACCAGCTCGAGTAGTGTTTCTTCGCAAAGCATCATTCTATCCTACTGAGAGAGCTGGCTCGATTTTGTATCGGGCTAGCTTGATCGACAGTCCAAAAAAATGGTGCTTCTATCGATCTGAGACAATCAGCTTGGCTGGGCATCGGGCTGGCATGGATGGCAGACTTTAAAAATCATGTTTCTATTGAGCTAAGATAGCCAGCTCGATTGGAGCTTCGAGCTGGCTCGAGCAGCAGAACTCCAAAACTAATCTTCTGCCAGTCTAAGATAGTCGGCTTGGATCCAAATCGATCTGGCTCGACTACGTGCTAAGCCAAAAAGTTAAGTGCGTGCCATGTCAGGGCTGGCTTGAATCAAAGATGGGTTAGATCGGATCTTTTGAGATAAAGTTTTGAGAGTCAATACTTTTTCTTTTTCTTTTATAAAAAATAATCTTTGACAAACTTGAAGAATGTTAGTGTTAGTATTATGCTCAAATATTTTGTAATCATCAAAATCATTCCTAGAGATAACAATAATAAATTTAAAAATAAATAAAGCTAAAAGGTATTGATCACATCAATACTGATCTTGATCTAATCTAGTATACTATAGAGATCAGATCTCTATATTTGATCATAGGTCGAGAACTCCACTGCTAATTTTTAGGGTTGAGAACATCGCTCAAAGCCACACAGGTTGTCTAGCCTCTACAGATTGTCCACACAAGATTTCTAAGATGATCGAAAGATTCGACAATCAAAGATCCACATAGCATGCTAGCACTTTGCAAATTTCTCTTGATGGTTGATCTTGATTCTTCTTCTTTGGATCTCTTGGATCTTTCAAGGGATGAAGAACTTAAGGAGGACTTTAGAAAGAATATCTTCCTCTTTGATCTCTCAAGGATATGTGGAAGAGGGAGGAAGAAAAGCCCTAGAGAAGAACACCTTCTTCTCTTCTTTCTTTTCACTCACTAGGACATAGTAGGATTGTATCCTAAAGAAAGCCCACGCCCCAAGGTAATATGCACCCAATAAACCCACGCCCAAGACTCTATCCCACGTTGAAACTCATCTAAAAATTTCATGCCAAAACTCCTCTTAAATAGGGAGAAAAGGAAGAGTCCTAGTCTAGCAAGGTCAAATACCTAGTTAGGAAAGTTTCCATTATAAGAAATATGGGGTACCCAAATTAATTTTCTTAGGCCTGGATACTAGAGAATATATGCATGAAAAGCCTTCCTTTCTGGTGCCAAAAATCAGATCAAATCTGATTATATTAGGCGCCATATAGTGGATAGAGTTTGGGGATTTGAAAACTCTATCAAATAGAATCCTAAGTACTTGTTTTGACCTAATCAAAACTAATTTCCAAATCCATGAGGGAGGGGATGCATGGAGCCTTCATTGGTGTGAGAAACACCATGCAAAAAATTAGAACAAAGGGCATGGGCATGGGAAGTTTGGTGCAAAGCAAGAGAGAGAGTTCCAGTCCAATTGGGCTCTCTAGTTTTCTTTGGTCAAACTAATTTTAAATCTTAATTAAATTAGAATTGATACAATCTAATTAAGGATGATCCTAGTCCAACTAGGAGCCCATTTAAATTTGATTAAATTATATTTAATTCTGATTTAAATCCTAAGCCAATTAGAAATTAGGTGCATATAAGTCCTAATTGAATAAGAAAATGATCTCTCTTGTAATTGGCTTATCCCATAATCAAATTAGACTTAACCTAATCAAGTTTAAATCAAATCAAATTGAATCTCATTCAATTAGACTTGATCTCAGCCCTAATGCTTAATCAAATTGAGATAATTAATGATCCAATTGCTAATTAATCCTCCTACAACACTTGTACTTGATCAATCATCAATCGTATTGATGATTTGATCCTGAAATATTGATCAACCATCTGATCAGATAGAACTTCTAATGTGTGCGATCTCATAGGTTCGAACTTAAGTCGGTAGCACAAAAATAAATTTCTATACTAATCGAAGTGACTATCTAACAATGGTACCCAACGTTCGAATAGATCAAATGTATGTAAAGCAACATTCTAGAATCCATTCGAATATGGTTACCATATAATTCATCCTTTTAACTTCTATATTTAGGATGATTCAGAGTTAAACTATCAATCCTAAAAAAGTGAATCCATAGTGTATTTCAATGTAATAAGTCCTGTGACTCCTCACAAGGACTATCCTGGCCAAATTTTTATTAAATTAAAACATAATTCAACAAAACTTCTGAAATCAGGAGTGGTCAATCCCATCTTGACTCACTCATCAACTTCATAAGTACTTAATTGTACCTAAAAATCTTTTGTTACTAAATTAAAAATTCAGGTAGTCCGGCACCAAAGCACAGTGAGTTGCTTACAAGTCACCATGGTGATCTCAGGTTAGAAAAATATTATATCCATATCCCTTCAGGATAAATTTTGATAGTAAAATGCTCTAGAGTTGGTCATGTTAGTGATGATGTATCCCTACATCTCATCTGCATGCTATATCAGTGTCTACACACTTTTTAGTTAAGAGGACAACCAACTTATATGATACAGAATGATATACACTCGATAAACATTATCGTTCTAGGTAACAACGTATCATTTGATCGTGAACATATTTAAGGACTAAATGATAAATCTTTTTTTATTGATTTTAAATAGTTCAAAAAATTTCATTAGAAATTTATAAAAGAAAGATGTAAACTTGTGATGAAAAAGCTAGAATAAACTTTTTATTCATAATAAATCATTTATAATTACAAGATTAGCTCAACCATCAACAGACTGACGATTGGCTTTGGGATATATTTTTCAATAATAATCAATAGTGTCCAATAAGAATAAGGTAAAGGTTACTATACCATTCGACAATCAAGAGTCAATTCAATCAAGTAACTTCACCCAATCGAAGTCGACTTAAGATACAAAAAATTGATAGAGTTCAATACAAGCTAAATTTTATGATGCTCAATAAGATTCAGATGATACAGATATACTATCTGACTAACAAGGTGGTTTATAAACTATTTGAATTAACTTAGATTCAAAACAACATGGTTGTGAATCCTTCATAGAGTTCATAAATTAAGTGGAGAGAAGAAATTAGAAGAGAGAGAGGAACTAATAAAATAGAATAGGACTAATCAAGTGATATTGTCTGACAATCTGATCGATCAAATCAAAATAATTTAATTAAATTATGATGAAATTACTACATAAAAAATTCAATAAAATCATGGGTGAAAAAATCTAATAGTATCTGGTCTGATCAAAGTAGATGTTGGTATGTTGTCCAGCGATCATGAATCAAGATTCCTTCACTAAAGTCATTCAAATTCATCATCAATCTTCTTAAAGATCTAAAAAATCCTAAGACAGAGAAATAATCTAGAGAAAAAAATCATAAAGAGAAAAACTAGAGAGAGAAAGTGAGATTTCTAGAGAGAAAGTCAGATTCTAGAAAAAGAATAATGGAGATTCAAGATCAGAGATGGGAGGAGGAAAGAGAGAGAAACTCTCTTTTCTTTTTTCTTTTTCTTTCTTCGATTAGGCAAAACATGGGATTTTGTTGAATCCCGCTTCTCCCTCGAGCCAAGATGATTTTGCTGGAAGGCAAGTGGCCAAGGGTGCGGCCCGTGGCAGCACAGCCATGGGTCCCGATCTATTAATCAATGATGACAACGACATCGAAAATAAGAAAAAGATGGGATAAGAGATATAAAATAAGGGATCTTAGTTTGATTAAGTGCTAGCCCACTCACCATGGCTCGGCTCTGACTACGGCTAGAGGTTGCTGTAGAGGAGAGGCCAAGGCCTTCATAGACAAACATTGACAGTGGGGAAGGCTAGAAAAAAAAAGAAAAAAAGCTGATAAATAGATCTAAAAATTAGGGGTTCTCCTATTGTTGGATTTTTTGGAGACTATTTGGCAAGATCAATGGCCCTTGGGTTGAGAAAGAGTAAGGAAGAAAGGTCAGCGATGACTACCTCGACTCTGGCAACTAATTTGCTGCAATTTCCGACGATCATAGCAAGCCTGATCGGTGGTCTTCTAAGAGAAAAAGTGGAAGGAAAATGGTGGTGTGATTTCCAGTAGGGAAGCACAAGGGATTTAGGTGCCCCTAATAAGGGTGGAGTCGGGCTTCCAGTCCTCTTCTTGGAGTCCATCTCTTTTTTTTTCTTTTTTTCTGCATTAAAATCCATATGGTTCATTTTTTTTTGTTAGGATTTATAACTAGGGCTAGGTCATGTTGGGTTGGGCTATTGTAGCAATGATCTAAGAATCTTTCTTATAAGATCAGCATTAGTATAAGATTTTTTCAATAAATTTAGATTAATAGTGATATGTATAAATCTTTAAAATATATTAGAAATAGATTCAAAGTGTCCATTTTAAATATTTCATATTCATGTACTAGCATACTAATTTTTTATTCTTTCATTTCATTAGTGCCTTCATAAATTATTTCCAATATATCCTAGATTTTCTTAGCAGAAGAATATATACATATTCTATTAAATTGATTTTCATCAAGAGCACAATAAAGCACATTCATTGCATTTATATTTAATTAATCTAATTTTTTTATTATTCCATTTATTTTCAAGCTTAGGAATTTGAACTTCATTTATAATTTTAGTGGGTGTGTGTAGACCATGCACTATAATATTTCATAAATCATAGTATTGTGCTTGAATAAAAATTTTCATTCTAGCTTTCTAACAAATATGATTAAATGCACAAAAAAAAGGTGGTCTTACAAGAGAGTGGCTTATATCAAAAGATATTCTAAGGGTTGTCATTGATCTTGAGCTCTAGATGGTTATGTCTACAAAAGATAAAAGAGCACCTACTCTGATATCAATAAAAATTACCCATTCTACCTATATTGAGAATGTCTTACTTGTAGATAGATTGAAAAATAATTTGCTAAGTATAAATCAATTGTATAATAAAAGTGTCAAAGTTGCATTTAAATCATTAATGTTCATTGTTTCTAATCCCAATGACAATGGCATTATTCTCATTAGACATAGATATGGTAATGTCTACATGGTTGATCTAGATGATCTTTCTATGAAGAAATAGTAAATGTCTAGTGGTAATGGATGCTAAGATTAATGAGACTAATTGGTTATGGTATCATACATTAGGGCATGCAAGCATGAATTTGATTTTAAAACTTATCAAGAAAGATCTAGTCAAAGATTTATTGAAAAATAAATTTTGAAAAAAACAATGTTTGTGATGCTTATCAATTTGAAAAATAAACTAGGAGATCCTTTAAATCAAAAAATATTATTTCAACTTCTAGACCTTTGCAATTAGTTCACATGGACTTATTTGGATCCACTAGGACTACAAGCCCAAGAGAAAAAAGATATGAACTTGTGATTATTGATGATTTCTCATGATTTACATAGGTTTTATTTTTTATACAAAAAGATGAAGCCTTTTCTATATTTTTAAAATTTTATCGAAAAGTTTCAAATGAAATGAACTTTACTTTGGTTTGCATAAGAAGTGATCATAGAACTAAATTTGAAAATTAGCAATTCACATTTTTTATAATGAAAAAAAAATTGATCATAATTTTTCTATACCTAGAATATCTTAACAAAATAAGATGATAGAAAAAAAAGAATAGAACTTTAGAAGAAATGACTCATACCATGTTGTATGAAAGCAACTTTACAAGATATTTTTAAGCGGAAGCAATTAACATGGCTTGTTATATCTTAAATCATACTTTGATTCATTCAATTTTTAAGAAAACTCCTTATGAGCTTAGAAAAGAAGAAAATTAAATATTAATTAATTTCATATTTTTGGATGTCGATGCTTTATTCTAAATAATGAAAAAAATAAAATTAAAAAATTTCATATTAAGTTAGATGAAGGAATCTTTTTAGGATACTCTTAATCTAACAAGGTATATATAGTCTTCAATAAGAGAACCTTGGTTGTTGAAGAGTCTATTCATGTTGTATTTGATGAATCCAATGACTCTTCTTTGAGAAAGAAAGATTTTGTAGATGATAATGCAGGAACTATAAGCAAAGAAATGAAAGATCCTACCTTAAAAGATATTCTGATACAAAATGATGAACAAGATGATAAAGTGATTGATGAAGAAAATCATAAAGAACCTTAAGAACATCATTAGAACTTATCCAATGATTGGAGGTATGCCTATGAACACCTAAGAGATCTTATCATTAGTAATCCATCACAGGGTGTAAGAACTTGATCATCTTTAAAAAATATGAAAAATCACTTCATTTTTATTTCTTAAATACAACCTAAATCTATTGAAGAAGCTAAAAAAGATCCAAATTAAATTATGTCTATGTAAGAGGAGTTAAATTAATTTAAAAGAATAAAGTTTGGGCCCTTGTAAGTAAATCCTTATATCATCCTATAATTGGAACTAAATGGGTGTATAGAAATAAATTAGATAAAAATAAAGTAGTTATGAAAAATAAAGCTAGATTGGTTGAAAAAAGATATAATCAAGAGAAGAAATTAATTTTGGTAAAACTTTTACTTCTGTTGCTAGATTAAAGGCTATTAGATTACTACTTGCATTTGCTTGCTATATGAATTTTAAACTTTTTTAAATGAATGTTAAAAGTATATTTTTAAATAGATATATTGCTGAGGAAATGTATGTTGAATAACCACCTAGTTTTGAAAGTCTTGCTTTTTCAAATCTTGTTTTCAAATTAAATAAGACATTATATGTATTAAAATAAGCACCTAGTGCATAATATGAAAGATTAAGTAAATTTCTACTTGAGAATGATTTTATAAAAGAAAATGTATACACTACTTTATTACAAATTTATATAAATGATATTATATTTGTTGCTACTAATGAATCTCTTTATCAAAAGTTTGCTAAGTTAATGTAGGAAAAGTTTGAGATGAGCTTAATGGGAGAACTAAACTTCTTTTTTAAACTCTAAATGAAGCAAATTAAAGAAGATATCTTTATCAACCAGACTAAGTGTACTAAGAAAATACTCAAAATGTTTGGGATGGAGAATAGTAGATAAATTAGAACCCCAATGAGTCTCTTTTATATGCTTGATGAGGATAAAAATGGTAAGAGTATCGATACTAAACTTTATCAAGATATGATTAGATCTTTACTCTACCTTATGACAAGTAGATCTAATATAATATTTAGTATACATATGTGTGCAAGATATGAATATAATCCTAAAGAATCTCACTTATTTGCTATCAAAAGGATACTTAGATGTCTAGTTAGTTCATTGAATGGTGGTTTATGGTATTCTAGATATTCTTCTATTGACTTAATTGGATATTCTAATGCTGATTTTGCTAATTATAAACTAGATAGAAAAAATACTTGCAAAATTTGCTATTTTTTAGGTATTAACTTAATATCTTAGTTTAGGAAAAAGCAAAATTTGATAGTATTATTGACAGCGGAAGCTGAATATATTGTAGCCAAAAGTTGTGCTCAAATATTATGGATTAAGCCACAACTAGAGGATTATAGCATCAAACTAAATAAAATTCACATAAAATATAATAATATTAGTACTATAAACTTAACTAAAAATCTAATTTAGCACTTAAGAATCAAATATATTAAAATAAAATATTACTTTATAAGAGATCATGTCTAAAATGGTGATGTATTGCTTGACTTTATGTAAACTGATAGACAACTGGCTAATATTTTCACCAAATGTTTGAGTAAGGAAAGCTTTAGCTTGATTAGAAGAGAGTTAGGAGTTTGTGATCCATTTGAGTAGATCTTATCCTAAAACTTCTTTCTCTCTCCTTGGAACTCATAAATTTGATCATCTTTTGATCAGTCTACCTTGGTTGATCTCATGATTCTTTTGGAAATTCAATAATTTTTCATTTGAGACTGAGCTTGAGTCGACTCATAGTTAAGTCCGAGTTAACTCCTACTCGAGCCAACTCTAGTAGAAATCTCGAATCAATTTGAGATTGAAACCATCCCTTTAAAAGATGAGTCATCCCTTTTCTTTAACTTTGCCGCTTTTACTATTTGCCCTAGGTTCACTTCTACTACTCTCCAAACCATTTTTAACCCCCATTCTTGTCCCTATTCATGATTTCCACTCATTTTTCTTTGAGTTTTGAGCACGGATGGGTCTTTGGAAGCAACTCGCTTACCGGCTCAAGAGGTCAAGAGGAGTTAAGCAAGCCAAGTGGCGGTCCAAGGCTAGATTTGACCAAGGTCCCCATCATGGTCTCGTGAGTCCTCCTTGTCCATCTCACTCTCCATCCTCTAGTGCTTCTCTAGCTAGGAGACCCGTAACAATAGGAAGAAAGATTGATTTTAGGTTTTTAGAGGAAGAGGGCTTTATAATTGGTCAAAAAATCAAGCAACAAGGCTGGGATTATCTATGTTCTATTGATTTGCCAACCTACCTAAGTCTAGTGAGAGAATTTTATGGTAGTTTAAGGTATGGATTGGGAGAAATTGAAGCTATGGTAAAAGGTGTGAGGATTGTGCTTAATGAACAAAGATTTGCAAGAACTCTTTGGATGCCTCATCAGGATACAGTTCCTACTAGTTTGACAAACAGGGAGGAAGTCTTAAAGATTGTTTTGGAGATGGATGAAAAAAACATAATGGAAGAACCATACGCCAATCATTTCTCTGTAGAGATGAGGTTACTCCACCACATCATCGGGAGCGTTTTGTTCCCCAAGATTGGATGGTTTGATTTTGTCTTAGATAGATACTTAATTATCATGATCCATGTCGTTCAAGGGATCCCACTCAACCTGCCTATGATAATGTTCTCTTATATGAGTGAGGCAATAGAGACAGTGAAAGCCTCCCTACTCTATGGCATGGCACTCACTTTGGTGTTTTGAAAGTTTGGAGTGTCTCTTGAGAGGGAGACTGTGAGATCCTTGATGCACTCTAACATCTATTTCTTCTAATGTGTCGAAGTTGACTCGAGAGATATTAAAAAATATGGGTTCTCTGTGTCTGCCTATCGTTCTAGAGTTGGCTCATGGGTATCAGGAGTCAACTCATCTAAGCAAAAACTTATGACATTAGCCTTTAAAATTGTTTTGACTTGATTTGTTTGAGAAGTTTTCTTCCTGGATTAAGTGGGCCATTGTGAACACCTAACAGATCCTATAACTATTCTTAAAGTGCTTAATTAATATCATTTGTACTCAATTATTTCATTATCATCAAAATCAAAGTGTCAACAAGAGCATAGGCCAAAAATAAAAATGTTAGACTAAGTGGTGAAGGCTATTGGCTTTAGGTAAGACACTTAGAGGAGTTTGAGTGACTACTGGCCCAGTGCAAAGCCCTTAGAATATGATCTAAATAAATGATTGTAGGCTTGGGATAAGGAATTGGGCATAGTTGCATTGTACATTGGTGGATGATAATGAAATGATGAAAATTAGCAGACAAGTGGCAAGTTAATAATTAGAGATATATCCAATGATTAGGATGGTCATATATAAATCCACAATGATAACTATGGATAGAAGACCCTTTCTAGAATCATAACCATGCACATTTTTATATTTGTCTCTTTTTTATCTTTAATCAATATTATCCCCTATTTCTCTTAGTTTTGTTGCTTAGTTAGCACTTGTCAAATAGGCAGCATCTTAGTAGTGAAAGTCCTAGCGAATTCAAGATTCTACAACCTACTATTGATTCTTTATCCTTTATGGTTTGAATCAATGGCACATCTGCACATTAGTTAAGTCAAGCATCTTGGTTTGACCCCTCTTGCATCCAAAAAATAAGTAGTAACATCTAGTTTTATGATGATTGATACTTTGATGATGAATAGACAATCGAGGATTAGCATGTAAGTAGCAAAGCGGTTCCTAAATTAATTGTAATTTGGGTTGCAATGTAGGCTTTAATGTTTTATTAACACAATTGTGCAATTAATTTCTTGTAGTTATTGAATTTAAAAAGGAAATGAAGTGATGGTCAAGGAGTATCTCCAACACTCCAACTCTTAGAGATACTCCTTGACCATGGCCAACGAGTATCTCTAAAATTTCATTGTATTTTGGAGGACAACTAGGAAGCCTAGATAGAAATAGAGGCAGGGGGATGGATGTCATCATTGTCGGTATGAAGCTATGCCTCTTGGGAAGATCTAGATTCAAAATTAGTTTCATGCATTTGTTGAATTTAAAAAGAAAGCAAAACCATCATCAAGAATCTCTCCAACACTCCTGCAACTATGAATTTCTATAGAAACTTTCATGGGATGAGCTTTCCATGGATCTCTTATAATTTTAATTGGTTGTCATGATGACTATTGCATCATGAGGAATATTTTATCTTATGCTTAATTATTCTTATGTAATCAATCTTGTTGATTTGCATCATCTATGCATTATCACTTTTTTTAAAAGTTTTTGTATTATTCATATTTAACTAAAAATTATGAAGATTCTGATATATTCAATCCGAGTCTCCTAATAAATCATAACTAATTAATTTGAAAAAATTATAGAAACACCGCTACAAGTTTACGCAAGCTACATTTAGACACCACGAGTTTAAAAAGTGCCAATTAGCCACCAAAACTTTGAATTTATTGAAATATAATTATCTATCTGGAACCTAACATTGTTAATGGAATAAAAAAAAGATAAAAATACTCATACTTTAGAAATTCTTTCCTTGTCATTTATCTATCTATTCGAATCTCAAAGTGCACTATTATTTATCATTCATCTATTTGTATAGATTTTAAAGCATACTATCTTTTATTATTCATTTATTAGCATGGATCTTAAAGTGCTGTCATCTCAATTGTTCATCTATGCACATATCTTAAAAAGCTTCATTGTTTATCATTCATCCATCTGCAAAGATTACAAAGCACTCTATTTGTGATTTATTTGCATGCATAGATATCAAAGTGCTTCATCTCCGATCTATTTACCCATATAGATCTCAAATCTCTTAGTTCTTTATCATTCATTCACCTATATAAATCTTATTATACTCTATTCTCTATTATCCATCCTTTTGCACAGATCTTAAAGTATTCTATCCTTAGTTATTTATTTGTCTATGCAAATTTTAAAATATTTCATCCTCTATCATCTATCTGCTTATATTAATCATGAAGTACTCCATTCTCTACCATCTATATATCTACATGGATCTCAAAGCATTTTGTCCTTTATCATCTATCTACTTACATAAGTATTGAAGCACTCTATGCTTTATCTTCACGCACCTACACAGGTTTTGAAGTGCTCCTCCATTGTTATCCATCTACTTGCACAAATCTCAAAGTGATCCATCCATCTTTATAGATCTCAAAGCACTTCATTTAATATCATCCATCCATCTACGTAGATCTTAAAGTACTCTATCTTTTATCATTCTATATCTGCACAAATCTCAAAATGCTCTATCTACTATTATTCATATGTTTGTATCTTAAAGTGCTTTATCTTTTATCATTATCCATTTGCATAGATCTAAAAGCAACCATCCTTTATTATTCATCCATCTATACAGATCTTACAATGCTCTATCTTTTATCATCCATCCACTTACATAATTTTTAAATGATGAAATCATTCATCCATTGGCATAGATTTTAAAGTGTTAATTTCTTCCCCTCCTTTTCCATTCTCATCAAAATAAAAGCTCTTTACTATATTAGTGGGAAAGAAAATTATGTAATTTTATAAAAAATTAGCTATTAGATGATCCTCTAGTAATAACGTTCATTGGGCCATATTGCAATGATTTTGAAGTTTTAGAAGCTAATTGATATTTTTTAAATTTTTGGATCTAAATATAAATGGCTCAAATTTGGAGGGGTGCCTTTGATTTTTTTTGGGGGGGTAAATTTATCTTCTTAATACGATATGCTAGCATCCTAATCAACCATCTTTGTAGTTTCATAAGAAATAATCTCATCTTCACCAAAAAGAAAAAAAACAAGAAAAAAATGTTGCACAGTGATTGCATAATTTTGAACCTCTAATTTTTTCATCTTTTTTTTCCTCACCACATCATTGTAGAAGGATAGGATTTGTTCTACCATTTTCTTTTATTTTATCTTAGAACTAGTTTTGAGCCCACATGTTATGCATGGATTCTAGAACTAATCATTTTTTTAAAAAAATATTTCTTAATAATAACATAATATCTATACATATTTTTAGTGTTAATTTATATTCTCAGCTATATATATAAATAAACTTTAATTGCAAGAGTACAATAATACTATACTTTAATAACATAATTTAATTCACATAAGTGGGATTCAATACAGTTTTTTAATAATTTAAGGCTTGACTTTAATGCTTTAAAATTACTAAATAAGAGAGTCTAAATGACATTTATAGATGAGAATTGATAGCTTATGTGGACAATTTCAAATGTTAAGAAATTTTTTTTCAATTTCTACTTTCATATATATAGAGAGAGTGATAGACTGGGCTCCGATCAATTAGAGCGCAGTCTATATCCTATTGAATTCTTCATCGTTGGATCAGCGTGCATCTTCAAGAAGTTTCTAATAGCAAATGGTGCATTTTCCTTTCGTTAGCTAAGCTGGTGTATTAAAAATAGATATGTAATGAAGCATTTATTATGATGCGATGCTACCCACGTGCGCATTCCATCTCTTCGAATCTCTCTCCCTCGCTCCCATCCCAAACCTCCTCCTTCGTTCCCCTTCTATTCCCGTCTCTCTCCAAACCCTCTTCTCCTTTCTCCATTCAAAACCCTAAACAAGAAATTTCTTCTCCTTTCTCTCTTTTCCCTCTCTCCCAATTCTGACTAACCAAAATCCAACTCCCACATTCTGTTTTCACTTGGCACCAGGCCGCCCCCAAGCAACGCAGCCATCAGGCCATACTCTAAATCATCACCGCCACCAACGTTGCTACTAACCGGCATCGCTTGCCACACGTAATCGGCGTCGCCACCACCCATCGCTACCCATATATAGCCAGAGGTCCATCTTCTTCATATTCATTTTATTTTTCACTTTGTTTCTACTTTTTTGAATGTTGCTTAAAAACTTTGGCAATAGATGAACAAACCCTTCTTAAACCCTCCACCCTCCTCCATGAAGGCGCCTCCATTAAACATAAATTAAACATAAATGAAGGTGCCTTCAGAAGAAAGGCACCTTTAACCCTCCAAGGCCCTCCAAGGTGCCTATAATAAATTTTTTTTTGGGTCTATGTAGGAAGACCTATAATATAATAAGAAGGCACCTAATTGAACATTTCAAGGCCCTTTAAGGCGCCTATAATAAACTTTTTTTTGGTCTATGTAGGAAGGCCTATAATGGAAGAAGAAGGTGCCTATAATTGAACAATTTTGCCTCCTGGAAGGGACCTATCCTGGGCTTCGTATCAAATTTTTTTAATGAAAGATAGATTTTTTTTAATGTTTAATTCATCCATAAATTATTTATGATGTGTATCCACATGTGTAGTGCATATGTTTCAGGCTTCTTTTTTCTCCTATCTTTCTATCATATATTATCCCTTCTTATCAGATTACACTTTCATCAGACAAAAATCCTTTAGTTAGAAATAATACAACATAATATATGTCTATATATTATATTTATACAATGAATGTGAGTGTTGTTTTTTTTGGTATAGAGTTTGTTTGCAACATATGTGAATTTTTTTTCTTTGTTTCTACTGTCTAATATATTATTTTGATAGCAGTAGTAGAACGATTTAATAAAGCAGCTTGCAATGCATCTTTGCATGATAAAAATGATAATTATCATGAGATGAAATATTTATTCCAATCCGCTAACCTATTTCTCTCTCTTAAACTTATGGTTGACTGTGTTTAAAAATAGATTTTCTTCACATGTCTATATATCTTTCTTTTAATTTAATTGAGTTAAAGGCTTGATTTAGTAAGTGTGTATGTTAATAATGATGAATTAATTTATTAATATATTATTTATATTTTATTAAATATAAATAACTTATAATTCATCTTTATTATTTCTTGTAGATGGCTTCTCCAAAATCTTCCAAGAGCCAGGAGAGCTCTAAAGTTTCGAGGAAGCAAAAAAAAGCTCTTCCTCGATTGATCAATTGCAGATGCTATCTTAAAAGATATGTGGATTTCATTAAGGGTATCTGAGAATGGTTGACGGATGCCCATATTATATTGATACAGTAGATGCCCTTCCACTATATGCTCAACATCCCAATTATCACACAAGAGTGGGCAGTTGTAGACCAACTCTTCTGTTGCTGGGACCAAAGCAGCAGAGGATTCTATTTGGTAGGGCAAATATTGATCTTCCATGTTGAGGATGTCATCCTTATTTTAGGACTATCCTTGAATGGGATAGCCATTGATATGAAGAAGGCTCCACAAAGTATGGTTAGGACCATACATTTTGTGGAGAGGATAGTTAAGAGAGATGCATTGAAAAATAGAATTAAAATATTGTTATCCGATTCATCTTTTAGTGCCATCCGATCCATGGTGCAGTTGCTTGTTGCATATCTTTTAGGTATATTTTTATTTTCTTTATCAAATCTCAACATTGCACCATGCTATCAATCCTTTAGAGGAGATTGGCCGCTTTGCATGGGCCAGAGCAGTCCATAAGCAGTTGATGTATTTCATTTCGGTGGCTGCAGAAAAGATAAAAAAAAAAAGGAGGAAGGTGTAAAGCAGAGCACCGAATGTCTTAATGGTTGTGTTACTATTTTGATGCTAAGAAAAATATATTAATTTATTCTTTTATTTATTTATTTCATAGATATATTCTATTTAAATTTGTATATGATTAAGTTAATCACTTATGATTATATTTCTTTTAGGTTTGGCTTTTTGAAAGAATAAGGATAGTCAAATTATCTATTTTTGGTCGGCGTCTTCGAATTCTAAATTGGGAGAAACCCCAGTTCAGGAAACAGGTGCACCTAGGAGAGGTCTTAAAGGGCCTAAAAGAAGAAGATGTATTATTATTTTGATGCTTGATATTAATTTTTTTATTTGGTAAGATTAAGAATCTAACTATTTTATTTTTATTTTTATTTTTAGATTCGAGATCCATTACAAGCATTATCAACAGATGAGGTGTTACTTGAAGCAAAACCTTCCACCACCTGTGATGTAGATAGAGCTAAAGATGGAATAAATAAGATGGGTAGAAAGAGAATTACACCATGTAGCACACATAACACTACCACGGTATTGGTCATATTATAATATTTTTTTAAATATATTATTGATGTATTTAATTATCAATAATATTTAATTTTAGATGCAGCTAGTGCATAAATATCAATGCATTTACATGGAGGTCAAGAGGGAGAGGGCTCGAGATGATCTCAAAAAATGAAGCTTCGAAGGATCATCGTGAAAAAAGATAAGTTAATTTTTGAGCTACAAGTTGCATTAAAGAGCAAGGAAGGAAGAATATGGAAGGAAGCAATCATGAGATGGAGATGGAGGAAAGCAGTCATGAGGCGATGGTAGATGTATCAGTAGATGTGTCACCTATTGAGTTTGTGATTGTGCATAGCTTGACGGTAGAGTATGCCGATCCATAGCATGCCAAAAGATGGGTTACATAGCGAATAGTTTGGGGCTCCCATCTCCTACATAGTCCTTTCATCCCCCTACCTTCAAGTACTCTAGATCCCATAAGAAAGCCCCAAAAAAAATCAATCTATCATCCTTACCATCATCGTCGTGGTAAGGATGATGAAGTAGTAAGTAGAGCTGTGATTTAGTAGAATATTTGGGCTCATTTGATATGTAGGAATTTTTTGAAACTAGTCATGACTTTCCCGAATTATACCTTTTGGATGATGGAGAGCATCAACAAGTCTTTGACTTTTTAGAACAAAAAATTGATCAGTATGTGTTGCCTAGCTATGCAACCCAAGAGGGAGGGGGGGTAAGTTGGGTTTTTAAACTTTTAATGCTAATTTAAAGTTGTCGAGATTGAATGATAATATACAAGTAGTGTGTGTGAAGCAATTTAGGTTAGATAAATATATAAAAGATTAGAAAGCAAGAATTTTATAAACTAAGAAAAGAAAGACAGCAAGCACACCATAAATAATAAAGATTTATAGTGGTTCGGTGCTTTTCTTACATCTACATCCACTCCCCAAGCTCCTACTTGGAAATTCAAAATCACTAAACGTATTCAACCAGAATATAATATTAGTACCTCTAACCCTAGCAATCCCAAGCTAGCATACTTATTTCTTGAGTATAAGCCAATCCTACACACTCCGATT
This sequence comes from Cocos nucifera, assembly GCA_006176705.1. Classification (NCBI taxonomy): domain Eukaryota; kingdom Viridiplantae; phylum Streptophyta; class Magnoliopsida; order Arecales; family Arecaceae; genus Cocos; species Cocos nucifera. Next base: position 303,441 of record QRFJ01001452.1, read on the forward strand.
TAAGGCTCAGATCAGTCTTTTCCAAGTTTTGGAACTCCCAAAACATAAATCAAAATAATAAAGCTAAGTATAAGAGTTAATGATAATGAATAACAAATTTAGCTCCCTTAATGAGAATATAAAATCTTAAGAATGCTTTTCATAATAATGGAGAAGCTTTTCTGATTTTTTTCAAGATTGTTGAAGATGTAAATGAGCTCTTGAGAGGTTGGTGAACTTGAAATGAAAGCTTCTTTGCTTGAAGATGACTTTTACTTAAGACTAAATTGAATAATAAAATCTCTTATATTTTTTCTTTTTTATAGCCCTTTAAATCTTTAATAGATAGAGGAGAGAATCTTGGGCAAGATTTATAGTCGTTGGAGACCTTAAAGAAAGTATTAAAAGCTGCCAAAATGGGATAAAACTAGCCATTGCAGAAAATTTTCATCATAGGGATCGACTTATGGATCGACCTCTAGCACAGGGGTCGACCTCTGAGACAGAATTCAGAAAATCAATTGTTCTATATTTTTGACCTTCGAAATAGGAGAGGTCGATCCTTGGCACAGAGATAGCATGCTAAATAGTCCATTTCAGCAGAGGACGACCTAGGGGTCGACTCTTTTGCTTCAAACTTGATTTTCTTCTAAAATATGCATCAAAAATTTATGGGACTGCCTCCAAAAGATCAAAAAAATTTTATATTTGCTCTTGAGGCTTTTAGATCAAAATTTGATAAAATTATGATTTTATCTCTAAAATATTAAAAAAAAATTCAAGCCAAATTCATTAGTAATCCTCTCAAATGCTTTGTAATTATCAAAATCAATTCTTAAAACAACAATCTCTCTCTTATTGATGATGATAAAATATTTGAGTATAAGCAAAAATAAAGCATGTAGAAGCCTACATCACTTACTAAAATATCATATTCAGTTATTTGATAAATATTGCATAAAGAGCAGTTTGAGAATTACTTATAGTTAGACCTTCAAATTATTTACAAAAATGTTTGACTTACTTTTTTCTTTTGTCAATTTTATTTTAATTTTTCTTTTAGCCTAATTTTATTTACTCTATTCCTTCTTTTTGACATCATCAAATAAGATCTTAAGAAATTTTAAAATTTAAAAAGAAAAAGCCTCCTCCTTAAATTATTTCATATATTTTTCTATTAGAATAAGAGTTTATAACAAAACTTTTAATTAGCTTATATACAATATAGTATTAATTTATAGCATATCATAATAAAATTTTAGCTAATTCATAGAAGTTATATTTTACATCATTCAAATGACATCATCATATTTATATACACATATTTACATCCAAATGATATCATTTCATACATAATAAATCATAACATCAAGTCATCAAAACATATAAGTGCTAAAGATATCAAAAGCATTCATGAGAGTTAGGCCATCAAAATATACAAAATTCATGGATACAACTATTCATGACCTAAGCAGCCAATAGTATCAATGCCATAAGTTAGATCCAAAAAAAATATAATCAACCATGACTTGATCAACAACTCAAAGAAATAACTAAGAGATACCAGATCATAACTTAATACAAAGATAACTAAACTAGATCTAGTAGAGATCACGACTGGAAGTATCTAAATCAGATGAGGAATTAGAGATATGATGGAGTATGTCAAATGACAGATGTATCAAATTTAAAAAATTAAATAAAAAATTTAAAAAATTAAATCAAATCAAATGAATCAACTCTTCTTTAAAAGCTTATCATTTGAATTTTTTTTTTATAAAAAATTAGCTTAAACTCAAATATCAAAGGCTCCCCCCTTTTTAAATGAATATGATTTTTTGAACAGATTTTCAAATATGTACTTTTAAGCTTTAAAAAAATTAGAGCTTTTTAAATATTTGAATAGTAGAATCAAGCACAACATTTAATTCATTATTCATTCTTTTCTTTTCTTAAATAAATTTTAGTCTATTAAACTCAAAAAAGATATATATCAGAAATGTATCGAGCAAAATAAAGATAGTATCAGAGCAAAAATAATTTTATAATAATTTTTAAAGGCATATTAAAAATTTTATATTATATTCATGTTTTTAAAAGAGTTCCAAAATTAGAAGTATGTATAAAATTAATTTATGTGGAGTGCGAATATGTTTTAAATTAGTTTTAACTTCAATTAGTTATCAAAAATGATTTGGCAATCAAATCAATTGAATTTAAACTGAATAATCACATGAAAGCTTAGGTTAAAAGGATCATAAAACAATCAAAATTCATTGTCCTTAACTCAAATTAATTAGAATGTTCAGTCAAGGCTAACTAGATAATATTTAACAAACAAACATCTTTTTCCTTATTTTTTAAGAGTAAATACCAAAAAATTCATCACATAATATTTTCTCTCCCTCTTTTTCATAATTATTATTAGATAAATTTATCTTTTAGCTTTTCTTCCCTATTTTGAAAGAATACAATAAATTTAGAATTAATATCTTTTCTCTTTTTCTAAAATTCTATTTATGAACAATATGGATTAAAAATACATCCCCCTCTTTTTGAATAAATGTATTAAATAAAATTATTTTGAACTTCAAAGATTCAAGAGAGATGAAATATTTTAAAGAAAAGATTTTAAATAGATCATTCAAAGCAAATTATAAGATATATTCAATTTTTTAGGGATCATCACTTTTTTTTATTATTATTATATATATATATATTAAGATCAATAAAATATAAGATAATTATTAAGCTGTCTGATGTCAATTAATTAAAAACTAAAGTCCTCTTTGAATATTTGATTTTAATAGCTTCTTTGAAATATTTTGCTTGACATCAATATCAAAAGACTTAAAAAGAGTATTTTTCTTAAATTTATTTCTCAAAATTAATCAATCTGAACAAGGCATGAATATTCACCAATAATCTTCTTTTAAAATTAAAAATAATTTTTTGATATTAATTAATTTTTTAAAAAAATAATAATATGATCAAAATGTGTAAAATATAAATAGTTGCTTAAAATGAATCAAATATTCAAAATCATTAGAATGCTCAAATAAATCCATGAGACAAGTAAAATAGAATTATTTATCCATGATTTTTCTTATTAAGTTCAAAATTAATTTTTTTTCTTATAATCAAGGAAAAGATAAGAAGGATGGATAATTTTTAACTTAAAGCAATGAAATTAAGTCTCAAGAATTGATCCAAAAATATTAGTAGAGGATAAGTTGGGATCAAAAGAAGGATATTTAAGCAAAAGAATCTAGAATTCTCAATTTTTTACTAATTTCATAAAATTTATCTTCACTCAAGATCTTAGTAAAAATATCAGTCAATTATTTTTTAGTACAAACATAATCAAGAATTATGTCATTATTTTCAACATGCTCTTTTATGAAATGATGTCTTATTTTAATATATTTTGATCTAGAGTGTTGGATTGAATTCTTAATTAGATTTATGGCACTAGTATTATCACATCTTATAGGAGTTTTATTTAGTTTAATGCCAAAGTCCTCAAGTTATTACTTAATTCATAAGATTTATGTACAGCAACTTTCAGCTGCAATGTATTTAGCCTCGGCTATAGACAATGCTATCGAATTTTGCTTCTTGCTAAACCAAGAGATTAAGTTAATGCTTAGAAATTGACAAATTTTACTAGTGCTTTTTCTGTCTAATCTACATCTAGCAAAATTTGCATCTGAATATCCAATTAAATCAATTGATAAATTCTTAGAGTACCATAAACCTATGATTTGAGTTTCTTTTAGATATTTAGGTATTCTTTTTATAGCATTTAAATATGATTCTTTTGAATTAGATTGAAATCGTGCATATAAACAAATACTAAACATGATATCTAGTCTACTAGCAGTTAAATACAATAATGAACCTATCATGCCTCTATAAACCTTTGTATCAATACTTTTACCTCCTTCATCCTTGTTAAGCTTACATGATGGACTCATGGGGGTACCAATGGCTTTGGAGCTCTCCATCCCAAATCTTTTAAGTAGCTCTCTTGTGTACTTACTTTGGATGATGGAGATCTCTTTCTTTATTTATTTAATTTAAAGTTTGAGGAAGAATGTTAGTTCATCCATCATGCTCATCTCGAACTCTCCCTATATGAGCTTAGAAAAAATCTTGACATAAAGTTTTATTAGTAGACCCAAATATAATGTCATCAACATATATTTGTATTACTAAGATGTCATCATGATCTCTTTTAATGAAAAGAATTGTATCTACATTTCCTCTTGAAAATCTATTATTAAGCAAGAATTTACTTAATCTTTCATACCAAGCCCTAAGTGCTTATTTTAAACCATATAATGCTTTGTTTAATTTGAAAACATGATTTGGAAAAGCATGATTTTCAAAATCGGGAGGTTGTTCTACATAAACTTCTTCGGCAATATATCTATTTAGAAAAGTACTTTTAACATCTATTTAAAATAACTTAAAATTCATAAAGTATCCATAAGCGAGTAAAAGTCTAATTGCTTCTAGTCTAGCAACAAGTGCAAATGTCTCATCAAAATCAATTTCTTCTTCTTCATTATAACCCTTTGCAACTAATCTTACTTTATTCCTAATTATATTTTTATTTTCATCCAATTTATTTCTATATACCCATTTTGTGTCAATTATTAGATGATTTTTAGGTCTTGATACTAAGGTCCATACATTATTTCTTTCGAATTGATTAAGTTCCTCTTGCATTGCATTTATCCAATTATAATCTTTTTCGGCTTCATCTATGATTTTAGGTTCAAAATGAGAAACAAAAGCAAAATGATTGTATGCATCTCTAAGTGAAGAGTGAGTTCTTACCCATATGTAGGATCACCAATAATTAGTTCTTTGGGATGATTATGAACATACCTCCATTCTTTTGGAAGATCATTTATACCTTAAGGTTGTTCTTGTTGTCCTTCACTTTTATTTTCTTGCTTGTCTTTATGATTCTCTTCATTTTGAATTGTTGAATCCTTTAAGATGATCTTCTTCATCCATTCTATAAGGAGATCTGCATCATCAATACCCTCACTCTTTCTTGATGGAAGATTATTAGTCTCATCAAAGATAATATGTATTGACTTCTCTACGACTAAAATTCTTTTGTTAAAAACTCTAAAAGCTTTACTAGAGAAGGAATAACTAAGAAAAATAGCTTTATCAAATTTTGCATCAAATTTACCTAGTTTTTCTTTATCATTGTTCAAAATAAAACATCGACAACCAAAAACATGAAAATATGTAATATTAGGTTTTCTTCCTTTCCAAAGCTCATAAGGTGTTTTCTTTAAAATTGATCTAATTAGGGCATGACTTAAGATGTAACATGCTGTGTTAATTGCATCCATCTAAAAGTATCTTGGGAGATTGCTTTTACATAGCATGGTATACACCATTTCTTCTAGAGTTCTATTTTTTTTTCCTACTATCCTATTTTGTTGGGGTATCCTAGGTGCTGAGAAATTATAGCTTATTCCTTTTTCATCACAAAATTTTTCAAAGTCTTGATTTTCAAATTCAGTTCCATGATCACTTCGAATGCTTTGAATTGAAAATCTTTTTTTATTTGTAACTTTTCGATAAAACTTTGAGAAAACATGTAAAGTTTCATCTTTGTATTTCAAAAAGAAAATCCATGTAAAATATGAGTAGTCATTGATAATTACAAAACCATAACATTTTCTACCTAAACTTGTTATTCTTGTAGGATCAAACAAATCCATATGCAATAGTTCCAATGGCCTAGAAGTTGTAACAATATTCTTAGATTTGAATGAAACTCTAGTTTATTTATCTAGTTAGCATGCATCACAAATTTTATCTTTTTCAAAGTTCAATTTTAGTAAACCGATAACTAATTCCTTTTTGATAAGCTTTGAAAGTGAATGCATACCAATGTATGCAAGCCTACAGTGCTAAAGCCAATTAGTCTCACTAATTTTGGCATTCATAGCTACTAGACATTGCATGTTTATCATAAAAAGATCATTTAAATCTATCATATAAATATTACTATGCCTATGTCCAACAAACTTAATGCCATCATCATTGGGACTAGTTACAATGCATAATGAAGATTTAAAAATAACTTTATAATCCTTATCATAAAGTTGACTAATACTTAAGATATTATATTTTAAACAATCTACTAATAAAATATTTTCAATATACTTGGAGAGAGTGATACTAATGTTACCTATATAGATAATCTTTCCTTTGCCATTGTCTCCAAAGGTGACTATTCTTTTATTTTTAGCATTAAGCATGATGAATTGGGACTCATCAACAGTCATGTGTCTTGAGCATCTACTATCAAAATATCATCTTTAATTTTCTCCTTTGGATGCAAGACATACCTACATGCAAAATCAAGTTCTTACTCTAGGTACCCAAGTTTTCTTGGATCTTTTAAGGTTAGTCACAATGGTTCCTTTTGGAATCCATTTTTTCTTTATATTTAAATTATTAGAGAAACATGTATAAGATTTGTATCCTAGTTTACCATATTTAAAGCAAGTAATATTTAAAAAATTATTGTTTTGTGAATCTACAAAAATATTTTTCAAAAATTTTTATTTTCTTAGAGGGTTATAGCCTAAATCGGCCTTATCATAAATGGCCTTTTGATTTTCAAGAATCATATGAAGTTTATTTAAACTTAAAATAATTTTTTCAACTATTGATTTTAGCTTGTCGATTTTACTTTTCAAATTTAAGTTATCTTGAGTTAAGACTAGTTTTTTACTTAGAATAATTTCATTTTCTTTTAGCAACACTTGATTTTTAAATTTTAGTTCTTTATTTTTAGTTTCTTATTTTTTTAAATCATCTACTAAATTATAGAAGGCTTCTTGAAGTTCTTCAAATATAAATTCATTTGAGATTTTAGCATTTACCTCATTTTCATATGCCATAAGGCACAGGTTGGCTTGTTCATGAGCTTCTTCCTCTTCGGAGCTTGAGTCGTCATTGTCACTCCATGTTGCCACCATAGCTTTTTTTTTGTATTTCTTAAAAACCATTTTAAGTTGAGGATATTTAGATCTAAAGTACCTCGGCTTCTTACATTCATAGCAAATAAGGGGCTGCTCCCTATCCTTTTCCTTGTTATGCTTTTCTTTGGTAAATGGCCTCTTCCTCATCCCTTGTTTTCTCTTCAAAAATTTCTTAAACTTTCTTATGATGAGGACTATTTCTTCATCTTATTCTTCATCTTCCATTTTATCGGATTCCTTAACTTATTGAGTGGTAGATTTAAGGGCTATTATCTTCTTTTTCTTGACATCTTCTTCTTGATGTTGTTTCATGCTTAGCTCGTGCGTTATTAGTGATCCTAGAAGCTCCTCTAAGGATAAAATATTCAGATCTTTGATTTCTTGGATTGTAGTTACTTTAGCCTCCCATGTCCTTGATAAAGATCTAAGAATCTTCCTCACAAGGTCACTATTAGAATAAGATTTGCCAAGACTTTTAAGACCATTCATAATGTTCGTAAATCTAGTAAACATTTTAGTTATTCACTCATCATGCTCTATTTTGAAAAGTTCATATTTATGCATAAGCATGTTAATTTTTGATTCTTTAACTTAATTAGTGCCTTCATGAGTTACTTCTAACCTATTCCATATTTTTTTAGCCGACATACATGTTGAAATGCGATTAAATTTATTACCATCTAAAGCACAATATAAAACATTCATGGCTCTTGCATTGAGTTGAGCCATTTTCTTATCAACCTCATCCCATTCTCTTTCAAATTTGGTTGATTCCACATCATCAATTATCTTAGTGGGTGTGTGTGGTCCATTAATTATGATATTTCATATATCATAGTTAAGTGCTTATATGAATATTCTCATCCGAGCTTTTCCATAAGTATAGTTTGACCCATTGAAAAGTGGAGGTCGGTTTGTGGACTGCCCCTCGGCTAGAGAAATACTAACTTAGGTTGGCATAGATCTTTGGCTCTTGATGGTTAAATCAAAGTAAGGCTAGAGCATCAAGCTCGAATACCATTTGTTGCCCAGCTATGCAACCTAAGAGGAAGGATGAATTAGGTTTTAAAATTTTAATGCTAATTTAAAGTTATCAAGATTGAATGATGATATGTAAGTAGTGTATGTGAAGCAATTTAGATTAGATAAATATATAAAAAATTAGAAAGAAAGAATTTAATAAACTAAAAAAAGAAAGACAGCAAGCACACCATAAACAATAAAGATTTATAGTGGTTCGGTGCTTTTCTTGCATCTACATCTACTCCCCAAGCTTCTACTTGAAAATTCAAAACCACTAAATATATTCAATCATAATATAACATCGGTACCCCCGACCCTAGCTATCCTAAGCTATCACACTTATTTTTTGGATATAAGCCAACCCTACACACTCTAATTTAAGGCTCGGATCAATCTTTTCCAAGTTTTGAAACTCCCAAAATTTAAATCAAAATAATAAAGTAGAGTATAAGAGTTAATGATAATGAATAACAAATTTAGCTCCCTTAATGAGCATATAAAATCATAAGAATGCTTTTCATAATAATGAAGAAGCTTTTCTGATTTTTTTCAAGATTGTTGGATACTTGAATGAGCTCTTGAGAGATTAGTAAACTTGAAACAAAAGCTTCTTTGCTTGAAGATGATTTTTGCTTGGACTGAATTGAATAATGAAATCTCTTATATTTTTTTCTTTTTTATAGTCTTTTAAATCTTCAATGGATGGAGGAAAGAATTTTGGACAAGATTTATAGCCATTGGAGACCTTAAAAAAAGTATTAAAAACTACCAAAATGGGATAAAACTAGTTGTTGCAGAAGATTTTCATCACAGAGGTCGACTCATGGATCGACCTCTGGCACAGGGGTCGATCTCTGAGATAGAATTTAGAAAATCAGCTATTCTATATTTTTGACCTTCGAAACAGCAGAAGTTAATCCTGGGGTCGACCCTTGGCATAGAGATAGCATGCCAAACAGCTTGTTTCAGTAGGGGACGATCTAGGGGTCGACCCTTTTGCTTCAAACTTGATTTTTCTTCCAAAATATGCATCGAAAACTTATGGGACTGCCTCTAAAAGATCATAAATCTTTATACTTGCTCTTGAGGCTCTCAGATCAAAGCTTGATAAAATTATGATTTTGCCTCTGAAATACAAAAAGTCTTTTTTCAAGCTAAATTTATTAGTAATCCTCTTAAATACTTTTTAATCACCAAAATCAATTCCTGAAGCAACAGTATGTCATCCTATTATGTATAAAAATTTTAATATCTATCAAACTTTGTTTGTCTTTAGTTTTGATATTAATTTTATCATACAGATCATTGGTTTTATCATACAGATCAATGGTTTGGACTGATGGCATCAGCATCATCAACCAGCTGTAGGTTCATGATATCCTATCTAAAAATTTAATTGATGATGATGTAAGTAGTATTATGCACTAAATTAGATAAATCAAACATATTAATTTTTATTTTATATATATATATATATTTTATAATGGACTATGTAGGTTATAGATGTTTTTTGGTCCCTCTTGCAGCAACGTTCATTGACTGATCCTTTAATTAATTTACAGTCTATCTTTATGTTATGATCCTTTTTTATGATAATTATTTTATATTCTTCATGCAATATCATATATTGGTGTAGCCTTGTCTAGTCTGATACACATTTTAATATTTTGCTTTTTCTAGAGTATGTTGTTGGGCACATAGAAGGTTCCTGATAGGACTGTGTGAGACTTCATGCCTCGTTCATTAGCTGAAGTCAAGCAAATGTTCATGCCCATATGCTCATCGTCACACTAGCACTTGTTTATCATCGATATATAGAGCACATGTTTTAAACATTATACATCTGTGAGTGGTGCAGAGTATAGGGCACTTGCTAGACGATTTATGAGTAATGATCATATTTAGAATATGGTTGTATACCCTTGTATACCTATATATTGGTAACAATGTGTTTGATTTTCAATGGTTGTAGGTGACTTGGTTGACTGAGACAGCACGAGTAATATATTCTATTGATATGGATAGTTGGCTACTTCATTTCATTGATTGTCCACCATAGAGTACCGAATAATTATTATAATTATTTATATTAAGATATATCTATTCCAATTAATTCAATATATCAATCTATTTTATTGACTGTTTGTGGGCCTAATTGTGCTATTTACGTCATGCATTTTATAAAGAGTTTGATAATGAAATGGCAGATCATAATTACAAATGCTCATGTGCCAGGGTTACGTGCCAGGTATACAGCATAGATAATTATGAAGAGTCAGGGATGATCGTTGCTTGAATTATAAAAAAATTATATTTTGTATTATAAATTTGTGTATGTAATAGGAGAATCAAAAATTTAGTTTTAAATTTATTTTCTATCAAAAAAATTATTTAGTATACTGAAACTATTGTGTATACGAATACTCAGTAACAGGTGATGAATATTGTTGTGCATACAAATATTCAATAGGATCAAATCAGATTTTTAGACATATGTTTATGTTTCTTTAAAATTTCTTATTGGTTGTTTATTGATATGTTCGATATGGATATTTGTTCAGCTAATATGAGAATTATTTTTGAAGTTAGTTTACGTCAATTTTTTCTCGATTATTTTTATTTGTGTGTTTACGATGAAATAGAGGATGAATAGATAAACAGGTCTGAAGAAGAGATAATAAACATAAACTATGTAGGATAAATACAAACAGAATATAATAAATAAAAATTCTATTAAAATAAATATAAAATGTACAGGAATAAAAGCAAACTTGGCCCTTCGCCTAGGAATAAATACAAACTTGGCCCTTTGCTTAGGTGAATTAGAAAAAGATAAATGATAACTCTACTTAAATAAATATAAATCAACCTAAAAAAATAAAAACTAAATAATAACATTGAATAAATATAAAATATCAAGAATAAATACAAACTGTGCAGAATAAATATAAACAGAATATAATAAATACAAACTCTATTGAAATAAACACAAATATTATAGAATAAATATAAACTTAGATCTATGATTTTAGGTGGATAAAAAAAGATCAATGCTAACTATGCTTAAATAAATACAAACCAACCTAAAATAAATATAAAAACTAAATAATAACATCAAATAAATATAAAATACTAAGGATAAATATAAACTATGTAGGATAAATACAAACTATGTATAATAAATACAAACTCTATTGAAATAAATATAAACATTCTGGTATAAATTTAAAATTTGGATCCATGATTCTAGATAAATAAAAAAAGATAAATGCTAACTCTACTCAAATAACTATAAATCAATCTAAAAAAAATAAAAACTAAATAATAATATCAAATAAATATAAAATACCAAGAATAAATACAAACTATGTAGGATAAACATAAATAGAGTATAATAAATACAAACTCTATTGAAATAAATGCAAACTATATAGGATAAACATAAATAGGATATAATAAATTTAAACTTTGTTGAAATAAATATAAATATTATGAAATAAATTTAAAACTTGAATCTATTATTCCAGGTGGATAAAAAAAGATAAATGCTAACTCTACTCAAATGAACATAAATCAACCTAAAAAAATATAAAAACTAAATAATAATATTGAATAAATAAAAAATATCAAGAATAAATACAAACTATGCAGGATAAATACAAACTCTATTGAAATAAATACAAACTTAGATCCATGATTTCAGATGGATAAAAAAAAGATAAACACTAACTATACTCAAATAAATACAAACTAGCCTAAAATAAATATAAAAACTAAATAATAATATTGAATAAATATAAAATACCAAGAATAAATACAAACTATGCAGGATAAACATAAATAGGATATAATAAATATAAACTCTATTGAAATAAACATAAATATTATGGAAAAAATTTAAAACTTGAATTCATGATTTTAGATGGATTAAAAAAAGATAAACACTAACTCTGCTCAAATAAACATAAATCAATTTAAAAAATATAAAAATTAAATAATAACATCGACTAAATAAAAAATATCAAGAATAAATACAAACTATGCAGGATAAATACAAACAGGATATAATAAATATAAACTCTATTGAAATAAATACAAATATTATGGAATAAATATAAACTTGCATTCATGATTCCAGATGGATAAAAAAAGATAAATGCTAACTATGCTGAAATAAATATAAACCAACCTAAAATAAATATAAAAACTAAATAATAACATCGAATAAATACAAACTATGCAGGATAAATACAAACAAGATATAATAAACATAAATTCTATTGAAATAAATATAAATATTATAAAATATATTTAAAACATGGATCCATGATTCTAGATGGATAAAAAAAGATAAATACTAACTTTGCTCAAATAAACATAAATCAACCTAAAAAAAAATAAAAACTAAATAATAACATCGAATAAACAAAAAATATCAAGAATAAACATAAATTATATAGGATAAACACAAATAGGATATAATAAACATAAATTCTATTGAAATAAATATAAATATTATGGAATAAATACAAACTTAGATCCATGATTTCAAGTGGATAAAAAAAGATAAACATTAACTATACTCAAATAAACACAAACCAATCTAAAACAAATATAAAAATTAAATAATAACATTGAATAAACATAAAATACTAAGAATAAATACAAACTATGTAGGATAAATACAAACAAGATATAATAAACACAAACTCTATTAAAATAAATACAAAGATTATGGTATAAATTTAAAACTTGGATCCATAATTCCAGATGGATAAAAATAGATAAATGCTAACTCTACTTAAATAAATATAAATTAATTTAAAAAAATATATAAAAACTAAATAATAATATCGAATAAATAAAAACTATCTAGAATAAATACAAACTATATAGGATAAATACAAATAGGATATAATAAATACAAACTCTGTTGAAATAAATATAAACATGATAGAAATAAATATAACTCGGATCCATGATCCAGGTAGATATAAAAAGATAAACAGCTCAAATACATATAAATTAACCTAAAATAAATATAAAAATTAGATAATAACATTGAATAATGTAAAATACTCAAAAATAAATACAAACTCTGTATAATAAATACAAACTCTTTATAATAAATACAAACAACATATAATAAATACAAACTCTATTGAATAAATACAAATATCAAAAATATCATGGAATCGATAACTCGGATCCATGAGTTGAAAGATTATAGGTAGATAAATAGTACTCAAAATGATAAATATTAAAAAAATACAAACCATCTATTAAATAAATAAATAAATAATAAATACTCTATCAGATAAATACAAACTCAACCCTATAAAATGTATAAATAGAAAACTGCTAAAATAAATATAAATGCTATACAATAAATATAAACAAGGGTCCATGAGTTGGTAATCCTAGATGAAACTAATAAACATTAATAAATTTCTACCATCCTAAAATAAATACAAAAATCCCATAGAATAAATACTTAAATTAAATATAAATTTCATTAAACATAAACTCAAACCCACAAATTGGATGATCCAGATCCGATAAACACTGGTGAATAACCACAAACAATCCAACACCATCATTTTTTTCATTCATGACTGACTTGATCAATTTCATAGTTTCATACAGATACTAGCACATAACATAATACACAGCATACCCAAAAATATAAAATATAAAAATATACAAAGTATAAAGCATTATAATATATAGCATAACCTAAAATCTAAAATGTAAAATATTACATCATCATAATACATAATACATAAAAAAAGTATGATACAACAGATACATTTTAATCCATGGGATCAGCTTGTATAGCGAGTGAAAGCGACAAGCTCTGCCTGCACCTCAATGACTACCTATGGAAGTAGGGTTAGATGAGGATGGTTGAGTAGAAGGCTGATTGAATTGAGTCTGACTTGAAAGATTTGGAACAAGTACATTCATTTGTTGATCGATTCGAGCAATAGTTTTAAGACTATTGCCAATCCAGTTGAGAGAATACTTTGCCTTTCTACCCTATCTATCTCTCTCTGTACCGCAATTTGAAGAACTTTAAGAGTATAAATAACCTTAAATAGTTGATGTTGCATATCTATGTAAGGTGGATTTCTTTTTAATTCCTCGATACGAAAAGTTAAATTATTAATATCCTATTTTATGTCAAGAACTGCAGAAATTAGATTATCCAATTTTCATCAAACGAAGAACTATGTGCGCCGATCTGATCCATCCATACAAAACTTTCACCTGAGGAGTGTGAGGATTGAAGAATAGATGCAACTTCTCTAGCAATGGCACTAACTAGATCTAGAGTCATATCAAAATTTTTCTGTCAGGAAAGTCCTACACCTTTACTATGAGATCTCTCTTCTGATAAAATATTTTCATCTCTTCCACTTTTTCTAATAACCACTGACCATCAATTTTAAACCATTACATTCTATTCAAAGCTACTTTATTGATTTTACTATCTCTTCCTAATTTTGTTGATTGTTGTTTTTAAAATCTCACCTCAAAATATTTAAAAATATGAGTCAAAATCATAACATAAAGTACAAATATTTTTGCTTAAGCCATAGCCTCTTGCATAGCTTTGATAATCATTTTTGGAAGATTAAATGGAATGCAATTGACTACATGATACATGATAGTTAAATCCTTATCCATTAGGATATCAAATCCATCCACTTTAGGTTGTATAATCTAGCAAATAATAATATGAAGAAGTCTCATTTCAATATTTAAGCTTCGTGCATATATTTTATGAAATTGATGATGATCTTCAACCTAAAGAATACTTTCTATTCTTGAGCTTTTATCCTCTACACTGTCCAATAGATCACCTTCACATGGAAGTTTTAAAATTTGTCCAAGCATATCAGTATCAAAATCAATTTCCTTTTGTTTTACTATAGACGATACAATATCATCTTCTCCAAATGAAATATTTTGATAAAATTCTCTTACTAATTCCATAAAAATAGGAGCTTCAGCTGTACAAATGAATTTTCATCCCATACCTCTAATCAAATTTGCAATTTGAAATTCTTCAGAATCCAGAAAGTCCATATCTACACTGCGAGCAGAAAGAATATTTTTTGCACTTACTGGAGTTCTTGGAGGAGGTGATGTAGTTGGACTTCTTGGAAGAGGTGATGTTGCTGGGCTTGCTCCTCTCTCTTCTATTCCCCTTCTAGTTTCTCTGCTTGCTCTTTCTTCTATTCCTCTTCTAGTTTCTCTGCTTGCTCTTTGACATTGGGGAAGATGCATCTTTAGAGCCATCTTTTGCAAAGGACAAAAGAGATGAGAGAAGGTGGAGAGGAGGTGGAGAGGAAGTTTTGGGTTTGAGAATTAAGATTTGAGTAGAGTGGCGATGGCAAGAGGGGAGATGAGCTAGGGATTTTGGGAGTGACAAAATGAAAAATGGGAAAGAAGGTGAAGGTTTAGTGTTTTAGGAGTGTTGGTGCATTCAGTCGATGGTGCATTGATGGACCATCGACCCTCCTTGAACCCACTTTAAACCATCTATGAACCCATCCATGAATCGAACCTAAACTAGAAAGGCACCTTTATGAAGCTGGAGGCGCCTTCATCCCTGATGTAGGCACCTTTCATGCAAAAAGAAGGCGCCTTCATGCCGGTCCGGGCCAACTTCTACAGTAGATTAGGTTCAACAATTTCACGATTTACCTTAGCGGGTCGATCTATGGAATCATGTATAGTTCAACATTGGTGATGGTTCTGTAGAATCACGTGCACTACTTCCATACTTAACCTGAAGGCACCTTCAAAAAGCTAAAGGCACATTCATGAAGAGAGTGAAGGTGCCTCTGTGAAGGCAACTTCATCGATCACTATAGCAGGCAGCGGGTCCGGCAGTGAGTCACCGTGTAGGTAGTGGGTCACAGTAGCGGGACTGAGTCAGGATCCATAGCATGGCATACCTACATCATGCTAAACTACCCTAGAAGGTGCCATCATTAAGGATGAAGGCACCTTCAACTTTCATGAAGGCGCCTTTAGTGGTGGTGCACTTCAAGAAGGGGAGGGGCGTAATAAGCCGATGTCTGGATTGCTGATCCCTGGAGGAATGGTAAAGCCAATCTAGGACCCTGGTTCCTATAGCATGGCGGGTACCATGGCATGTCGTGCGATACCTAAACCATGCTGAATGGCATGATGAAGGAAGAAGGCAACTTCATCTTTAATGAAGTGCGCTTTCAAGTGCTGGGGGTGGTGCACTAGGAGGAGGGCCTTCAGGTCCTTCATGCCTGGTGGGGTGTGGTGGGGTGGTGCACTAGGAGGAGGGCGCTTTCAAGTGGTGGGGTGGCCCAAGGTGCCTTCAGGTGGTGGGGTAGTGCACTAAGCCCTTGGTGTGCTGAGATGCTGCATTAGGAAGAGGGTGGTGCACTATCGAGTGGTGGGGTGGCGCACTAGGAGGAGAGCACCTTCAGGTGGTGGGGTGGTGCCCCATATTGGATTCATAGTTTGGAGGATGGAGCTTCGTAAACACCTTCACATCCGGGATAAAAACCCCCAACCGCTTGGAGGCTTTGCTAAGTACTCCTGCACCAAACACCTTCACATCTAGGATAAAATCCCCAATTGTTTGGAGGCTGTGCTAAGTACTCTTGCACCTTCACATGAATGGAGCAACTCGGGCAGTTTGAGTTTGTGTTGATGGGCTATTTGTGTTTATTATTCTAGTTATATTTATCCTATCATAATTTATGTTTTCATAGAAAAATCTATAAATAAATTTATAATAAATTCAAATATCATCATATCCATTGCAATAATCACTTGTATATTCATATGGTTTGAAAGAATATAAATATTATATTCATTCAGAAATATTATTCTACAGGAGTCATAAAATATGTAGAACTATATGTAAATCATACAGTAATATCTATCAACTCAAAACACAAAATACAAAAGACATCATAACACATAACAAACAAAAAACCGTGGATTCTAAAATATTGGTGAGCCAAATTGCTCATCCTCAGATGAACCACTGCTAATGCAGGCTTCATCTACCTATACAAAGTATGACCATCAGTAAATCACAGAAAAAGGATTTTTTAAAATAAAATAAATATAATATAATTATGCTTTTACTATGGTTTGTCTTGCATGTTCGAATATTATGATCCTTTTGATGACATTTCTTGCATGTCTGTTATTTTTTCACTATAACCTCCATTGGGTGCTTGAACCTGCTGAGCTTTTTGTGACCTTTACGATTAAAAATTGGAGGATCTTTAAGTATTGCAAAATTATCATTTACTTTTTCTGCTTGGCTACATGGTGTCATAACTGTGCTCTCATCTATTATACTTTGTTCTACCCATATATTCTTCTTCAGTGAACATACTTTTTCAATGATGGGCTCCATGTCATTTATGATAAGATCATATATTTCTTGGAGTACATAGCTATTATATGCTAATTTAAAAATTTTTTTACACAGCCCATTGAATCTTGTAGTTCTTGATGTTGTATCCTGAACTTCACATACACCATGTGCCATATCAGCACTTTCTTTTTTGGCAAATTTTGTCCAATATTTTAAGATATAATGTGCAGGAATACGATGAATTCTTAAGATAATAAGAACTTTTAACACATGAGCACATAGAATGCTGCTAAATTCAAACATTAGATATGAGCATGAAAAATTTCTCCTCGGACATAATACATGTTACACAATTTGCTATTCTCTATTGTGCATTTCTATTATAGGCCTCAATCTCAGTTATATCATATAATTTATACTTCTCCATCTCTTCCATATCATACATGGTTGTCATTTTGAGTTGCTCCCTAAAAAGCTTAAAAATAGTTCTTGTATACACTTTAAGAGCATGTTTCTCGATCGGATATTTTGACCATAAGCTTGGTTGAACATGGTGTTGGAAAATGTATCCCAAAATCAATCATCAGTCTATTGATGATTGAGCTATCTTATAATTATAATTAATTTATTAATAAATAAAATATTTATTTTAGTTGGAAAATATATTCCAAAATCAATCATCAGTCTATTGATGATTGAGCTATCTTATAATTATAATTAATTTATTAATAAATAAAATATTTATTTTAGCATTTTCATCATAAGGTATACATCTTCTAATGAACTCTGTTATTGTGATGAAGTCCTTAGGACTAT
Source organism: Cocos nucifera (assembly GCA_006176705.1). Taxonomy (NCBI): domain Eukaryota; kingdom Viridiplantae; phylum Streptophyta; class Magnoliopsida; order Arecales; family Arecaceae; genus Cocos; species Cocos nucifera. The sequence continues at coordinate 321,669 of QRFJ01001452.1, forward strand.
TTAGTTTTGATAAAGAGAGGATTTATCGATTAGTTTTTAAAACTATTCATGATCAAATAATATGCTGTTAATTAGGACGACAGTGTTTATCAAGCATAGATCGTTGTATGCCATATAGGTTGGTTATCCTCTTAACTAAGGAGTGTAGAGACACTGGTATGGTATATAAGTGAGATGTAAGGGTACATCATCACTGAACATGGCAAACTCTAGAGCATTCTACTATCAAGAATTGCTCTGATGGGATATAGATATAAGTGTTCCTTAGACCTAAGATCACCATAGTGGCTTGCAAGCAACTCACTATGCTTTAGTACCGGACTAACTAAATTTCTAATTCAATGATGGAAGATTTCTGTGCATAGTCAAGTACTTATGAAGTCGGTAAGTAATCAAGATGGGATTGACCACTCTAAGAGTTGGAGAAGAATGCATCACCGTATTTCAATATAGCAAAAGCCTTAGCCAGGATAATCTATGAGATGGATTTGATATTTTAAAATATAATATGGATGACCTAGTTAGGATTGATAGTTAAACTTTGAGATATCCTACGAGCATTTTGGTCAAAAGGATGAATTATGCAGAAACTATATCCACATGGGTTTTAAGGATGTTATTCTACACATTCAACCTATCCGATCATCGGGTATTATTGCTAGATTGTCACTTTGATGGATACAAAAATTTATTTCTATGCTACCAACTTAAGTTCGGACCTATGGGGTTACACATATAAGAGTTCTTGATCTAATCAGATGGTTGATCGAGGATTAAGAATCATTCTAGGGTCAAACATTCAATACGATTGATGTTTAACTTGGTACAAGTATTATAGAAGGATTGATTAGCAATTCAATTGCTAATTAGCTTAATTTGATTAAGTCAAAGGGTTGAGATTAAGTCTAATTAAATATGATTTAATTAAATTTAGTTTGAGCTTGATTGGATCAAGTTTAATTAGTTTATTGGATGAGCTAATTGCAAGGAAGAACTAGTCCTAGTTCAATTAGGATTTGTTTGAATCCAATCTCTAATTTGATTAAAAATTTAATTAGAATTAAACCTAATTTAATATGATTTAATTAGATTATTAGTTGGACTAAGACTTAATCTAATTGAATTAATTAAATCCTAATTTAATTTAGTCCACGGATCAAGTTGGACCAAGTCAAACTAGGAGTCCTAGTGAGACTAAGACTCCTATTTCCTTGCGCCATCCTAATTCCCAATGCCCATGCATTTTTTTCTTTGGATTTTTTTCATGAAAATCTTCTCTCCCAAGCCTTCATGCATGCCCCATCTCCTTCCTTTCTTTCTTACATGAAAATTAAAAGTGGACCAAGTCAAAGAAGGAGTTTGAGTTGATTTAAACTCTATGAGATAGAATTTTAAGCAACTAAAACTCCTCCTTTTTTTGTGCCGCCTACATCCTTGATTTTTCTCTAAAATTTTTATGGCTTTTAGATGAGCTTTTGTGTGACAAAAGTAGGTGGTCCAGATAGAAAAAAGGAGGGGTCTCCCCAAGTTTAGCCTTGTTTGGATAACTCTTGACTAGGTATTTGACCTAGTCAAGGATTATTCTATATCTCCATCTATAAAAGATTTTTTGGCCTAATTTTTTCATGATTTATAGAGACTTGAGAGGGCTATTGGGGCATGGAAAAACCTAGAAGAGAAAAGCTTAGGCATGGGAATTGTAAAGGCACCAATCAAGGTGCTTTGGTAAGAGAAGAAAGAAGAAGAAGAGGGTCTTCTTCTAGGATTTTTCTTCCACTCCTATTCCTCCATCTTTGTGAGTATTTGAGAGGTGTCTCAGCATTACGAATCATCTACCTTAACTTTTAAAAGTTGGAGAGTCTAAGCTTGAAGGAAGGAAGATACAGATCAATCATCGAAGAAGGATCAGTACAGTACTAGCATACTATGCTGATTTTCGGGCATCGAACTTCAGATCTACGATTGAGGGCTCGTATGGATAACTCTAGAGACTGGATATGTGTGCAGCTTGGAGCAACCATCTCAGGCCTAGATCAACGAGTTAAGAAACTCGAGATTCAAAGATAAGGATGATCTGATCTTCCTATTACATATCTAGTTTAGATCTATTATAGATCTATGTTGATGTGATCAATAATTTTTTTTTGATATATTTTATTTTTTGATTTAATATCATGCTTAGATCATGTAATAGGATCATAGATCTTGAATTTTATGTTATTTTATTCATGAATTGATGTGATTAATTCATCTTTTTCATTGCATTTTTGAAAAAGTTTCGAAATCTAATCCTGAAACCCTAAATCAGTTCCCTTCAATTGGTATCAGAGCCTAGGTTATTTTATTACATGATTTATGTATGATTAGATTATATTTTTAGATTAGATCTAATTTATAATCTAATGATTAAATCTAAAAATAAAATTTTAGATTGCACTCATTGTAAGGTTGTCCTGCTGTAAAGTTTACCCCTTATAATGGAGAGACTATCTTAGTACGTGCGAATCTAAAATCCTGATCATAAAATTTTAGATTAGATCTAAAAAATTTTATGATCTGATTAAAAAAATTTTAATCTAATTTTTATCATCATAAATGTATTAGAACTGATCTAAAATGATTTATGATTGATTAGAATTAAAATAGTTTCAATTTCATAAGTATTTTTACATTAGATCTAAAATATTTTTCATGTTTGTTATATATGCATATTGATTATGAATCAAACATGCAACTGGTTGGTAAAACCATATTGTAAAAATCTTTTATGAATATAAAAATTATTTTTAAAATACTGAACCCTAGCCCTCAATCCAAAACTTAATTAAGAATTAAGGATTGATTGATTAAGATCTAGAATTATAAATTGAAGATCCTAAGATAAATCATAACATATTAGGTTAATAGGTTAGTGAAAATTAAGTTCATTAATTAGGTTAAACCTAAGGTTGGATTAAAGAATGGACTTAATTAGAGAATTGACTGAATCTAATCAATAGTTGTCTTAGATTAGGTCAAGGATTCTCTAGATCAATTACAATAGTTGTAGTTGCTCAAGTCTAAGTCTTTAACGAGAACTATGATGAACTTGATTCCTAGCTATGCAGTTAAATCCAAAATTACTAGATTGGTCAAATTGAAACTAATTAAACATATGGTGTCTAAGATAAGTTTGGCAAACCAATAGTTTTTAATTGGGAGCTACTCGCACTGATTCAATCTTTGACGAGTTAATGCCAAATCCCTTTCATTGATCTCACTTATCTGGCCATCCAGGTGAGTTAGATTTTGATTAGATCACTTAGTGATTTGGACTCACCCATGTTAATTAAGTAAATTAGTGTGACTAATTTAGGTGCTCCTAATGCCGGCTTGAATTAGGTCTCTTTTTATCTGACTTGGTAAAGTCTGTGGAAAGATCAAAATTGGCTGGCTTCTTCTCTCTATCTTTCTTAAATCAAATCAATTAAATCCTCTAAAATTATTAAGTTCCTAAAAATGAAATAGTTATGATGATAACTAAATCATAGTCTCTCATTAAGTGGATGATAATGAGTCCATTAGTTTGATAATTATTGAAGGCCCAAAGATCTGCTGCTTATTGGCTAATGAAATTATAATTCATAATATGATTTCTTGACCGCATCTATCTAAATGGTGGTTAGATTGACCAACCAAAGTTGAGCTTCATCATTCATCGATTAGATGGATTAAGTACGATCTTGTTAATGGTTGGACCTAATTGGATCTTTTTAGTGGAGGCCAAAGCCTACTGATTAGGGACTGAGGCAAAATTAAATTACTAAAAATTATTTTAAAAAATAATTGGTTATGAACCTACCCTTAGATGTATATGGATTGATCAACAAAAGTTGGACTTGTGTGCAGTCTATGTGGATTCTAGTACCCACTAAGAAATTAAGATAATTTCTCCAATTAGAGGTAGAGGCTATCAATTCGAATGAAATAGTGGAAGAACTTTTTGATTAAAATCTAAATCTTTAGGTTTAATAAATCGATTACTAATTAGGTTTTGGTTTTTCTTTGTGTAGATATAGCTACTTTTCTTTCGCTCCGATCATTGTTAGACAATGATAAGCTGATGGAATCCAACTCGATAACTGGTATCAATAGTTGAAAATAGTCCTAGAGTATGAACGGATCTTATATGTACTGATAGATCCAACACCTAAAGAGCCAGCATCCAATGCACGTGGAACGATCAGAGATACTTACCAAAAGTAGCTCAATAATCAAATCATGGTGTGTTGCATTATATTGGCTACCATGAGCGATGAGTTCAATCGCAGGTTTGAGTCAGCTCAGCTAGAAGACATGCTTCAAGTATTGAACAAGTCTTTTAGTACACCTAATGACATTAAGAGGCATAAGACTAGTTGTGCCATCTTCAACACCAAGATGAGGGATGGAGCTTCTATCACTGATCATGTACTGTACATGATCGAGCTGATGGAGTGTTTAAGCAAAGCTCGAATTTTTCTTGCATGAGCAACTAGGAAAAGATGCGATTTTGAACTCATTGCCCAAATCATATCTCCCATTCCTTACTCATTATAGAATGATAAAGCCTGAATTAACTACCATGGATTACTGGAGTTGCTTCAAAACTTTGAGAAAGATCACTAGCTCTACAAGGAGTTGGTGAACTTAGTAGAAGGTTCATCTTCTGATTCTCGATCCTTTAAGAAAGAAAAGAAGAATAAAAAGAAGAAATCAAAGAAGGTGCAAGTTTAGGCTGGGATATCTATGCAGGGCCAGACCAAGAAGATAAAGCCTAATAAGAGTCAAGCTGAATGCTTCTTTTGTAAGAAGTGGAGGCATTGGAAGAAAAATTATCCTTAGTATATTGCCTTCCTAAACCCAAACAGGCAGAGAAAGAAGCAAGTTATTGCTAGGTAAGGTATTTATATGATAACTTCTTATAATTTCTCTATTTCTGATATTATTGACTATGTATTGGATACCAGTAGCCCTTACCATATTTACAATTCATTGTAGGGGTTGCAGGTTAGTAGGAGATTCGAGCAAAGTGAGAGATTTCTGAATGTTGGAGATGGAAGACCAATTTCAGTTTTAGCATTAAAAATTTTGAAACTTGTATTTGAGTCTCACTCAGTTATTCTTAGTGATTGTCATTTTTGTCCTAGTTTCTTTTTTAATGTCATTTCTGTAGACCTTTTGATCAAAGATAATTATGAATTTTTAATAAAAAAGAATTTTGTAATATCATTATGAATGATATTATCATATTTTCTAGACATTTGAACAATGGTGTGTACACGTTATCACAACTTGTTCATATAGTCCATTCTACTGGTAAGCATCCTAGATTAGATAGTGTATCTGATATCTACTTATGGCACTATAGGCTAGGTCACATCAGAAAGAACATGATAAATAGGTTGACTCAAGAGGGAATCCATAAAGTTAGTAATTGTGAATCACTTTCAATCTGTGAATCTTATTTTCTTGAAAAAATGACCAAGTCATCTTTTACTGAAAAAGGTAAGTGAGCCATCGAGCTCTTAGGTCTAATACATACTAATGTATGTGGACTTATGAGCACTAGTACCAGAGGTGGATATTTCTACTTCATTATTTTCACAGATGATCTATCCAAGTATGTATATGTCTATCTGATGAAACATAAGTTAGAATTATTTAAAATATTCAAATGATTCAAAAGTGAAGTAAAAAAATAAACTGAAAAGAGTATTAAAACTTTTGTCACCAAGGAGGAACCCCTTGTTAGATATATGTGCCCTAGAAGCCAGAATTGGCTGACACTTGTAATACACTTCTAGGGGCAAAATTGTAATTTTGACTAAAATCAATAAATGGGTTATTATTCTATCACATATGTGTATTTAGTGTCTGTGATACATCCTTTGAGTTAATGGTAATGATCATTCATATTTTCAAGAGTTAAAAATTTAAGACATGAATAATCATTATTAACTCATAAACAGCTCCCGACCATAGGATCATCACGAGGATGGTGATTGATCCGGAAGGTTGGTGTACGATCGCTTCTCTTTAGTAGATGAGTCTTGAGTCTACGGTGTGGAGACACCGGAGCGAGAGTACAGGTACTCGTTAGAGAACGAGGGCACTGAGCGTGACCACCTCGAGTAGTCATTAGGGAGTCTACCTTCTCGTCAATGACTGACTCGATGCTGCAGTAGTGTGTCTGGTTCTTTGACCTGAGATGCATCGGCAGTTCACCTTGAGGGTGTTATAGTTTGACTACACCATTACTCGGTCTCCTAGCCATATGGAACCCTGAGGTGTATGTTGGCTATAGCATGTTCATTGTAGGAACTGGATTGCATCAAGATGGGAATCTATCTACCTCGGTGGTAGAGGAGTAGCCCTATGATGATCATGAGAATCAAGTCCAGAAAGCCCATGGCCATGGTAGAGTGAAATAATAGAAAGAGTTTCTATTTAGATTTTCACATTGGACTCGAATCGAATGATTACATCATATGACAGAGACTAGGGTTTGACGAGTTCACCTTAACCCTAATCTGATCGGGGCTCAAGATAGAAGAACTTAATCACACAGGTAGCTGCACCAAGAGGTTCGCATTCAGCTCTGATGGGTTGCCACCATATACTGCTAGGTGTCACTGGTGGATTTTGGGAGCAATTAGAATGATTTAGATGATCGATCATTCTAGCTGTTCGAATCAGAAGAGTTCTGATCCATCGAAAGGAGTTTCGATGATGTCTATGATAGAGATCATGACATATCCCATTACCATACAGAACTGAACCTAACTGGGTCACACAAACAAGGGTTTGAATCTGGTGATCATCAATTGAACTGATCTAGTTCAATTGATCTGAATGAGATTCAATTAGGTTCAAGGAAATCGTGCTAGCACTCGATTGAACCTAACGTTCTTCTTTTACTATCATAAATAAGTTGTCCTGACTGAGCCAAAGGAGTTTGTGCTCAATCAGAGGCCTTCATATGGTCTGACTGGAGGTTGTCCAAGTCAGAATAGGTTGTCTTATTTGTAAGACATTACCTGCCATTTTTGGTCACCTGCCATTTCTTGTTCTTTGACTTTGGTCAAAAGTCTACCTTTGACTGGTCAAACGTTGACCATTGACCCTTTGACTTTTGACCACATGTCATGCACCTATTGGAGAGCTGGTGGGGGCCTGTCCCCCTGCCAGAACCTGGCAAGGAGAAGGGCGCACGCCAAGGGTGGCGTGAGCCCAAGTAGGAGGCGCCTAGGAGTCCTTGTTGGACAAGGACTCCACCTCCCTTTTGGATTCCAATCAGAGTTCTACTAAGAATCCAGTTTGACTGGTCTTAGGCGCCCTCTAAGGAGGAATCCAGGGGTCTCTATTCCAACCAATCAGATTTAGATCTGATTTCACAAAGGGTTGTGATTGGTTGAGAGGAAGAGGAGTTGGATCACAAGCTTAGGTCTATAAATAAGACCCTGCGCCCAACCCTAATTCTAAAATGCAATTGAGAAATTTCCCACGCCCCAAGGCTGCCTCTCCCCTCCTTCTCCATGCCATAGTCTCTTCTCCCCTTGCTCTCCACGTCCAAAAGGTGTTTTGGACTTAGGTTGGTGCGATTCAGATCAAGGAAAGGCGATCAAAAGCAAGAAGGCTGCGCTGCTGCAAAAGGACGACTGCAGATCTTCAAAAGAGTTTTGAAGATCCTCCAGATCAGATCCAGATCTGATTTTTGGAGGTGTGATAGAGAAGAAGAGGATCTCCAGATCCAACCCGAGTGGATACCGGTAGAGGCCAGGCGCTTGCGTGGCTAAGATCCAGAACCTTCCGCTGCAATCAGGATCATCTACAGGGTAATAGGATTACCCAAATCAGGTAAATTAAATTTGATTTAATTTATCTTATTTTATTTTATTTATTAAAATAATAAGAATCAGATCTGAAACATATCAAGATCTGATTGAGATCAAGAGAAAAATTTTTGAAATATATCTCTTGATCTAATCAGATCTGGACGAACCTGGACCGGGAAATCAGGATTTCCCTTCAACTGGTATCAGAGCCATGGTTCTAAATTGTTTAGATCTGATTTTAATTTTATTTTAATTAGAAAATAAAGTGATTTCAGATGTCACATGAGATGTGATCAGATCTGAAATCAGAAAAATTAAAATTAAATGATTTGGATCTAAGATTAAGAAGATATGCATGACTAGTTCTAGAATAGAATAGTTCTATAGAATAGTTTTGCATGTCTTTGATTTAATCTGATTAAATCATATTTTAGATCTTCTTATTTACTATTTTCTGATATTATAAGTGTTATAATAACATCTGATAAACAGCAAATAAAAATTATTTAATTTTAAATATCATATGAGATATGATAGATGCATGACTAGACTAGTTGTAGAATAGTTCTACATAATTGTCTAGATTAGAATTTATTTTGATTAGATCAATTTAAATCTAATTTTTTAGATTATTATGAGATAATTTAGATCTGAAAACATGCATGATTTGATACATGAGATGTATGCAAAATATGCCTTGATTAGATCTAAATTTGTATATGAGATATATGATATAGATCTATAACTGTTTTGTAGATTTACATGTTCCTGATTAAGGCGTTCCTCTTGGCCGTCCGGTCATAAGAACGAAGAAGGGTTTAAAGGCCCTCTCTTCCCATTCGATGGGGTGTTCTTATGACGTGTAGGGGTGCTGCGTGTTCGTCCTTAATCAGAAACCCAAAACTTACTTTCTGCAAAACCCTAGATCCTGAAACCCTAGGATTTATTGTGCATATTTTGTTTATGAACCCAACTTAATTAAGAATTAAGTTTATGGAATATTAATTAGGTCTAAAATTGAGAATTTCAGATCTAAGACATATTCATAATACTGGGTTCGGGCTTGGGTAGCTCAATTAGGTCTAAGCGGTTGATCAAACCGAATCAAGAGTTGGTTAGATGGGATCAACAATGCTTAAATTGACCAGCCTAATAGGATTAAGTCTGGGTCAAGATCGAGTCACGATCAAGCAAGACCTAATTAGGCTCAGAGGTTAGAGTCTGGATTGTAGGCTAACCCAATTGGTTCTGACTCAACAATTTGGTGTCTAAGGTAAGTTTGGCACAGACGACCGACTGGTTTTTAATTGGAAGCTACTCGACCTGAATGCGTTCTTGTGCGAGTTAACGGCATATTCCTTCCACCGGTCTCACTTACCTGGCCATATCTGTTGACACAGTTCTGATCTGAGGTGGTCAATAATCCGAGCTGACCCATGCCACTAGGTTAGTCATAATTGTTATGACTAAGCCAAGTCTAGTTTAATGAGACCTGAATCAATTCTCCCTAAGAAAAGATTAAGTCCTGAGGTCTTCCACCATTGTAGACGTGCGGGCCCTTCCCGGGGTTGATTGTTCTCGGCTGGATACAGTGGCTCAGTTGCACCGGGAAGACGCAACCATGTCTATTAGGCATTGGATGCTATGGGCTGGAGGATGAGTTGGGCTCAATATTTCGGATACGGTGAGAGACCCAATTAGGAACCCAGTCTATGCAAATGGTGGGTCTGACTTAACTAAGGAGTGGATCAATATTCCGGATACGGTGAGATTCATGAATTAGAGACCAAGTTTGGGTGCACCATGATTAGAGAATCATTGAACAAGAGTTGTTCACTCATTGGCTAACCCATCACCAATAACTGTTAGGTGAGGTGATGAGTCAGTTGGTGAGACCGCACCACCCACTAGAAATCATCAATCGTGGAGATTTTCGCATCTCTACAGAGGGAGTGTAGGGATCCGAGAAAATAGTGGGAGCTAATTTGTTTAAAAATAAAATCCCTAAACAAATTGGTCAAGTCAAAATTACAGTATCTAACTAGAATCTTTGACTCTCTACAGGAAAATGTCTGCGTCCAACCCACTGGCACGTATCCTAGACACACATAGACTGACTGGACCCAATTATAAAGATTGGCTCAGGAACTACAAAATTGTTTTGGGTTCAGAGAAGTTAACACATGTTTTGGACCAGGACCCTCCCACCTTACCAGCTCGTCCATCCACTGAACAGAGAGCGTCTCTGGAAAAATGGATTGACGAAGACAATAAGGCCAGATACTACATGTTGGGCTCGATGTCTGATGAGCTCCAGCGCCAACATGAAGATATCGGGACTGCTCGCCAAATGTTGGCTCACCTGCAGGAGATGTTTGGTGAACAGAGTCGCGCAGCCAAATATCAAGTCACAAAATGACTTTTTAAGGCTAAGATGCGTGATGGGCAGTCAGTCCAAGATCACTGTCTGACAATGATCAAGGACATGGAAGAGCTTGAGAACTCGGTGGAAAGTTAAGACTTGGACCTGCAAACGATACATCTGCATCCTTTGGATAGTGCATTATGGGCAATCATCATGAATATCAACATGCATAAAACTTCAGATATCCTTGGCCGAGTTAATGAAATATGCTGGAATACCGCGGCTTTCTATGAAAGGTTTCTAAAGGCTCAGTTCTTGCTTATGGAATGGACTTCTTCCAAAAGAAAGTTCTTGAAAGAAAAAGAAGTCTGTGAAAAGACAAAAGATGGAGAGGATCAAAGAAGAAGAGGCAGAATGAAGATAAGAAAGGCCGATGGCAACAGGAAAGTGTTTCCATTGCAACACACGATGGCCATTGGAAGCGGAAATCGCCTAGCTTACTGCCAACCCGAAGAACACGAAGGAAGGTCCTTCTGGAGTATGCTCGTTATTGAGTCTAAACCTTACATTCTTCTGCTATCCAGTTGGATGCTTTGACTGTGGTTCTACGTGCTCATCTGTACGTCTATGCAGGATCTTGAGATAGTCATAGCTTGGATGAGACATGATCCACGCGTGGTTAATGGACAAGAGTGCTTGCAGTACATCGTGGAACATACCCTTGCGATTACCATTCGTTTAGACTTAGTTTGCACAACTGTTATTTTGTGCTCTGCAGCAGCAGAGATTATGATTTGCTATTATTGCTTAGCACAAGAAGAGTTAATGTTGATCAACTCTTTTTAAGAGCCATTTGTAACATGTTACTTTAGAAAAGAAATAAAAATTGCAAATGGTTTCCTTATTAATGTCTTTATCAGCTACATTATTGAATGTTACCTGTTCTAGACTATCAGAGCAAAACGAAATGCGAAATCACCTATGGGTAATATGTCAAACGACAGATATCTATGGCACATAGTATTAGTCATAAAGCAGAAAATGATCAACAAAATTAGAAGAAAAATGGGCTATTGAGTCCATTGACTTTGGGTCATATCCAACTTGTGAATCTTGTCTTCAAAGGCAAATTGACTAAATCTCCTTTTGTTGACATTGGGAGAGGCCAAGATCTCCATTGCCTAGTTACATACTGATTGTGCGCCGCATTCGAGTACGGCTAGAGCGCAATTTGTCTACTTCCATTTACCTTACGAATGTTCAGAGGTATGGTATGTGTATCTATTGAGACATAATGTCTGTAACTTTTGAAAAAGTTCAAAGAATTCAGACAAGATAAAAAAATTAAACTGGAAAAGCCCATTAAGTCCTTCGGATCAGACGAGGAGGGGAATACGCTAGCAGAAATTTTACTAGACTTCTTTAAGAAAATCATAGTCTTTCAAGACTCACCTAGGAACACGCTCAACCAACGGGTTTCAATGAGAGAAATCGACTCTATTGATATGGTGCGACCATGATGACTCGACAGACCTTCCTGTTCTTTGGGAACAATTCAATTAGAACGTTCAATCTATTTACTGAATAGGTTCCTCTAAAATGTTCCTACGATCATCCGATGAATATGTGTCACCGTAAGAACAAGTCTAGTCTACTCAAGAAATTGCGGTTGCTGCAGCTCATATTCATAAAGAAATTTTTACACATCGGACAGTAGAGTTTAGATCCTCAGAGCTGCAATTCTAAGGATATCCTAAAAGTCATTAAGGATACTCATTTCTAACATCCAGAAGATCACTAATGGATTGTGTAGTCGATCCATGCCATCTTTCTGTAAAAAAGTTTATTCAAGATAGCGGCAATTGAAGCAGATCAAACTGATTGAGAAAGTCTCATACAATGCAAATTGAGCTAGTAGGATAACGAAACAGAATAGGTTGACCAATAAGAAAACATCACCTCCTCTCACTCGTAGATCGGAAGTTGCTCCGTCCCTTCTGGATAAGATACTTAGGTATATTTATGAGATGTAGAGGTAATGATCCTTGTAGGTAATGTGGCTCATGTGATGATCCCAAAACTACAAGAGGCGTATATCATACTCGATATCTGACTCTGCAGAATGCTAGAGGCAATCGCAGTCAAAATTGACTCGATGACTCAAACTCAAGTGCTGGGACCTTGTGGATCCACCAAGAAGTAATATTCTATTGGATTACAATGATCTTCAGAGAAAGATTGGTGCATGATGGGAATGTTGGATGACATTTCAAGGCTAGATTGGTGGCAAAAGGTTTATAGTTCAATGCGAAGGCTATATGACTTAACAGAATATCTTTCCCCAAGTAGCTATGCTAAAATCCAATACCGCACATTGCTGCGTTTTGCAGCCTATTCGATTAACGAAATTTGCAATATGATGTTGGAAAACACGGCATTTTTTGAATGGATATCTCGGGGAAGATACTATATGGAACAGCCGCTAAGTTTACATCCAGTGATAGCTGACACAAGGTTGCATCAGCTTGCAAGGTTCCATATATGGACTTAAGGCTATACTGCTCTCGGATGAACACTTCGTTCACAGAGTATCAAAATTTTGGTTCATTCAAAATGAAGAGGAACCATAGTGTTTCAAACGGGTCAGTGGGAAGCGCTGGTGTCTTTCCTACGTATTTGTACGTGGATGACATCCTCCTTATTGGGAATGTATTCCCTATGTTGAGATCATGAGTTCAAGGTGTCGTGTGCCAAGGAATGCTCCATGAAAGATCTCTCTAGTGAAGCATTCCTTTGATTCTAGGAATTAAGGCATAGAGAAGAACCGAATCAGGATCTAGGAACTTTTCAACAGAAATGTTACATTAGAAAAGTACTAAGGTTTAGTAATGAAAACTCTAAAGAGGATAATACCCTACAGACATGGTAATTCATCTTCCAAAAGATTGCCCCAGCCCACCTGAGGAAAATAGGAACCTATGACCAAATCCCTTATGCTTCTGCAATGGACCCTCATGTATGGCCATTGCTATGTACACGACCTGGGATATAGCCCCATGCTAAATAGTGTTTCTACAAGCAGATATCGTCCAAATCTCAGGTGAAGACACTATGACCTCTGCTCGAAATTATCTTTCTTAATAACTTGAGAAGAACTAGATATATGCCGGTTCCTTTGGTAACTGGAGAACCCTGGTCCAGGAACACAGCTCAAACTTCAATGTCCGATTATAGATATTCGAAAGTCGACATCTGGCAGACCTTTTTTTGCTAGAAGAGTTCCTGAGCAAACGGTGATCCACTTCATCCGTGTATTAACCTTGGAAAGATTATGCCCAGATCAACGAGAGTTCGACTCCACAGATAATGTGCAGACCCACTTACAAAGCTCCGTTGGGCCCAGCCAGAATTCGATTACCCACCGAAAAGAATGGGACTTAAACTTGGTAGCCAATTGACTTTAGGACAATTGAAGATGTTAGATAATGTGCCCTACGAAGCCAAATGCTGACACTTTAAACACTTCTAGGGCAAAATTGGTAATTTTGGACTAAATCAATAAATGGTTATTATTCTATCACATAAAATGTTATTTAGTGTCTGGAAATACATCCTTTAGGTTAATGGTAATGATAATTCATATTTTTCAAAGAGTTGAAATTTAAGGACCATGAATATATCATATAGTTAATCATAAATTGCTCCTGACCATTAGGATCATCACGCAGATGTGATTGAGCCGAAAGTGTCGTACAATCGCTTCTCTTTAGTAGATGAGTCTTGAGTCTACGGTGTGGAGACACCGGAGCGAGAGTACAGGTACTCGTTAGAGAACGAGGGCACTGAGCGTGACCACCTCGAGTAGTCATTAGGGAGTCTACCTTCTCGTCAATGACTGACTCGATGCTGCAGTAGTGTGTCTGGTTCTTTGACCTGAGATGCATCGGCAGTTCACCTTGAGGGTGTTATAGTTTGACTACACCATTACTCGGTCTCCTAGCCATATGGAACCCTGAGGTGTATGTTGGCTATGAGCATGTTCATTGTAGGAACTGGATTGCATCAAGATGGGATCTATCTACCTCGGTGGTAGAGGAGTAGCCCTATGATGATCATGAGAATCAAGTCCAGAAGCCCATCCATGGCCATGGTAGAGTGAAATAATAGAAAGAGTTTCTATTTAGATTTTCACATTGGACTCGAATCGAATGATTACATCATATGACAGAGACTAGGGTTTGACGAGTTCACCTTAACCCTAATCTGATCGGGGCTCAAGATAGAAGAACTGAATCACACAGGTAGCTGCACCAAGAGGTTCGCATTCAGCTCTGATGGGTTGCCACCATATACTGCTAGGTGTCACTGGTGGATTTTGGGAGCAATTAGAATGATTTAGATGATCGATCATTCTAGCTGTTCGAATCAGAAGAGTTCTGATCCATCGAAAGGAGTTTCGATGATGTCTATGATAGAGATCATGACATATCCCATTACCATACAGAACTGAACCTAACTGGGTCACACAAACAAGGGTTTGAATCTGGTGATCATCAATTGAACTGATCTAGTTCAATTGATCTGAATGAGATTCAATTAGGTTCAAGGAAATCGTGCTAGCACTCGATTGAACCTAACGTTCTTCTTTTACTATCATAAATAAGTTGTCCTGACTGAGCCAAAGGAGTTTGTGCTCAATCAGAGGCCTTCATATGGTCTGACTGGAGGTTGTCCAAGTCAGAATAGGTTGTCTTATTTGTAAGACATTACCTGCCATTTTTGGTCACCTGCCATTTCTTGTTCTTTGACTTTGGTCAAAAGTCTACCTTTGACTGGTCAAACGTTGACCATTGACCCTTTGACTTTTGACCACATGTCATGCACCTATTGGAGAGCTGGTGGGGGCCTGTCCCCCTGCCAGAACCTGGCAAGGAGAAGGGCGCACGCCAAGGGTGGCGTGAGCCCAAGTAGGAGGCGCCTAGGAGTCCTTGTTGGACAAGGACTCCACCTCCCTTTTGGATTCCAATCAGAGTTCTACTAAGAATCCAGTTTGACTGGTCTTAGGCACCCTCTAAGGAGGAATCCAGGGGTCTCTATTCCAACCAATCAGATTTAGATCTGATTTCACAAAGGGTTGTGATTGGTTGAGAGGAAGAGGAGTTGGATCACAAGAGGTCTATAAATAAGACCCTGCGCCCAACCCTAATTCAATGAATAAGAATTGAGAGATTTCCGCCCCAAGGCTGCCTCTCCCCTCCTTCTCCATGCCATAGTCTCTTCTCCCCTTGCTCTCCACGTCCAAAAGTGTTTTGGACTTTAGGTTGGTGCGATTCAGATCAAGGAAAGGCGATCAAAAGCAAGAAGGCTGCGCTGCTGCAAAAGGACGACTGCAGATCTTCAAAAGAGTTTTGAAGATCCTCCAGATCAGATCCAGATCTGATTTTTGGAGGTGTGATAGAGAAGAAGAGGATCTCCAGATCCAACCCGAGTGGATACCGGTAGAGGCCAGGCGCTTGCGTGGCTAAGATCCAGAACCTTCCGCTGCAATCAGGATCATCTACAGGGTAATAGGATTACCCAAATCAGGTAAATTAAATTTGATTTAATTTATCTTATTTTATTTTATTTATTAAAATAATAAGAATCAGATCTGAAACATATCAAGATCTGATTGAGATCAAGAGAAAATTTTTTGAAATATATCTCTTGATCTAATCAGATCTGGACGAACCTGGACCGGGAAATCAGGATTTCCCTTCAACTGGTATCAGAGCCATGGTTCTAAAATTGTTTAGATCTGATTTTAATTTTATTTTAATTAGAAAATAAAGTGATTTCAGATGTCACATGAGATGTGATCAGATCTGAAATCAGAAAAATTAAAATTAAATGATTTGGATCTAAGAACATGAAGATATGCATGACTAGTTCTAGAATAGAATAGTTCTATAGAATAGTTTTGCATGTCTTTGATTTAATCTGATTAAATCATATTTTAGATCTTCTTATTTACTGTTTTTCTGATATTATAAGTGTTATAATAACATCTGATAAACAGCAAATAAAAATTATTTAATTTTAAATATCATATGAGATATGATAGATGCATGACTAGACTAGTTGTAGAATAGTTCTACATAATTGTCTAGATTAGAATTTATTTTGATTGATTAGATCAATTTAAATCTAATTTTTTAGATTATTATGTGATAATTTAGATCTGAAAACATGCATGATTTGATACATGAGATGTATGCAAAATATGCCTTGATTAGATCTAAAATTTGTATATGAGATATATGATATAGATCTGATATAACTGTTTTGTAGTAGATTTACATGTTCCTGATTAAGGCGTTCCTCTTGGCCGTCCGGTCATAAGAACGAAGAAGGGTTTAAAGGCCCTCTCTTCCCATTCGATGGGGTGTTCTTATGACGTGTAGGGGTGCTGCGTGTTCGTCCTTAATCAGAAACCCAAAACTTACTTTCTGCAAAACCCTAGATCCTGAAACCCTAGGATTTATTGTGCATATTTTGTTTATGAACCCAACTTAATTAAGAATTAAGTTTATGGAATATTAATTAGGTCTAAAATTGAGAATTTCAGATCTAAGACATATTCATAATACTGGGTTCGGGCTTGGGTAGCTCAATTAGGTCTAAGCGGTTGATCAAACCGAATCAAGAGTTGGTTAGATGGGATCAACAATGCTTAAATTGACCAGCCTAATAGGATTAAGTCTGGGTCAAGATCGAGTCACGATCAAGCAAGACCTAATTAGGCTCAGAGGTTAGAGTCTGGATTGTAGGCTAACCCAATTGGTTCTGACTCAACAATTTGGTGTCTAAGGTAAGTTTGGCACAGACGACCGACTGGTTTTTAATTGGAAGCTACTCGACCTGAATGCGTTCTTGTGCGAGTTAACGGCATATTCCTTCCACCGGTCTCACTTACCTGGCCATATCTGTTGACACAGTTCTGATCTGAGGTGGTCAATAATCCGAGCTAACCCATGCCACTAGGTTAGTCATAATTGTTATGACTAAGCCAAGTCTAGTTTAATGAGACCTGAATCAATTCTCCCTAAGAAAAGATTAAGTCCTGAGGTCTTCCACCATTGTAGACGTGCGGGCCCTTCCCGGGGTTGATTGTTCTCGGCTGGATACAGTGGCTCAGTTGCACCGGGAAGACGCAACCATGTCTATTAGGCATTGGATGCTATGGGCTGGAGGATGAGTTGGGCTCAATATTCCGGATACGGTGAGAGACCCAATTAGGAACCCAGTCTATGCAAATGGTGGGTCTGACTTAACTAAGGAGTGGATCAATATTCCGGATACGGTGAGATTCATGAATTAGAGACCAAGTTTGGGTGCACCATGATTAGAGAATCATTGAACAAGAGTTGTTCACTCATTGGCTAACCCATCACCAATAACTGTTAGGTGAGGTGATGAGTCAGTTGGTGAGACCGCACCACCCACTAGAAATCATCAATCGTGGAGATTTTCGCATCTCTACAGAGGGAGTGTAGGGATCCGAGAAAATAGTGGGAGCTAATTTGTTTAAAAATAAAATCCCTAAACAAATTGGTCAAGTCAAAATTACAGTATCTAACTAGAATCTTTGACTCTCTACAGGAAAATGTCTGCGTCCAACCCACTGGCACGTATCCTAGACACACATAGACTGACTGGACCCAATTATAAAGATTGGCTCAGGAACTACAAAATTGTTTTGGGTTCAGAGAAGTTAACCACATGTTTTGGACCAGGACCCTCCCACCTTACCAGCCCGTCCATCCACTGTTGAACAGAGAGCGTCTCTGGAAAAATGGATTGACGAAGATAATAAGGCCAGATATTACATGTTGGGCTCGATGTCTGATGAGCTCCAGCGCCAACATGAAGGATATCGGGACTGCTCGCCAAATGTTGGCTCACCTGCAGGAGATGTTTGGTGAACAGAGTCGCGCAGCCAAATATCAAGTCACAAAATGACTTTTTAAGGCTAAGATGCGTGATGGGCAGTCAGTCCAAGATCACTGTCTGACAATGATCAAGGACATGGAAGAGCTTGAGAAGCTCGGTGTGAAGTTGGACTTGGACCTGCAGAACGATATTATTCTGCAATCCTTGACTGATGCATATGGGCAATTCATCATGAATTACCACATGCATAAACTTCAGAATTCCTTGGCCGAGTTAATGAATATGCTGGTTACCGCTGAGCTTTCTATGAAAGGTTCTAAAGGCTCAGTTCTTGCTATGGAACGGACTTCTTCCAAAAGAAAGTCTTATGGAAAGAAAAAGAAGTCTGTGAAAAAGCAAAAGGTGGAAGGATCAAAGAAGAAGAAGGCAGAATCGAAGAAAAAGGCCGATGGCAAAGGAAAGTGTTTCCATTGCAACAGCGACGGCCATTGGAAGCGGAACTGCCCTACTTACCTGGCCACCCTGAAGAACAAGAAGGAAGGTCCTTCTGGAGGTATGCTCGTTATTGAGTCTAACCTTACGGTTTCTTCTGCATCCAGTTGGGTGCTTGACTCTGGTTCTAGTGCTCATCTGTGCACTTCTATGCAGGGTCTTGAGGATAGCAGGAGGCTGAGGGATGGAGACATGATCCTACGCGTTGGTAATGGAGCAAGAGTTGCTGCAGTAGCCGTGGGAACATACCCTCTGCGATTACCATTCGGTTTAGACTTAGTTTTGCAAGACTGTTATTTTGTGCCTGCAGCCAGCAGGAATTTGATTTCTGTTTCATGCTTAGCACAAGAAGGTTATGTGATCACCTTCTTTAAGGACCATTGTAACATTCTTTATGAAAGAAATAAAATTGCAAATGGTTTCCTTATTAATGGTCTTTATCAGCTACATATTGATGTACCTGTTCTAACTATCGAGCAAAACGTGAATGCCAAACGACCTAGGGATAGTCCAAACGACAGATATCTATGGCACCTGAGATTAGGTCATATAGCAGAAGATAGGATTCAACAAATTGGAGAAAAATGGGCTATTGAGTCCATTGACTTTTGAGTCATATCCAACTTGTGAATCTTGTCTTCAAGGCAAAATGACTAAACTCCCTTTTGTTGGACATGGGGAGAGGGCCACAGATCTCCTTGCCCTAGTACATACTGATGTGTGCGGCCCATTTGATGTGCCGGCTAGAGGCAATTTTGTCTACTTCATTACCTTTACCGATGATCTGTCTAGGTATGGGTATGTGTATCTTATGAGACACAAGTCTGAAGCCTTTTGAAAAGTTCAAAGAATTCAGACATGAAGTAGAAAAACAAACTGGAAAACCCATTAAGGTTCTTCGATCAGATCGAGGAGGTGAATACCTTAGCCGGGAATTCCTAGACTATCTTAAGGAAAATGGCATAGTCTCTCAATGGACTCCACCAGGAACACCTCAACTCAACGGGGTTTCAGAATGGAGAAATCGGACTCTATTGGATATGGTTCGATCCATGATGAGCTTCACAGACCTCCCTGATTTTCTTTGGGGACATTCATTATTAACTTCAATCTATTTACTGAATAGGGTTCCCTCTAAAACCGTTCCTACCACACCGTATGAGATATGGCACGGTAAGAAACCAAGTCTGAGTCATCTCAGAATTTGGGGTTGTCCGGCTCATGTCAAAAGACAACAAGCGGACAAGTTAGAGTTTAGGTCCTTTAGAGCTCGATTCATAGGATATCCTAAAGAGTCATTAGGATACTATTTCTACATTCCAGAAGACCACAATGTGATTGTGAGTCGACATGCCATATTTCTTGAAAAATAGTTTATTCAAGATAGCGGCATTGGAAAGCAGATTAAGCTTGATGAGAAAGTCTCACAAGCAGAACGAGCTAAGGACCAAGTGGAACCAAATCAGGTTGAGCCAATAAGAACACTACCTCCTCCACCTCGTAGATCGGAAAGAGTTTTCCCGTCCCCCTGAAAGATACTTAGGTATTATTTCAGAGGATGTAGAGGAAATGTTCCTCATAGGTAATGGTGCTCATGGTGATGATCCCAAAACCTACAACGAGGCGATATCAGATATCGACTCCGAGAAATGGCTTAGAGGCAATGAAGTCAGAAATTGACTCGATGCACTCAAACCAAGTCTGGACCTTGGTAGATCCACCAGAAGGTATAGTACCTATTGGGTGTAAATGGATCTTCAAGAGAAAGATTGGTGCAGATGGGAATGTGGAGACATTCAAGGCTAGACTGGTGGCAAAAGGTTATAGTCAACGCGAAGGCATTGACTATCAGGATACCTTTTCCCCAGTAGCTATGCTAAAATCCATCCGCACATTGCTTGCTGTTGCAGCCTATTTCGATTATGAAATATGGCAAATGGACGTGAAAACGGCATTCCTAAATGGATATCTTGAGGAAGATATCTATATGGAACAGCCGCTAGGTTTCACATCCAGTGATACTGATCACAAGGTTTGCAAGCTGCAAAGGTCCATATATGGACTTAAGCAAGCATCTCGGAGCTGGAACACTCGTTTCAATGATGTGATCAAAAAGTTTGGTTTCATCAAAAATGAAGAGGAACCATGTGTTTTCAAAACGGTCAGTGGGAGCGCTGTTGTCTTCCTCGTATTGTACGTGGATGACATCCTCCTTATTGGGAATGATATTCCCATGTTGACATCAGTCAAGATGTGGTTGTCCAAGGAATTCTCCATGAAAGACCTAGGTGAAGCATCCTTTATTCTAGGAATTAAGGTCTATAGGGATAGACCGAATAGGATGCTAGGACTTTCACAGAAGATGTACATAGAGGAAGTACTAAAGAGGTTTAGTATGGAAAACTCTAAGAGGGGATTAATACCCTTCAGACATGGTATTCATCTTTCCAAGAAGATGTGCCCCAGCACACCTGAGGAAATAGAACGCATGAGCAAGATCCCTTATGCTTCTGCAATAGGGAGCCTCATGTATGCCATGCTATGTACACGACCTGATATAGCCCATGCTGTGAGTGTCACAAGCAGATATCAGTCAAATCCAGGTGAAGAACACTGGACTTCTGTGAAATGTATCCTTAAGTACTTGAGAAGAACTAAGGATATGATGTTGGTCTTTGGTAACGGAGAACTCCAAGTCCAGGGATACACAGACTCGGACTTCATGTCCGATATAGATGATCGAAAGTCGACATCTGGCAGACTGTTTGTGCTGGAAGAGTTCCAAGCAAACGGTGATACCACCTCATCCGCGATTACCTTGAGAAAGGTTACGTTGAGGTCAAGAGAGTCAACTCCGCAGATAATGTGGCAGACCCACTTACAAAGCCGTTGGGCCAGCAGAAGATCGAAGCCCACCTTGAGAAGATGGGACTTAGACTTGTAGCCAATTGGCTTTAGGACAAGTGGGAGATTGTTAGATATATGTGCCCTAGAAGCCAGAATTGGCTGACACTTGTAATACACTTCTAGGGGCAAAATTGTAATTTTGACTATAATTCAATAAATGGGTTATTTTCTATCACATATGTGTATTTAGTGTCTGTGATACATCCTTTGAGTTAATGGTAATGATAATTCATATTTTCAAGAGTTGAAAATTTAAGACATGAATAATCATTATTAACTCATAAACATTGCTCCCGACCATAGGATCATCACGAGGATGGTGATTGATCCGGAAGGTTGGTGTACAATCGCTTCTCTTTAGTAGATGAGTCTTGAGTCTACGGTGTGGAGACACCGGAGCGAGAGTACAGGTACTCGTTAGAGAACGAGGGCACTGAGCGTGACCACCTCGAGTAGTCATTAGGGAAGTCTACCTTCTCGTCAATGACTGACTCGATGCTGCAGTAGTGTGTCTGGTTCTTTGACCTGAGATGCATCGGCAGTTCACCTTGAGGGTGTTATAGTTTGACTACACCATTACTCGGTCTCCTAGCCATATGGAACCCTGAGGTGTATGTTGGCTATAGCATGTTCATTGTAGGAACTGGATTGCATCAAGATGGGAATCTATCTACCTCGGTGGTAGAGGAGTAGCCCTATGATGATCATGAGAATCAAGTCCAGAAATCCATGGCCATGGTAGAGTGAAATAATAGAAAGAGTTTCTATTTAGATTTTCACATTGGACTCGAATCGAATGATTACATCATATGACAGAGACTAGGGTTTGACGAGTTCACCTTAACCCTAATCTGATCGGGGCTCAAGATAGAAGAACTGAATCACACAGGTAGCTGCACCAAGAGGTTCGCATTCAGCTCTGATGGGTTGCCACCATATACTGCTAGGTGTCACTGGTGGATTTTGGGAGCAATTAGAATGATTTAGATGATCGATCATTCTAGCTGTTCGAATCAGAAGAGTTCTGATCCATCGAAAGGAGTTTCGATGATGTCTATGATAGAGATCATGACATATCCCATTACCATACAGAACTGAACCTAACTGGGTCACACAAACAAGGGTTTGAATCTGGTGATCATCAATTGAACTGATCTAGTTCAATTGATCTGAATGAGATTCAATTAGGTTCAAGGAAATCGTGCTAGCACTCGATTGAACCTAACGTTCTTCTTTTACTATCATAAATAAGTTGTCCTGTCTGAGCCAAAGGAGTTTGTGCTCAATCAGAGGCCTTCATATGGTCTGACTGGAGGTTGTCCAAGTCAGAAAAGGTTGTCTTATTTGTAAGACATTACCTGCCATTTTTGGTCACCTGCCATTTCTTGTTCTTTGACTTTGGTCAAAAGTCTACCTTTGACTGGTCAAACGTTGACCATTGACACTTTGACTTTTGACCACATGTCATGCACCTATTGGAGAGCTGGTGGGGGCCTGTCCCCCTGCCAGAACCTGGCAAGGAGAAGGGCGCACGCCACCCTAGGCGTGTGCCCAAGTTGGAGGCGCCTAGGAGTCCTTGTTGGACAAGGACTCCATCTCCCTTTTTGGATTCCAATTAGAGTTCTTCTAAGAATCCAAGTTTGACTGGTCTTAGGCGCCCTCTAAGGAGGAATCCAGGGGTCTCTATTCCACCAATCAGATTTAGATCTGATTTCACAAAGGGTTGTGATTGGTTGGGAAGAAGAGGAGTTGGATCACAGCTAGTCTATAAATAAGACCCTGTATCCAACTCAGATTGCATGAGATACAGAGATATGATGAGATCATAGTTTCTCCACGCCCCAAGGCTGCCTCTCCCCTCCTTCTCCACGCCATAGTCTCTTCTCCCCTTGCTCTCCACGTCCAAAAGAGTTTTGGACTTTGGTTGGTGCGTTCCAGATCAAAAGAAAGGCGATCAAAAGAAGAAGGCTGCACTGCTGCAAAGGACGACTGTTGATCTTCAAAAGGAGTTTTGAAGATCCTCCAGATCTGATTTTTGGAGGCGTGATAGAGAAGAAGAGGATCTCCAGATCCAACCCGAGTGGATACCGGTAGAGGCCAGGCGCTTGCGTGGCTAGATCCAGAACCTTCCGCTGCAATCAGGATCATCTACAGGGTAATAGGATTATCCAAATCAGGTAAATTAAATTTGATTTAATTTATCTTATTTTATTTTATTTATTAAAATAATAAGAATCAGATCTGAAACATATCAAGATCTAATTGGGATCAAGAGAAAAATTTTTGAAATATATCTCTTGATCTGATCAGATCTGGACGAACCTGGATCGAAAAATCAGGATTTTCCTTCATTTCTCACATATCTAAGAGAAAATAAAATTCTCTCCTAATAGACTCCTCTAGGAATACCATAGCATAATGGTGTATCTGAAAGGAGAAATCGAATTCTATTAGACATGGTCCGATCCATGATAGATTTTGCCAGCTTACCGATATCCTTCTGGGGATATGCACTTAAATCAACTTGCTATCTTCTAAATAGGGTTCCAAGCAAGTCTATAATTAAAACTCCATATGAGATATGGATAGGGCATAAGCTAGTACTTTTACACCTCAGGATTTAGGGATGTCCGGTTTATGTGAAATGGTTAATCATGGATAAACTTGGACCTAGGTTTGACAAATGCACATTAATTGGATACCCCATAGAAATAAAAGGATATATTTTCTACTATGTTGATAAACAAAAGGTGTTTGTCAGCCTTAAGGCAGTCGTTTTAGAAAAGGAGTTTCTTGGTGAAGGAATTTTTGTCTCTAAGATCGAATTTAATGAAGTTCAATAGGTAGAAACACCGATGCTTGTAGCTGAACTAGAATCAAATTTGATTAGATCAAATCTAAAGTCTAGCATACTTGCACCATTAAGGTGATCCGATAGATTGCCACATCAGCCAAATAGATACTATGGTTTCTTGGTTTGGGACAGTGATTCCATCAAACTCGATAAGAATGATGAGAATTCAATCACTTATATGGATGCAATGCAGAGGCCTGATTTCGAGAAATGGCTTGAGACCTATTGTGTCTTAAAATTAACCGCAAGCATATGGCGTATAAAATAGCACGTCCAGCGAGTATGGGTCGATCTCATGAGAAATTGCATTTGAATTGTATTACAATCTTGCTTAGGCGAGCTTTAACAAAGATTTTGGAAGATTATTTGTTATGTATACTAAATAATAAATTAATTATAGAGAATAATAATTTAAAGATCTAGGACTTTTGAATCCACTAGATCAATGATTTAGAATGCCTTTCTATGATTTCTCTTATGATATCTCTTGATCAAGGTGTAATGCATGGACAAAGATTCACCCTAATTAAAAACTCTCTTTTCAACTGCTTCTCTTATATTACCTAAGTATGGACTATGAAGAGGCTCTAACCCAACAATAATCCATCAAAGTTTTCTACAAAAAAGAAGAGAGAAAGAACTAAAAAGATTAAAGGTCTTCTATCTATTAGCCTTCTTGCACTGAATCAAGCATAAACTATAAAGGGATTGAAATCCAATGATAATCCATCAAGTCTCTAGGCAAGATGCTTGAAGGAAGAACTTTAAAAAATTAAAAGCCGAGGAGAAATCCTAAGAAAGAACTTCTAATTATAGTTTAGTTTCATCGCAAACCCTAGAGGATTGCTTAGTTAGATATGATTTGATTCAAAACTATAAAGCCAATTAAAAACATAAAAAAAATATTATACTAATTGCTAGAATTCAAATTATAAAAATTAAAGAATTACAGAAATAATCTATCCTCGTGTTGAAATTAAAAATTATAAGAATTAAATTATAAAAATTTAAACTATCCTATTTGCTGAAAATAAAAATTAAATTAATGAAAAAAATTAATTTTTATTGCTGATAAAAATTTCTAATATAAAAAGAAGATTTTTAACTCTCAAGTCATTAACAGGGTTTAGAGTTGAAACAAGAAAATAAAAACATAAAATCTCTCCTGACCGACCTTTCCCTAGCTAACTCTTCTTCTCATATGTTGGAAGGATGGAAGAAAGTGGGAATAAGATGGATAAAAATTTTGTAGATTATTATTCTCGTCTGTCACACGATCTCTACAAAAATTATGGTATTAAGAAATATCTCAAGGTAGTAGTACTGAACTTTATTTATAGATGTCAGAAGGAAGAAAAATTTTGTATATTTTAGATATGGGACTAATAAAAAGAGTACATCCCGAAAGAATGGATGGATGAGATGAAATAATAAAAAGGCTTGGATGGATAAGATAAAAGGAAAGAAAGATAAATTAAGAAGGAGAGTTGCCATTCAGTCCGAGTTTCTTCTTTTTAAATAAATTTTTAAATATATATATATATATATTTATTTTATTTTCATGTTTGCCATCTTCGCATCATGCCCGCATTTCACGTTTGCTTGTAGAAAATTTCATCCATGACCCCATCTTTTCAATAAATGCACCAGCCACGTTGAAACCCAACCCCCCCCTTCTTTTTTTTAATATTTTTTTTTCTCTTTCTTTTTTTTTATTCATTAATCCTTACTTTGTATCCATGTATCTTTACATATCGTACACAGAACAAGTCTGAGTTTGGACTGAAGCTTCATCTGCATATGTTGGAAGGCCATTTCTAGTTAATTTATGATTAAGACTTTAAAATTAATTATTTCTATAAAAATTATAAAAAATATCAAATATAAATAGAAAAGATAAAATAGTATAGATTTTAATATTTTTTATATTATAATTAATGTATTCATCGTACCTACTTTACTCGTCCTCGAGTAAAAAAAATATTGATATATAATACTCATTTTCTTCATCATGAATGTTCATTTAATAATTTTAGAAGTAAATAATACCGACCTAGAAAATGATCAAAGCATGTCATTGAGATATTAAGACTATTCGATAGAATGATGGAGTAAAGAATATAAAATTTACAAAAAAAATTTCTTGACTCACTATTATCTTTATCCTTGGATCGTCTAACTCTAAGATGGACTAGTGGTTTTGTATTCGCACATTTATTTCTTCATTTTTTTTGATAAAATACCGTCCGTGCAATGTCTTAACTACTTAAGCTTTTTATTTAACTCTTGTAGCGAGTATTAGACCAATGACTCTCAAATTAGTTGGATTTAGGACATTAGGTGTAAAATATCCCTCGGACTTACTGATTCGAGTCAAACAAACTATGGATTGAGACTTGGCTATATGATTTTATTTTCACATTGCCCATCTTTTGATGTGAATATAATTGCTTACTTAGGTAAAAAAGTCGACTCTCTTTAGATATGAATAAGATAATTTAGAAATACTCAAAAATAATTTTTTATTTTAAACTCAACTTTTTATTGAATTTTATCAATATGCAATCCTCTGATACTCCATAACTTATCTAAAGTGTGCATCAAATGCTGCTAAAATATCTTATCTTACTCAAGTCTAAAACATAGTCAGATATATAAATATCAATAAATTTATAAGTAAAAGGTTCAAAGTAAAGTTCAAAATTTATCCCTCACCCTCCAACTTATTCTATATTATCCTCAATGGGGTAAGAAAAATAAAAAATATGATAGGTAAAAAGGAAAGAATACACCTGATTTGATGTGATCTTGGTTCAACAGGTGTCTTCCAATGTTCTTGAGGATGCATATTTAGTTCTTCCTCCCAACTTGTTTGTCATTGACTTTATTAAAGTAAGACCTAAATAAACTAAAAAAAGAAATTAAAATGCAAGAATCTAGGTTGCCTCCCAGGAGTGCTAAGTTTCAAGTCTTCGGCCAGACTAGATAGATCAACTGAGATATGTTGGTTCATAGAGAACCATGGCTTCCTCAATAACTTCAATGGGTAATTCCAAGAATGATTTTAATTGTTGACTGTTTACTTTAAACACAGTACCATTACTTGGATTTTTGATTTTTACTGCCCCATACGAAAAGACTTTTTTAACTAAAAAAAGATCCGATCCATCTAGATCTCAGCTTTCTAGGAAATAGGTATAATCTTGAATTGTATAAAAGAACTTTCTGTTTAAGAGTAAAAGATTTTCTAAGAATTGCTTGATCATGAAATACTTTTATTCGTTTCTTGTACACCCTGGTATTTTCATAAGCTTCATTTTTAAGTTTTTCTAATTTATTAATCTGAAGTTTTTTATGATTTTCGATTGTGTCCAAGTCTATATTTAATTTTTTTGATGGCCCACATGGCTTTGTATTTTTGCTCAACAAGCAAGTGTCGTCCAGTAAGACAACCCAAAAGGGAGGGGTGAATTGAATTTTTCAAAACTTAAAAAAAGTAAGATGCTATTTTCAAAAATAAGTGATGAGATGGTGTATACTTTAGTTCTAAGTATGTAGAAATATAGAAATATAAATACAATGGAATGAAGTAAACAAGAAAATCATAAATACTAAAAAATTTATAGTAGTTCGGTGCTCCTTGCACCTACGTTCACTCCCCAAGGCCCACTTGAAAATTTTACTATAATCTCTCCAAGATTACAGTCGAATAGTTTTTCGAGGCTCGCTATCCAAAATCTAGTTAATTTTTACACTAGCTCACCAACCACAACCAACCCCTAAGTCAATCCTTGGCTTACAATCTAATTTTCAGGCTTGGATAAGCCTTCTCCTTAGCTTCAAAACCCTATTGAAGCTAAGTTACAAGAAAGAGAAAAATTAAACAAAAAGCTCAAATAAGTCAATGAAGCTTTTTGAAGTCTTCTTGGAGGGAGGATTTTGAACTATTTGAGCTTGTCTTCTTACCGAATGGAATCACTTGATTTGATATTTCTTGGAGTTAGGAGTGAAATGCTCTCTTTTCATGGCTCTTTTTACTCTTTTTCTTAACTTTTTTATTTTTTTTAATGATTGAATAGTTATGTCACTTCCTCCAGGTGTTTTGTAGGTGATTTTTCATGTTTGGGAGACTGGAGAACCCTATTTGACTATTGGAGAAGCAAAAATGACCGTTTGAATCCAATCTGCACAGTTTTGGGCAGTCTACAGAAACTAGCTATTAGAGCTCGAATCGAATCTCGAGTAGACTCGAGCATCAGCTCAAGGCCATTTGCTTCCTCGATCCTCAGCTCCAGAGTTTCTATATGAAGATCAGTCTTTTTATATTTTACTAAGACTTTAGCTTATGAACATCGAGTCGACTCGAGCCTCTGCTCGAGATAGTGCCAAACTTTGCTTTAAAATTATCATCTTCTATATTTCTCCTGAGACTTCGACTCGAGCCTCTGCTCGAGACTTTACTCCGAAATCATTATTTTCTAGATTTTCACTGAGACTCAACTCGAGAACCTCGAGTCAACTCGAGCCTCCGCTCGAGACTGTTTCTTCTGAAACTTTTGCATGCCAGTCTGCATATCAAATCGAGCTGAATAACGAGTCGAATCTCGAGTCGACTCGTCGGCTTCTTATGCTGAAAAATTTTAGTTTGCCTAAAAGTTTTTCTCTTGAATTCTGGTTTTGGGATATTTTTTTCAAGCCTTGTTTCGGTGTGATTTAAGCTCCAAATGCCTTCAACTCTTCCCTATCAATTTTCAAATGCACTTATATGGATGTTTTATTTGATACTCTAAAATACATCTTGAAACATGATCTCAACAACTTCATTAGTTCAAATATATACTCAAATATTTTGTTACTCATCAAAATCAATTCTTGGGGTCAATAATCTTCTCTTTTTTGATGATGATAAAACTTTGAGTATATGAACGAGAAATATGCAATAATAATGCATTAAGG
Source organism: Cocos nucifera (assembly GCA_006176705.1). Taxonomy (NCBI): domain Eukaryota; kingdom Viridiplantae; phylum Streptophyta; class Magnoliopsida; order Arecales; family Arecaceae; genus Cocos; species Cocos nucifera. The sequence continues at coordinate 351,031 of QRFJ01001452.1, forward strand.
ATATTTTCAATAGATTAACGATTTAATCCATTTTGTATTTTTATATTTATCTCCCCCTCAATTTATGCTTGTATTTTTAATATGTCTTTTCAATTCAAGATTAAGTTTTCTGCTTGTACTTATTAAAATGGTAAATTGCCAGCATATATTCATATGTGTGTGCCAAGCATCCATATTAAACAATCATACATAAAGTAAGTATCATGGCACAAACTCCAAACTTATAATGCACATCATATATGTTGAAATTTCAATCCTTAACATATTCATGCTTAACACATTCAAGACTTTTCACCTTAACACATTTATGCTGAAAATTTTAAATTAAACATATTCAAAGTGAATGAATAGTGGATGAATTTTAACATATTCAAAGTGAATGAATTCATGCTCATATACATATTACTCCTGCTTTTTGTCATCAATCAAAAATATAAAATTAATGCAAATGTTCAGAACGAGTGTAAGAGTAAGTGATCATGAGTTTCATTGCATTAACAAAATACACTATGATACAATGAAACATCAAGTTCAAAGCAAGACCAGGTTAAGCAAGTTTACATCTATAAGTGCCAAGTACATAGAGTCAAATACAACCATATACTCATAATATATAGATCTAAGTACAAGAAGTGGACAGACATTAGAGCCTATGAGGCTACTCATCATCAGATGGAATCTCTAATGTCTGAGATATGCTCGTGAGGTAGAAGGTCTTGCTCTCCTACTCCTAGTCCTAGCAGAAGGTTTGGCTACCTGTGAGGGAGGAGGCCCTCCACGAGTGTAGACTTTGAGTGGTGGTAGTCTGCTCTCACTCGTGGATACCTGGATGGACAAACCAGGTGACATAAGTGGAGGAGGTAGAGGTCGAGGCATGGCTGCCCTAGCTGCGGCATCTGTTGTTATTGCTGGTGGTATCGCACTTGGAGTGACTCTTTCTATTTTTTCAATCAAACTGTCCATGGCTTCAACTACTGAAATGATGTCCTACTGCTGTGCCTGACCTAGGCTACTAATCGCTGCTATCATCTCAGTCCCTCCAGACTCAACTCTCCTCCTAAGCCGAGCAAGCTCCTCAATGATGCTAGAGTGATTAGTAGATGTATCATGTGTGTGCTTCCTCTACTCCAGAATAGAAAATCTCTAAGAGATAGACCTAATCTCTATCTATATAGTCTCTACTTTCTCAAATAGTCCCTGAATCTCTCTACTAACTCTAGTAGATATCATGTCTACTAGTCTTTCCATAGATGCAGAGTCAACAAGTAATGTTTGTGGGAACCTCCCCATGGATGGAGCTCGAGGTATCATAAGTGTACCATGGTCAGTGTCAGGTGCATCTCGGGTTGCAACTAGAGTAGAGGGCTCTCCTGTCTCTACAACCCTAGGCACTCTCCTCTCTTGACCAGAAATGTTCTTGACCCATCTTCCATTCTCTACATGATATTGCATTCTGGTCAAGGCTCTCATATCATAAACATCATAGTGAGACTGCTTTTTGCTTGCTTCATTTTCTAGTGATACTCCTGCAGTCTCAAAAATCCTAGTTAGGGCCATTCCATAGGGCAAGCATACCTTGTTTCTAAATGTTGCCTCTCTCATTTGATGAATCATAATGCCAGGCAGATTTATCTGAGTTTTTTGAACCATCAAATACATCATGCACAGCTCTCTTACAGACACAAAGTTATGTCTACCTAATTTTGGAACAAAAATTTCACTGATGATATGATGAAGAACTCTCATTTTCACTGATAGTGTGGGTGCCAGTACATCTCCTATAATATCATCCCTACCCATAATTAATCTCAAATCCCTCTTTTTGTCAGATAATTTATCAGGCACAAAATCTTTTTTTGTGATACCAAAAATTTGAGCCAAACTCTTCTCAGTCATCTTAATTTGTATACCTTTGATTGTACTTACAATTTTAGGAAACCTCCTTTTAAGATTTTCATAGAACTCTCTAATCAACTTAGGGTACATGGGGATGTCCATTGTATAGAAATTTCTCCACCCCATCCTACCAATCCAAGTCCCAATAGAAAAATTGTAACTTTCAAAAAAATCAAAATCAATTCTACTCCCCATTCCAATGGCTCTAATGGCCATCCTACCGATAGGTGAAGGTTGTGGAGGAGGTAAGTTCGGTATACCTTGATCCTATTGAGGTTCTTCCTAAACGGGTTCTTCCTGAATGGGTTCTTCGGAGGGTTGAAAAATCTCAGATGGTTGGGATGCTGCCCATTCCATTCGGGCTTTCCTTCTCCTCACTCATTCTTCGACTCCATAGGTATTACAAACTTTCTGCACTCCACGCCCTTCTCCAACCATTTTACCCAGAATCGGCCTTTGACTTCACGAATCAAAGGGAAGAGATGGTAGGGAGACAAGCAATACTGTTGGATTGGGTTTGGGAGGATGAGAGGCCCTCTGCTCGTGAAAACGAAGACTTTCTAGGACATCATGAATAGTCATGGTTCGTTTTAACCCCTATGGCCCCCGACCCTTGAGTCGACTTGTGGTTTTGGACTAGTTTGCTCGAGTCGACTCAAGCAATAGTTCTGAAACTTCTAGAGTTTCGGAGGAGATTTGATATTTAGATAATATTTAGTTATTTTTTAAATATTGATCATTAATTTTGTACATAAGATTTAGTTTTTTTAGGTTTAATTTAATTTATTTAAAAATTTGGAGAATGAAATTTAATCAGGTTGGTAGCATAGTCCAAAGTCTCTTCTAATAATGCTAAATTTTTCTTCATTAACGGGTTTTATGAATATGTCAGCTAATTATTTATCAGTACTAACAAATTTAAGCACCACATCATTGTTTTGTACATGATCTCTTATGAAGTAATATCTTATCTCAATGTGTTTAGATTTTGAGTGTTGAATTGAGTTCTTGGTTAAATTGATTACACTTGTATTGTCATATCTTATGAATATTTTATCTTATGAATATTTTACTTAGTTTGAATCCAAAATCTTCTAATTATTATTTAATCTAAAAATTTTGTGCACAACAACTTTCAGCAGCTCTATATTCGGTCTCGACCGTTGAGAGTGCTACTAAGTTTTATTTCTTACTAAACCAAAAAATTAAATTTACTCTTATAAATTGACATGTGCCACTAGTACTTTTTCTATCAAGTTTGCACCTAGCAAAATCAGCATCAGAGTAATCAATTAATTCAAATTGAGATGTTCTATCATACCATGTTCTACATTAAGTATCCTAGATAAGTATCTAAAGATTCTTTTAACAGCAAGCAGATGTGATTCTCTAGGGTCTAATTGATACCTAGCACACTAGCAAATACTGAATACTATATCTGATCTACTTGCAGTAAGATAAAGAAGTGAGCCTATCATACCTCTATATAATTTTAAATCTACTTTCTTACCTTTCTCATCTTTATCAAGTTTGCAGGATATACTCATTGGTGTGCCAATTAGTCTTGAACTCTCCATCCCAAACTTTTTGAGTATTTTCTTTGTATATTTTATTTGGTTGATGGAGATCCCCTCTTCATTTTGTTTGATTTGGAGTTTGAGAAAGAAGTTTAACCCTCCTATCATGCTCATCTCGAACTCATCCTACATTAGCTTAGTAAATTCTTGACAAAGAATTTTATTAGTGGCACCAAAAATTATATCATCCATATAGATTTGTACAACTAATAGATTCTCATATTTTCTTTTTAAGAACAAGATTTTATCTATATTTTCTTCAGTAAATTCATTATCTAGTAAGAATTTACTTAATTTTTTATACCAAGCACGTGGGACTTGTTTTAGACCATACAGGGCTTTATGTAATTTGAATACATGATTTGAAAATGCATGATTTTCAAATCCAGGTGGTTGTTCAACATACACTTCTTCTGCTATATAACCATTAAGAAATATACTTTTTACATCCATTTGGTATAATTTAAAATTCATAAAATATGCAAAAGCAAGCAATAGTCTAATGGCCTCTAATCTAACTATGGAGGCAAAGGTTTCATCAAAATCAATGCCTTCTTCCTGATTATATTCTTTTGCTACTAATCTAGCCTTATTTCTGATAATGGTTCCATGTTTATTCAATTTATTTTTATATATCCATTTAGTTTCAATTATTGGATGGTCATTTGGTCTATTGATTATGATCCACACTTTGTTTCTTTCAAATTGATTTCATTCTTCTTGCATGGCATTTATCTATATGGATTATTTTCAGCTTCTTCTATTGATTTATGTTCAATTATAAAATAAAAGCTACATAATTATTTATATTTCTAAGATAAGATCGTATTCTTACCCCTTATGATGGATCACTGATTATAAGATCTTTAGGATGTCCATGTGCATACCTCCATTCTTTTGGCAGCTCCTCTCTTGGACTGTGAGAGGACTCTTCATTCTCCTCTTCTTCATTATTTTAAGGTGGAGCATCCTTGAGTGTTAGATTGTCCATCTTGTCATGAAGATTTTCTGCATCCTCATCTAAAGCATCTTCTTTTCTAACAAATTTGTCATTATATTTATCAAAGATAACATGAATTGATTCTTCAACAATGAGAGTTCTCTTGTTGAAGACTCTATATGCCTAGCTTGATGAGGAGTATCCTAAGAAGATACCCTTATCGAACTTGGCATCAAATTTTTTTAGGTTATCTTTTTCATTATTAAGTATGAAGCATTTGCAACCAAACACATGAAAATAGTTGATATTTAATTTTCTATCTTTCTAAAGTTCATATGGAGTTTTCTTTAAAATAGGTCTTATTAGAACATGATTTAATGTGTAACATATAGTATTTATTGCCTCAACCAAAAAATATCTAAGTAAATTACTTTCACACAACATAGTTCATGTCATTTCTTCTTGTGTCTGATTTTTTCTTTCTACTATATTTTATTGTGGGGTTCTAGGTGCTAAAAAATTATTATCAATTTTTTTTTTATAACAAAAGTTTTTAAAGTACTGATTTTCGAATTCTATACCATGATCACTACGTATGCAAACTATTGATGTGTTCTTTTCATTCAAAATCTTTGGAAAATGCATTGAAGGCTTCATTTTTTTGTGCTAAAAATATTATCCAAGTGAATCTTGAAAAATTATCTACAATTACAAGACCATACCTTTTACCTCCTAGACTAGTGGTCCTTATGGATCCAAACAAATCCATGTATAGCAATTCTAAAGGTCTAGAGGTTGAAATCATTTATTTTGGTTTGAAAGAATTCCTAGTTTGCTTTCCAAATTGACATGCATCGCATATTTGATTTTTTTCAAAACTTAATTTTGGTAATCCTCTTACAAGATCTTTCTTAATTAATTTTGAGAGTAAGTCCATACTAGCATGACCTAATCTATGATGCCACAACCACTAGCTTCATTGACCTTCGCATCCATTGCCACAAGACATTGACCATTCTTCATTTGTAGATCATCAAGATCTACCATGTAGACATTGTTATGTCTGTCCTATGAACATGATGCCATTATCATTTGGATTAGAAATAATATATAATAGAGATTCAAAAGTTACTTTAAATTTCTTATCACAAAATTGACTAATGCTAAGCAAATTATGTTTCAACTCATCAACTAGCAATATATTTTGAATAGAAGTAGAAGGAGTGATATGAATATTACCGACACCAATGATACGTCTCTTTCCATTATTGCCAAGCGTAACTACTCCTTCTTTAGACTCAAAAGTGATAAATTAAGATTTGTCATCCATCATGTATCTTGAACAGCCACTATCAAGATACCAAAGCCTTTTCTTATCCCGGGCTGCAAGACACTCCTACATAAGAAAATCAAGTTGAGTTTTTAGGTATCCGAGTCATCTTAGATCATTTGGAGTTAGTGCTCATGGTTTTTTTTGGAATCCAAATAATTTTAACTATTTTTCATTTAATTTTTTGAAATCACATGCATAAGACTTATGACCAATTTTGCTACAATAAAAATATGAGATATTTGAAGTAGAGTTTGATGAAGCTTTAACAAATAGAATTTTAGATAGTTTTTATTTCTTATGAGGTTTAAATCCTAATCCAGCCTTATTAAAAATAGCTCTTTGCTCATTTAGTAGCATATTTAATTTTTCAAAACTATAGGTAAATCTTTCTATAAATGGTTTGATTTTTGCTAGTTCATTATTTAATTTTTGATTTTCATTAGTAAGCAAATTCAATTTTTCAGAAAATATTTTTTTTTTCATGAGTAAGTTTTGAATTTAACTTTCTCAAATCTTTATTTTTCAAAGTTACTTTCCTATATTTAGCCATAAGTTCAAAAGTGAAATCTAAGAAGTTTTCAACATTAACCTCCTCATAATATGCCATCAGGCAAAGATTGGCTTCTTCTTATGATTATTTCTCGGAGTTAAAGTCCTCACTATCACTCCAAATGGCTATCATCGCCTTCTTCTTGAGCTTTTTGGATGATTTCTTCAGAAGAAGGCAGTCCATCCTAAAGTGGCCGAATTTCTTGTACTCGAAGTAAATTGGTAGCTCCTTCTCTTTTTCCTTACTTGGTTCACCTTTGAAGATCTTCTTTTTGAATTCTTGCTTCTTGTTTCTCCTAAACCTCTTAAACTTTCTTGTAATCATGACCAAGTCTTCTTCTTCCTCCTCTTCATTGGATTCCTCACTCTCATCATCCTTGAAAGTAGTTGTTTTGAGAGCTATGGTCTTTTTCTTCTTGGTTTCCTCCTCCATGTTTTGCCTAATATTTAATTCATGAGTCATTAAGGATCCAAGAAACTCTTCTAATGGTAGTTTATTGAGGTCTTTAGCTTCTTGGATGGCGGTGATCTTTGCTTCCTAAGCTTTCGAAAGTGATCTAAGAATTTTACGAATAAACTCACTGTTAGTGTAAGATTTATCCAAGCTTTTCAAACCATTGATAATATCGATAAATCTAGTAAACATTTCAGAAATAAACTCATTTGACTCCATCTTAAATAATTTATATCGATGGACAAGCATATTTATTTTAGACTCCTTTACTTGATTGGTATCCTCATGGGTAACTTTTAATCTATCCCAAATCTCCTTGGCCGAAGCACAAATAAAACTTCTATTGAATTCATTGGGGTCTAATGCACAATATAGGATATTCATGGCCTTAGCATTTTATTCTATCATTTTCACATCATGCTCATCCCAATCCTCTTCCGATTTGGGAACATCATTACCCTCTATTTTGATTGTGGGAGTGTGTGGGTCTTTGATTATCACTCTCCAAAGTTGATAATTAAGTACTTGAATATAAATGCGCATGCATGCTTTCCAATAAGTATAATTTATTCCATTGAACAAGGATGAGCGGTTGGTCGTCAATTTTCCTTCGGTAAGAGATGCGCTCATATGGATTGCTATTTGATCTTAACTCTTGATTGTTAAATCAAATGAAGTGAGTACCAAGCTCTGATACCACTTATTGCCCAGTAAGATAATCCAAGAGGGGGGGTGAATTGAATTTTTCAAAACTTAAAATAAGTAAGGTATTATTTTAAAAAATAAGTGATGAGATGGTGTATACTTTAGTTCTAAGTATGCAAAAATGCAGAAATATAAATACAATGAAATGAAGTAAACAAGGCAATCATAAATACTAAAAAAATTATAGTAGTTCGGTGCTCCTTGCACCTACGTCTACTCCCTAAGGCCCACTTGGGAATTTCACTATAATCTCTCCAAGATTACAGTCGAATAATTTTTCAAGGCTCACTATCCAAAATCTAGTTGATTTTTACACCGACTTACCAACCACAAATAATCCGTAAGCCAATCCTTAGCTTACGATCTAATTTTCAGGCTTGGATAAGCTTTTTTCTTAGCTTCAAAATCCTATTAAAACTAAGTTATAGGAAAGAGGAAAGTTGAACAACAAAAATGAATAGAGAGTTTCTTTGATGAGCGAATAAGTTGATGAAGCCTTTTGGAGTCTTTTTGGAAGAAGAATTTTGAACTATTTGAGTTTGTCTTCTTGCAGAATAGAATCACTTGATTTGATGTTTCTTGGAGTTGGGAGTAGAATACTCTCTTTTTGGGGCTCATTTTATTCTTTCTCTTAACTTTTTGATTTCTTTCAATGATTAAATAGTTATGTCACTTCCTCCAGATATTTTATAGGTAATTTTTTATATTTGAAAGGTTGGAGAACCCTATTTGACCGTTGGAAAAGCAAAAATGACCGTTTGAACCCAATCTGCATAGTTCTGGACAGTCTACAGAAAGTAGCCATTGAAGCTTGAGTCGAATCTCGAGTCAACTCGAGTATCAGCTCAAGGCCATTTGCTTCGCTCGATCCTCAACTTAAGAGTTCCTGTATGAAGATCGATCTTTTTGTATTTTACTGAGACTTCACCTTGTGGATCTCGAGTCGACTCGAGTCTCTACTCGAGATTATGCTGAACTTTGCTTCAAAATTATCATCTTCTGTATTTCTCCTGAGACTTCGACTTGAGACTTTACTTCGAAATCATCATTTTCTGAATTTTCACTGAGACTTCAACTCGAAAACCTCGAGCCTCCACTCGAGACTGTTTCTTTTGAAACTTCTGCATGCCAGTCTACGTATCAGTTCAAGCTGAACAACGAATCGAACCTCTAGTCGACTCATGGGCTTCTTATGCTGAAAAATTTTAGTTTGCCCAAAAGTTTTCCTCTTGAATTTTGGTTTTGGGATATCTTTTTCAAGCCTTATTTCAGGTATGATTTAAGCTCCAAATGCCTCCAACTCTTCTCTACCAATTTTCAAATGTACTTATATGGATGTTTTATTTGATACTCTAAAATACATCCTGAAACATGATCTCAACAATTTCATTAGTTCAAATATATACTGAAATATTTTTTTACTCATCAAAATCAATCCTTGGGGTTAATAGCAAGTGACAAGATTTTCTAAATACAATCCTATAAGAAGACAGTCCTAGATTGATCTTAAAGGCGGTGTGGTATGCCCATAGTATATCTACAAGTTTCAAAGATCAATCTTTTCTATTGGCATTAAAAGTTTTCTCTAGGATCTATTTGATTTAGCTATTGGATACTTCTACTTACCCACTAGTTTGAGAATGATATGATGTGGCCAACTTGTGGGTAACATTATATTTTTTTCATTAATGCAACAAAGGGTCGGTTGCAAAAGTGTGTTCCCCGATTACTAATAATTGCTCTAAGAGTACCAAAATAGGAGAGAATATTTTCTTTGAGAAATTTAATGACTACTTTGCTCTCGTTGATCTACAAGAAATAGCTTCTACCCACTTAGAGATATAATCGATAGCTACTAAAATATATTTATTTTCAAATAAGTTTGAAAATAGTCCCATGAAATCAATCCCCATACATTAAAAATTTTGACCATCAAGATTGGATTAAGTGGCATTATGTTTCTCTTGGTGATTCGATCCATTTGTTGGCATCGAGCACAACTTCTATAATACTCATGTGCATCTCTAAATAAGTTTGGCCAATAAAATCTACATTGGAGGATTTTTGCAGCTATCTTTTTGGACGCAAAGTGACCACCACATGCTTGGTCATGACAGAAAGATAAAATACTTTTAACCTCATTATCTAGGATGCACCTCCTAATGATCTGTTCAAGATATTATTTGAAAAGATATGGATCATCCCAAATGAAACACTTCACTTGGGCAAAAAAATTATGCTTGTCTTGAGTGGTATAGTGGGAAGAAATCTTACCAATGGCTAAATAGTTGACAATATCAACATACCATAGTTCAGTGGACACAGACGTAAGTTACTCATTAGGAAAAAAATTCATTGATAGGTGATTCACTAGATGGTGCGACTATGATTCGGAACTAGTGATCAGCTACTGCATTCTCTGTTTTTTTTTTATTCTTGATTTCTAGGTCAAATTCTTGAAGGAGCAAGATCCATCAAATTAAGCATGCCTTGGCATCTTTCTTTGCTAGGAGATGTCTAACGGCTAAGTGATCAGTATACATAATAAGAGCACGATGTTGTCGTTAAGACATCATATTTATCAATTTAATTCTGACTTTTTAAAATAATTAAAAGTAGGTAGAAAGCAATGAGTCGGATCGAATCCATAGAGAAGGTAGTGTTTTAGTTTTGAAATCTTTGATTTTTGTAAAAAAAAAGTTTTGAAAAAAAATCAAAGTTGAAAAATAGAATTATATGTAGAAATTAAAATTAGAGCTATTTTTTATTAGACATTAATCGATTTGGAAAAGGAGCTCTAGGAGTTGTGGATACTGGGCTGAATGTATTATCAATTTCAGGAGAGGTAGGTTGTTTGTAAAATTGCTCGGTAGATGAGTCTTCTCTATTGTCAGATATACCTATCTTGTTATCCACTTATTTTTTTCAATCTTAATGAGTGGATAGCATTTACTTAGTTGACTTGATTTTCTTATTGGGATCGTGGACCATTTTGATTTCTTGGGTTGGGCTCAGGTTATCTAGGCAGCCTACCTCATTCTCGCTCATTTATGGTAGAGGCTAGCTGACCTACTTGCATTTCTAAATGGACTATGACTTAGGTGTTATCATTTAGGAGCTGGCCTATGATTTGCATAAAATTACTCAATATAGCATTAGTGTCAGCATTGGATTTGACTAGGACTTTCACACTTTTCTCTAAAGAACTAAGTTTCTTTTCATGATTATTAAAGTCTGGTGGGTTATTAAATACAAGATTGAGTTGAAGGAGAAATTATCGCAAGATCGTCCAGATCTGATCAGATCTAAGGTAGATTTTTCTATAAAAATTTTTATAATCCGATCAGATCTAAGAGTTCTTAGATCTGATCATAGTCATCTGATATTAAAAATTTAAAATAAAATTAAATTAGATTTAATTTTAAGTATCTTGTTGGATAATCTAATTATCCTACGATGATCCTGTTGGTTTCTGAGGTTCTAGAATGAGCCACGCACATGCCTGGCCTCTATTGGTATCCACTCGGGTAGGATCTGAACGTCTTCTCTTCGTAAATATTTCTTTCAAAGATCAGATCTAAATCTAATCTGTAGATCCTTTAAAACTATTTCTGAAGGTAGCCTGTCCATCTCACGAACATCGTCGCATAAATTCTGAATCTTATGCCAAAAATCTTGGACCTTCAACTTAGATTTGTGCCTAACTTTTTAGGCATATAGAAGAGAGGCAGAGAGAGAATCAGAGGGGCATGGAAGATGAAAGGGCATGGAAAGGAGATCATATCTTAAAGAACCTTTGGCACAAGAGTTCTTATAGAAAAACACTGCACCATATAGGAGTCCCTTTTGATCAAATAACTATATTATTTGATCTTTTGGGACTTCTAAAATTAATATCCACATCAAACACCATATCTCTATCTAGTTTTGATGCCAAAAAGCCATAAAAAAGGGGATGGCATGAGTAGATAAGGAAGAGTCCATTACGCCTAGGACTCTTCCCTCAAGAGTTTAATCCAAATTAAACTCCATCATAACTTAGTCTAGGCACCTCCATAAATCACAAAATTTGTCACACCCAAAGTATGACTCGAGCCCTATCACATATCCAAAAATCAAATCAAAAAAATTTCTAAAAGATTTTCTAGAAGCATCTGATCAGGTGACCCTCAATTCTCTTAATTGGGTCAATTTTTGACCATAGTCTAATTGCACTAGAAATGAATTTAATTTCTATAATTAATCTGATATGAACTAGTTCCAGAATGAATGGTACAAGAATGAGTCAAATCAAATTTGACTTGGTTGTGATAAATCAGAAAGATTACAGAAGGAGAAAGCTAGGCTCAATCGTGTGCTAGCATGACTACTTTGAACCTGATTGGATCTAATCCAAATCAATCGAATTGGGTTAGCTTAATTGATAACATCCAAACCCAAACCCTTGTTTGTATGATCCAGTTAGGTTCAGTTCCATATGGTAATGAGATATATTGCGATTTTTATCATCGACATCATCGAAACATCTTTTGATGAACTAGAACTCTTTTGATTCATACAATTAAAATGATCGATCATCAAAATAATTCTAATTGCTCCCAAAATCTACTCATGACACATAGCAGTATATGGTGGCAACCTATTAGAACCAAAAGTGAATCTCTCGGTATAGCTATCTATGTGATTGGATTCTTCCATCTTTAGTTCCAACAGGATTAGGATTAAGGTGAACTAGTCAAACTCAATATCTGTCATATGAATTAATCATTTAATTCGAGTCCGATGTGAAACCCTAAAAGAAACTCTTTCTATCATCTTCACAAGATCATAGTCATGGGCTTAAGGACTCAATCTCATAATTATCATAGGGCTACTCGTCATCTACTAAGGTAGAAAGATCTCCTATTGGTGCAATTCAATTCCTACAATGAACAAGCTATAGCCAACATATACCTCAGAATTTTGAATGGCTAGGAGATCGAGTTATGGTATAGTCAAACTATAACACCCTCAAGGTAAACTATCGATGCACGTCAGATCAAAGAACTAGACATACCATTGCAGCATCGAGCCAGTCATCGACAAGAAGGTAGATTTCCTTATGACTGCTCGAGATGATCATGCTTAGCGCCCTCGTTCTCTAATGAGTATCTGTACTCTCGCTCTAGTGTCTCCACATCATAGACTCAATACACATCTATCCTAAGAAAGTGATCGTACACCAATCTTTCGGATTGATCACCATCCTCGTGATGATCCTACGGTCAGGAGCAATTTATGAGTTAATTATGAAAATTCATGTCTTAAATTTTTAACTCTTGAAAATATGAATTGTCATTACCATTAACTCAAAGGATGTATTACAAATACTTTAAATACACACTACGATAAAAAATAATTTTTTTATTAATTTATAATCAAAATTATAAAATTATTCTTAAAAGTGTATTATAAATATTTAGTCAATCTGACTTTTAGGACATACATCTAAAAAACTTCCATTTGATCTAATGCCAATTGGTTATAAATCTAAGTTCCATCTTTTCAAAATAGATTTTGATCTTTTGCTGGCTCAATAATTTTATTGATGAGTCTGCTGCATTATCTATGAACTTAAGATATTCTTTGAAGGTAATGATTCAATGATCAGCTAAAGTTGCCATATATATATATATATATATATATATATATATATATATATATACACGATTATCCTACCATGAAATTGATTATCGCTCTCTCCTCATCTCGACGCCTCTCTGTGAAACATCACCTCGGTTTTGGGCGGCAACTCGGAAGACTCGACTGAGAAACTTAGGGAGGGGATACATGATCATCGCTGCCAGTACGAAGCTGCGCCTCCTGGGAACACCCAGGTTTACAAGACAATGCCACCAGCAACCAGCACGAGTTCAATCGCTCCTTGATGTCATCTCCACGGCCGTCGGCGGCCTCGACGACATGGGTGCCAGCCTCGACCGTCTGGGAGTCTCCGTCACCCCTTCGCTTGTTACCCACGTCCTCGACTCCTATAAGAGCAGCGGCGCCGGTGGCGGCAGCAGACGGCTCCTCCGGTTCTTCTCCTGGTGTCGCAGCCGGTGCCGCGAGGGACTGGGGGACGAGGTCTTCGATCACGCCATCCGAGCCTTCGCGGAGATGAAGGACCTCACCGCCATGGGGATCGCCATCTCCAATCTCCAGAAGGAAGGCCGGAAGATGACCTCGGAGACGTTCGTCCTTGTGACCGAGACCCTCGTGAGGTCAGGCAGGGAGGACGAGGCCGTCCGCCTGTTCCGGAGCATGGCAGCCAAGCAGCTGTTGCCCCCGTCCAGCATTCCCTCCATCGTCCACGCGCTGTGCGCCAGGGGCCACGCTCGCAAGGCCCGGGGCATCGTCTGGCACCACAGGGACAAGCTCCAGGCGGCGCCTGCGGCCACCACCGCTGTCATCCACCGTAGCCTTCTCCACGGGTGGTGCGTCCATGGGAATGCCAGGGAGGCCCGCCGAGCCATGGACGAAATGAAGTCGCTGGGAGCCGCCCCGGGCCTCGCCTCCTACAACGCCCTCCTCCACTGCATCTGCCAGAGGAACCTCAGGTTCAACCCCTCCGCTCTCGTCCCGGAGGCCGCCGATCTGATGTCGGAGATGCGGGCCTCCGGGGTCTCCCCGACCACCGTCAGTTTCAACATCCTCCTGTCCTGCCTCGGCAGGGCGAGGAGGGTGAAGGAGGCCTACCGGATCCTCCACTCCATGCGGCAGCTGGGGGAGTCTGGATGTGCACCGGACTGGATTAGCTACTATATTGTGGTGAGGCTTCTCTACCTCACTGGGAGGTTTGTCAGAGGCAACAGGCTCGTAGATCAGATGCTCGACGAAAGGTTGTCGCCTGGAGCGAGGTTCTACCGCGGTCTTGTCGGCGTCCTCTGTGGGCTGGAGAGGGTGGATCACGCCCTCAAGATGTTCGAGCGGATGAAGAGGTGCTGCGTGCAGGACCAGGGGCCGACCTATGATCTGCTCATAGAGAAGCTCTGCAGGAGTGGAAGATTTGACGCGGGGAAGCGTCTCTGGGAGGAGGCAGCGGAGAGAGGTATCATTCTCCAGTGCTCCAAGGATCTCTTGGATCCTTCTAAGACTCATGTTTTCAGACCGACGGTGCCCGCGGTGAAGTTGTGTCCACGGCAGAAACGGAAGAAAGGTGCTGTAGGAACCAAGGAAAAGGTTCAAAAGGAGAAAGGACATGCATCCTTGTAGGTAGAACCAGACCTGACTTGCTATCCATCCTTCTTTTTAATTCTTACCCATAATTTTAACGCCATGTACTTGACGGTTGCTGGGTTCTCGATGACCGTTGCTGCATTTCAAGACATCAAAATGGCACAACACTTGTGAAGTTGTAAGTTTGATGAGCATGCGAGTCCTGGTTCATGCTATGGAAGTGTGACACAAAGTTTTGGCCATGATTCATTCACAAGTACTATCATATCATCTCCTACTGAGGAGGTATGCAATTGACAACATATTGTTGTTTTGAAGTCCTCAGAGCCATAGTTCAGTACCAAGCTCCTGCTTTCTCAACATGATTGCAAAGTTCCTTCCCAACCTTAAGGTGAAGCATATTAGCATTGCCTTTATAAAGGGAGAACTTCTTTTACTGCATCTATATTGTGCTGCACCTTTATCTTATATTTATGATGGTTTAGTATCATTACTCTTGCTCTGTTCTATAGCTTTAATGTCAATAAATAGCTATTTCAGATGAATGATCTTTTGGTGTAATGAAAGTTGAGAGCTTCTGCTCTGATATGCGATAACAATGGCATTGATGAGCAGTGCCTGCTGCTACACCAAAGTGTTGCTACTTGTACTCTACTTTGTGTCTGTGACTGCACTATAGATAGCTCCTCTACCACTGTTTTTATGGGAGTATTAGTTTGAAACTGTAACCAGTTGACAGCTTTTCATTGCTTTATTTGAAGAAAAACATAGTGTTCGGTCTGTTACACATCATTGCACATGGTGCACTTATGCAACCCCTCATAGAGATTGCCCTCCAATATGGCCTTAATGATTATGTATTGTAGCTCATTGTGCAAAAGTACCGTTATGACTACTAAAATTCATTTCTGTCACTGCACTATAAATCTATCACTAAGTGATTTGTGTTTACGAGAGTACTGACTGGAACTGTAACCAGTAGACATCTTTTCAATGCTTTATCTGAAATCATACTGCTTGTCTTGTTACATATTGCAATACATTGTGCACTCTTGCAACCCAGCATATGAGTTTGGTCTCTATCCTCTGATGGCCTAAACCATTACACATTGTTGCTCACTGTGCATTTATTTTTCACTATAAAAAATTGTAGATGGGGATCCATGAGCTCCCAAAGAATGTAACAGCTGTAAAACTTCCAATATGTTACTATTGCTATTGGCAAGAGATGGTTGGGAGGGAGGTGCCAGACAGTTTTTGTGTCTTTAAGGGAGGAATTTGGGACCAAAAAATTCTAGTTGTGTCTCCAGTCATAGAGATGCACATCAGCTAACTTTTTTGAGACTTTATTTGTTGCTTTGTTGCTCTTCGGTGAATGCAACCCACCCCACACCATCCCCAACCCAACCCCAAACACCCCCACCGCCCCCCTCCCCCCCCCCCCCCCCACACACACACACAAACAAAGAAGAAGAAGAAGAAGAAAAGAAAAAGGAAAAAAAAAAAAGAAAAGAAAGAAAGAAAGAAAAGAAAAGAGGGTGTGATGTGAGTGTGTTAACAAGTTTTCATGTTATTTTAAACTTCAAAATGTACTCAAGCATTGAAGCATGGCACAACTAACCTGTCACCCTGTACAAAGGGAGAATGATATGTAATTATGTAATTAACAAGTGAAAGGAAAATTGAGGACATTGATTTAGTTAAACTGTGTTATTGAGGTCATAAAGAATGCCTAGATGAATGTGCAAAACATTGTTCAACCGTTGTTTGCATGTCAAAACCTTCTATGTGTTTTCAACTGGAATAGCAAGTTTATTTGTTATTCATGCTTTCATGATTGTGATGTGGGACTGATATAGAAGGTTGTGAATGATGTCATTGGACTTTCTTATTGACAATTGGTAATAAGTGTTTTATCTATGGGCTAAAGGCATCTAGGTATCTATTTTTGCAATTTTTTTCTCACATATCATATTTTGTACACCAGAGGTTCGAAACTTTATAATGCTTCATTGAGATTGTACATCTTGTGGATGATTTATGAACTTCTGTTGATAAATCTACTATTAATTGGTTCCTACACATGCATACACCTCCTTCGTTTGATTCTGTCCGTGAGCGAAGCAGAGCAGGGAGTTATATATTCCAACATTTATCTACATATATTAAATGGATGCAATCAATTAACTATAAATTTTCTCTTTGTTTCATAAATAGTTTCTCATTTCATGTTATTTTTATTTTAGTATGTTAAAAAGGAATTGGAGAAAATTACAGTCCAATGTGACTGCTCATTCAGAAGAAATATTCTATTGGATTATCAAGAAGTCATATTTGCATGACAAGTTCCAGATCCCTCCTTGAGGTTGCAGATCAAAACATGCATTGATAGGTCAACCAAGTTAGATGATGATCAGGGCAACAATTGTCGGAAGTAATTTATTACCAAGTTTTGCTGACAGAGTGGTTCTACACTTCCAAACTAGGAGAAGAGCAGCTGACTTAATTTTAGTAATTACAGAAGATTCATATAGAATGCTGGTCCACATATTTATTACACAAAGAATGACTTGAAAGTTGAAACCATACCACATAATCCACAAAGTCTGGAGAGTTCTAATTTGTGACATCATGAGTAATTGTTATGCCCAATGAAGTCTTCTATTAACTCTTGATTAGAACTTAATCATCTTACTCTAGGACAATTATACTATGTTTGTTACTGCCATAGTGTCTTCACCATTTCTAATCGTATGTTTTATATGTAATTGAAACTAGATTTGTTCTATTGTTTGTAACAAGGTCAGTACTGGATTCCACACATTACCATACAAATATAGTGTCGGTACACCTAGTATGGGATTGGTTTGGCATACTGAGACTCGGTACACCTCCTATACCGAGTCTCGGTTCAGTACCTATATGATTTGGTATGCCTGATATGGGTCGGTACACACCAATACGGCAAATCTTTACTTTGCAATTGAATTCCATTGAGGGTGTTTTGGGCAGGTGACTTTGACTTTCACTATGAACCTTGTAAAAACAGAAATAAAATTTGAAAATACACAAAAACTTTGCAATTGCTTGTCTCATGATACTTGTATCAAGTAAACAAAATTTGTTCCTTGTTTTTCGTTATTGCCTCAACCATTTATTTCTAGCATACTTCATCAAAATCATTCTGTTGGAAACAGGAAAAAAATGTGTCACAGTCTATCTCAGGAACATTTTTCAAGTGGTACCACAAAATCTTTTCCCTGTTGTTTGTTATCACCTCTACCATCTAATCATTTCCATATTACGTCATGGTCTTCCCTAGTCTCTTGTTGCTTAATGAAAGCCACACTAATTTGTTTCCCTTTTTAGTCTCCAATTTGGCATTTTCTTTGAGTGCTTGGTTCCACATCTCTCACCTCTACATGGCACCCCTTTCTTTCTATTTCTCAATTTCGGCAATCACCTTTGTTCTCAGTGCTCGTGATTTCGTTGTGAGCTTCCAATGGTCTTCCATTTGCTGAGCCTCTGCCTTTGTCTCACAACATCCCCATCCATTCGCTTCTCTGTTAGTCGCCTTAACTCCACCTCTCTATCATCTGCACTTCATTGTAGGCATCACTAACATTGGTACCTACTACCTATGCAAGCATAACTGAGCCAAACTTAGGTTTGGATGATCCAAGATTGTGCTTGAGCTGGGCACTCTCAGCCTGTGTTGAACCAAGCTCAAGCTATGGCCATTGAGCTGAGCTCAAGCTGACACCAATTCACTTGGAAATTGGCTCATTTGTACCTCTAGTATGACAGTCCTCTATGGACTGAAGTATTGAGTCAATAATGAGCATCTTGCAAACAATTAATTGGTTCGAGAGCCAGGGGCTGTCCTATATGGCCTTTTTTTTCTTTTTTTTTTCTTGGAAAAAGGAAATGAACAGTCTGCTGTTTGACTGTCATTTTATGTCTGGCCTGTACATAGTTGATATTTTTACATGTATCCCTATATGCAATTATATCTATTTTTTGCATGCAATTAGATCTTTTTTCACAAAATTGTTTGTGTTTTAGCTCACACTTATGGAGAATTCAGAGCTTCCATGTTTCATACACATTGATAACAAGTCAAGGATTAAACACAAAATGGCCGTGGAAATTAAGAATCGATTAATTGGGTACAAATTTTCAGTAACAGGGATTGAACATAAAATGGTGGTCAAACCAGGGTCAAAACTCGATTAACTTTTAACCACAACAGCAACTGCAGCAGCATACATGGTAATAATTGTAAGGAGGGATGCTTCCGTTTGTGACTGGTATATCAAGAATTATCCAAGACTGTTGGCACTCATACAAGCTTGTATATTTATTATTAATGGTGGGAGGACACATTTGATTGCCTGCATCTCATGATCCCTGATCCCTGCTCCCTTGTGCCTCAAACAAAAGAATCTTCCTTGGATCCACACGATTAATCCTGCTTTACTGGCATGTATGATATCATTTCTTATTTTTCCTTTTGAGAGAAGAAAGTGCTGGATCAACTTATCTCCTCTCTCTCTCTCTCTCTCTCTCTCTCTCTCTCTCTCTCTCTCTCTCGTGTATACTTTCTTCTATCACACCATTCTCAAACCCAGCCTCTGCACTGTCCTTTTGCTTATCTGTCCTAAATCAACAGAAGAAGGCCCTCTCTCCTTTGAGATACGTTTCTTTTCAGTTACTTCATATACTTCATCAGTACATATTATTGAGACTTTTTTGGCCCCCTGCTCCTTCCCTTCTTTGTTAAATCTGGGAATCTGGCAGTGACTGGGATTCTGTATAATGCACCTCCCTTCTCCTATAGCCTACAACTACCAAAGTTGGAAATTTTCTCCCCAGCACCGATATGACTATGGTGGATTCTTGTGCTTGGTGGCTACTCTAATCATTTGGCTGTTTTAGTTACTGAATAGCCATTGGGCCTTAAGATTGTCTCTAGAAGGGGCTTTTCTAAGGTGGCCCTTATGCCCATCTTTTTAATCTTAGTGCTGATATTTTTAGCAGGCAGCCATGCAGAGCTGTGTGATTGAAGGATTACAGGGGTTACAAGTATTTTAGGAGGAAGTAGGGAAACTTTGGTTTGCAAAAGATGCCTCACAATTTTTTAATGCAGGGCAGGGTCAAGACTATATGTAAAATTCCATTCCCTACTGCGTATATAAATCGCTGTTGGCTTTGAATCCAAATTTAGGGGGTGTTTGGGCATATTTGTAGATAAATTCTGAGTCAGGCTGAAGGCTTTTGATGAATTTAAATTGCAAGTTGTAAAAGTTCCCAATTACTTGTCTTGGTCTAACTCTGAAGCTAGGAAGGTTGGAACTAAGGACATTGATTGGCAAAACATAGGGTGGGCAAGAGGATGGTAGGATGGATGGGAAAGAGAAATATTATCTGAATGTTATTCAGGTAGCTTTTGTGAATTTACTTTGTCCTTTCCAGCTCATTTTATATCTTTGAATTTCTCGAGAACCGTTTCGTTACTTTGTATCTAGGGAAATATTTCTGCTATCTATATAAGGACGGCACTTTACATAAACAAGCTGAGAAGGCTGGCTCTTATGTACTTGTCTAATACACTGAGAGTCCAAACAACACAATTTATGATAGGAAAGTTGAACCACAGTATACAACTGCAACTTGCTTTTCACTCATCTGAAGGATGTACAATAGAATCTATCAACCGGTTACCTGTTGGTACTGGTTTTCATGCTGTTCTTTTTTAGTCTTTGTTTAGATTGTGAGATATTAGTCTGAATAGTATAGCTACAGTCACATGTTTTCTGAGTTATATGTGTGTTTTTGTGTGTTAAACATTGGAAATAAATTCTCTTAAAGGTCTTAATATCTCTATTTCCATGCATTAGTCATGGTAGAAGACTAAGAATACACACACACACACACATATATACGTATTTGTATGTATATATGTATATGTATCTATACATATAGATGTATATATACATTTTCTATTTTATACTTATATCATCCTTCTTGTATCATGTTCTCCTTTTATGTTTCACACTAGGTGATCCTTGGAACTTGGAAGGAAAAGTTAATATTTTTGAAGTGTTGGAATCACATTGGCAGAAATATTTCCTATCTTCTTGAATTGTGAAGAACCATGGGCCATTTGAGGCTTAGAAGTACTGGATGGAGATGATTGTTACACGGGACAGTTTTGGAGGATTCAGTGGAGGAGCTTCTGCTGAAGAACTCATTAGTTTCTTGGAGTAAGCTTGGACTATCTATGGGTGTAGACGGAAGACTTCCTGGACACTGCCTGATTCATTCCCTGCCTCTGATGATATTGACTCATCCAAGATCACAAGAAAATATAATTATACGAAAGCAGTGCCTCGTGACTTAGTATACTTTGCAATTCCTGATGCAGCAAAGAGAGCAATCAGTGCACCTGGATATCATGAGCTTCTGTTGAATGGCCACCCATTGAGGGCAAATTCAGGAACTTCAGGAACAAGAAGCTATTTCTGTGTTCACCAAAGGGGGATGATATCTCCCTTCAATTAACTGATGTCTGTGTTGAAATTGAAACACTGGTCTGCCAGGATGAGTTCTGGGTTTGCTGGGAGGGACCTGCTTCTGGGGTTGATTTCATCATTGATCCTTTTGATGGGTGCTGGATGATCCATTTTCTCAAAGGAGATAGCTTTCTTGTTCAAAGGGATGAAAGAGATGGTGGTGATCAAATGTGATTTTAAGCTGAAATTCTTGGTCAGGGAGATTGACGAGGTTAAAGTGTATGCAGAATGAGCCCCTTTTCTGATGCTTTTGCAGTTGGCTATAGCTCCATGGGTTTACTGTATAACTGCTAGTGATATCATTTATGCATCTGTACTATTTACTTTTAGATGATGATGGTCATTGGATCAAAAGCTTGGGCTTAAGTACTAGTTGAGCACTTGGTAGGTACAATTCATATGGTCCCCTTGCTTTGGGATTAAAATGGATAAAGCCTTGGCTTCTATGAGGGAGCATAGCATAGCTCTGTTATCCAAAGTTCAAACTTCAAACTTTTGATTCTGAGCCAGATTTTGATATGTACATGTCTAATCTGTACTTCTGTTTTCAGAATAAGGAGGGAATCATCTTTTTAGCAATTTTCTTGGTGAATTCATTGGTGCTTAAAGGCATCATCAACCAGCACCAGCTTTCTAAAGACTTCTTTGGCTTCCTGAGTTGCTAGAGTGAGATGGTAAGTCACTTGTCTTTGAGGCACATATATTTATTAAAACATCCATCTTTTGATGCTTACAGTACCTTGAAGCTTGTTCAGTGCTGGCTATTAAAGAACCCTAAGCTTCGTGGGAGCCATACATTGTCTGATGATAATGTTGAAGAACCATGACTGATGCCCACAAGTCCCTACTCCCTCCCTCTCAAGGTGGATCTCTCTAATAGGGTTCTGAGAAAGTACAAAGAAGTAGCCGATAGGTTCCTGAAAGTAAGCTACTAAGCTTTATGGATGAAGGCATGCAGCCATTGACTACCAGTGGTCTGACCTATTATGCAGCTCCTATCATCAGGGACATTCCTGCAAAAAAAAAAAACAGTGTGTTTAAGATGGTAAATGCATTCTGACTGATGGGTTTCACTTATGTGATTGATAGTACTCCTTCCTAGCATTCTCAGCTAATCAGTTAAGCGATGGAGCTGCATGGTTCTCTGCAGAGAATGAGAATATAGCTGCAAACTCCATCATTGGGTGCATTGGTTTTCCAACTGAAATGTGGCAAAATGTGCAGCTTGAATGGGACAATGTTTTCATCCACATATACAAAAGCGAATGTTCAAGAAAGCAAGGTTGATTTATCACTTTCCAGACATTGAAAGAAACGAATGTATGTCCTCAGACGGAATTGGGAAGATAATGCCAGAATTTGTGATGAAATTACTGAGGAAATGCAACTTACGGAAAAACCTCCTTCTGCCTATCAAATCAGATATGCTGGCTGCAGAGGTTTTGTAGCAGTTTGGCCAGGAAACAATGATGGGATCTGGCTGTCTCTAACACCAAGCATGAGTTTGATTCGGGCCACACAATATTGGAATTTGAAAGTTGCATCTTGGACCTGGTTTTGGCCAGTCTTCTTAAACTGACAGGTTTGACAAATGCTTTCCTCCATGGGTGTCTCTGATGTTGTATTTGCAATAATGCAAGAAGCAATGATTTCTAAGATGAACCAAATGCTCATTAATGCAGATGCGCATTTGAGATTCTGGTGGCAGCATGTTCCAAACAAGGGAATACTACTACAATGATGTTCAGTGCTTGTTTCAAGCCTCAATCAGAGCCTCATTTGAAAGATTACTGTCATGCATAAAACTCGCACAGCTAGGAAATCTTATGGCTAAAACACAAATTTTTGTACCCAAGCCATGGTGGTTGGTCTGCCTTGATGCGCTTGGGGTACTTGAGTGTGGACAATGCTTTATCCATACATCAAAGTATCAAACTCTTCTCCTGAGTTATTATAAGAAGCTTGGTCTGAGGCTTTCTGGAGATAAAAGTGACAGGCAAATCATTATTGGGATAGTAGTCGTAGCCAAGAACCCCTATCTGCATCAGAGATACAAGGATTCTAGAAGCAGTAGATGTGCCTAATTTGCATGATCTCATTAATTGATTATTATTCCCTCCAAATGGAGATAGGCCTCATACAAATGAAGCATCTGGGAGTGACCTTGATGGTGATCTTTATTTTGTTATGTGGGATGAAAATCTTCTGCTTCCTGACAAGAATGGATGGGTGCCAATGGATTACGCTACTGATGACACCAAGCAGTTGCCACGTCAGGTCACTCATTTGGTATGTTATGTGGCAATGAAATATTTTCAAGTCTGCATCTTGCAAATGCACCTTTTTTTTTTTTGTTTCTGTTTAAATTCTATATATATGAATAATCCAATTTACATCTTTCTTAGAATTGCTTCCATAGATTGCAATTGTGCCAATGTGCTTTGTCCAAGGTTCATATTTTTTAGCACTACTTCCATAGGTTGCAATAAAACTTAAAAGGTCCTTTAGATTGGGCTGCCATTTAGTTATGTAGTTGTTGATTAATTATATTTTCAATGATCAATGATAGCCAAGTACCTTTTCTTTGGTGGTTGAGGCGGTCAAGATGAAACCCACCTTTACTTACTGGCAATCAGGGTTTCTCAAGGTGTTCATTCAGGTGCCTAGGCAATAAATACGTTGAAGCGACTAAGTGGTGCATACTTAAATCCCATCCTTCCACAGGAAGGAAAAGAATATATGAGAAGGTTAAGTTTTCTTATTTTATGCAATTTTAATACTAATTTTTAGAGCTATTTTTCTAGTGAGTTTCTAAGCCCTATTATGAGTAGGGTAATCATTTAAAGGATTTTAGTTTTAGATTAGGTTAGAAAAGTTATAAACACATTAGGAATGTCTTTTTGATGGTATTTTATGGGATATCTATGGTTTTACAAATTTATTGTTTTTTAAGCAAGTTTTTGGTTATCTTTGTTAGGGAAAGTGAATAGATCTGCTATGATGGAAGTTTTTGGTTGATTAGGAATCCCATATGGAACCAAATGATGTAAATTAGTCTCCTAGGTTCAATATAGATAAGGTTAGAGTCATTTTGTGATAAAACAACATCATTTTAGGTTGTTTGGGCATCTATAAAATGGATGTATGAGGAGTGACGAATTATGTATAATTTATGGATGCTATTAAATGAAGTGAAATTTTATCCTCTACTATGATCTCCCTCCTTTTTATATTCCTCTCCTCCTCTATGCAGCTCCTTGTCCTTTTCCACTACTTTTACTCTCTTGCTATTTTATCTGTCGTAAAAGAAGAAAATGCAGATCTGTCCACATGTGAGATCTATTTTAGTATACATCTGTGTTATTTGCCCTTCTAACACTAAGGAATTGCATCGCTGTGTGTCGACAACTATGATCCATGTTCTTTTTGTTGGATTAGTACTATTATTTGTCATATTCTGCTAGTTGGGACTGGCAATTGCTAGTTTTACTTTATATACTTTATTATGTTAGCATTTGTCTTGTTCATGTGTTTAACTAATGTTTAGTTAGTTCTTGTGAAATTTGGTGATTTTTGAACTTTCTTATTATGAGATATTTATGTGATGGTGAAATTTATGCTAATATGGGGCACATATATGAGATAAAATGATTATACATGCTCATGCACGAATGTATAAGCTTAGAAATGCACGTTTGAAGCATTGGAGGGCTTTCCTCCAAAGTCTGCTGTCTAATCACCAAGGCCATGTCTAGGCCATGGAGGGGTTTCCATTGAGTAGCTCTGCCTAAGCCTTTTCACAACCTTGTTGGCAATTATTTACCAGTTGAGTGAATGGTCTTATGGTTGGAAACTTGACCTTGTGGACCACTTATTAGACAAAGTCTAGCTTTAGTTTTTAGTTGAAACTGGTTGGTAAATGCTGGACACAAATGTGATTCAGCCCATGGATATTTTTAAGAGAAATTGAGCCCATGGATTTTGTTCGTGTGCATTATTTAATTTTACTTTGCACTGGGACCTTATTAACTACCCTATCTAGGCCTTTGGGAAATTGGGTTTGAGTGGTCAGGTCGAGCTAAAATTTTGCAGGATTTAAATAGGTATGTAGAAAATTATGTTGTTAATATTTGGGTCAAACTGGAGTTGGTTTGACCAGGAATCAAATGGGGTCAAATTGACAATTTAATAAGGCTGAATCTGACCTAAATTTCAGGCTTTGGCACATGAATTTGTTGATTGGATACCCAAAGCAATTAGACTTGGCTCAAAATAAGTGATCGGTATTAAGGATGGTGTTGAAAGGGTTTGGATAGGATTTGACCTAGATTTGTCCTAGGTTAACCAAGGGTTAGCCAAGGGTGTGGGGTTTGGGTTGGCATTTTTTTAAGTTTGATATACAATCATTTGGAGATCCCAGTTGAGCATTTAGGAGTGCTAAGTTTCGAGAGAGGATGCTTGGAGGTACGAACACTGGTAGGTGGAGGAATGCAGGGTTGCTTACTGCTTGGAGGAGGAGCTTACTGAAGTGTCAGTCAGGTTTCACTTTGCAATGTCCAATATTGACCATAAAATTTAGTTATAACCCTTTGTACAATATTTCTATTTTGTTTTTTAAAATAATAGTTGCTTTCATGGTGAAAAAAAAAACACTAATATAGACATGTATGATAGTATTTAATCCCAAGAAAAATTTTGGTGGCATGTTATTTTAAATATTAGAGAATAAATATCTAGTTGCTTGGCTATCTCACCAATTAATAAAAAGACATCTATGGACTCTTTTTAACTCTAAAATCAATATGTGACACATAGCCGATGCTTGTAGTATTGTGAATGTGGAATATTCATAATTAATTTTATATATGTCCAGAAATTACAAACTGTCTTTTCTTTTGGTAGGTAGAGAGAGAAATGGGATCTCCCTCAATTTCAAACATCTGAAAACTCAAAAGATATCCCATTCACATCAACTTTGCTTGGTATAACAGATTTAAAAAGGATAGTGCTTCTCCAATAAGCTAACTAGTTTTTGGGTTGCTTTACTTTGCATGAGAGAGGGATGGAATTGTTGAAAAGACGAGCTTATGTCCCAAACATTTTTATAGTATGGTGGATGGAGTCCCTTTTAATATGTGCAATCCATCATACCATCTTCAGTTATCACCTTCTAATTGCTCTGATTAAAAGGACATGAGCATTGTAGTCTCTAATAACACAACCTGCACTTCCCAGTTCATTATCTTTAACACACTATCAAAATTGACCTTTGTCCTATTCTAATGAGGGGAAAAACAAATAAGAGGAAAAGAAAGAATGTCATATGGCACTGGAAAGTGATATCCTTGGTTCCAAGTTGGGTAAAGTTCGTAGATGAAGATACTTTCATTGGATAAGTAAATTCGTCTAGTAGGCACTTTGAAGGACTTGCTGGGGATTAGTAATTTCCTCTTGAAATACCACATGGTTCTGGGCCTTCCACGCTTGCTATAGAATGTGTGTCATTTTCGTTGGTCCTGTGCACTTATCATGCTCAAAATTACTAGTTGACTACAGTCCTAGTACCGTCAGCCATGACTTTCAAGTATATCAACTAATTCAATAGTTAAATAAGCCAAAGAGAAGTTATTGGCCTTTATGTATCAACAACATATATTGCTTTTACAAAATTTATATGCTACACCATTAAAATCTAGTAAATGTTCTCAATAGGGCCTGTAAATATCCAACAAATTGAACAATGAATTTGGATGCTTATTGCTAATTTAAAATGAACTGTTCTTATTTTATATTAAAAAGGTTTAAGAGAATCATAATCATGACTATCAAAACTAGAGTTGTCTTCATATTGTGATATTCTATCAAAAAATGTCATAATGTGATGTTCTATCATAAAGTGTGATATTCTGTTATAATATAAACATATATAATATATCAAGAAGAGTGTCTTAGGCTCTGGGTCTATCAATATCTTAACTATTGTTTTGTAAATTAACCTTCTGAACAAAACTTTTTTCTGATATAAATATTCCATAGTAGATTTAAAAACCAATGTATCTTAATATATTTTAAAAGTGGCTGTAGTTAAACTCATTAATTAATAGTTATAATTTATCAAAATATAACTAAAAGATCATGTTGCTTAGGTATCATGAAATCTTATTTTATCCTATTATCTATATCTTTTTATTTTTGAATTTTAATTACTAATGACATTTTTATAAATCAACAAAAATGATAGCAAAGTTAGATATATAAGACGATATATAATATTAAATTATGTAAAATCTTTCCTTTAAAGTGATAGACAGGGCCATTACATGTATAAATGAATAACCATGTCTACTCAAATGTTCAACTTGTTTGCTAGCCTTTGGATATTTTTGAAATATTAATAGTAGTTTCTTAAATAACTCTTACTACTTTGTTTCTGAGTATTGTGTCCTATTTAGTCCATGAACAGTGTTAAATAAAAGATAATAATTAACTATTGTTGATATCTATTACTGTACAAGTGATATTTTGTATCCTGTTTGCAAGTAGAATTGATGTCTTACAGAAAGGATGATCAATTATTGGGGTGCACCAAAAGAGAAATCACTATTGCCGACATCTGGATTTCTACCCATAGTGATAGGTCTCCTTGGCTCTGAATACCCATGATTAACAAATGGAGGGGCTTCAATTACAGAGTTTTCATTATCTGAATGGTAAAACCTTGGTGAACTTGGGACACTTTCTACATCTACCGAGTTTGACTTGTATTTGTGGAGCAAATGTATGGGCGATGATCCTCGACTAGGTGTATTTTCTCCACTCATATATCCAGCATCTGAGTTTGCACCTCTAAGCTTCTTTCTTTCTTTAGCTGCTCGTCTCCACCTGATAAGAGCTTTTGCTGTTTGTTCTTCAAAGATTGCTTTTTTCATATGTGATCCCATCTATAAACATGCACAAAATAGTTAGTCAAATCATTCTAAAACTAATATAAAAGCTGCCAATGAAGTTCCAGCATCTAGTAGTATCATCAACCTTTCTATTAAAATATTTGCTTTAGCATTAGTATTGTTGAATCTTTCAAGACAATGAACTTACTTGTGTCACCAATGCATATAGTGGGAAAGTGATATAACTACACAAAAATTGAAGAGCTAGTCCCATTATGACCTTCGCTACTGTAAATGCCAAGTTCTCATGAAAGCATGACTTTAAACCAAATGAATACTACACAAACAAAAACAGTAATTTAGAAAATCCATCCATTATAATTAAGAATTTAAAATGAAAAAAAGAAAAACAGGGATGCTATTAACATACCGCTGACCATAAAAAGTGTGCCATTTGGAAAGCGTTCTGGATAGATAATAAACAAAAACAGTTAGTCCAAAATAGATATGGACTGAAATTTTGATTTGGTAACCAAAACAGTAAGAATAAATTATAAAGGAGTTAACAATATTGTGCTTCAGTTGGGATTACGAGTATAAGATGATAAAATTTGAAAGATCTTAAGCTTATATACATGCACATATAACACAAAAGGATGATAAGGGTAATTTCTAGTGTGTTTGGAGCTACAAAAATTCACTTCAATGTTATTATATCTTAATACTTTCAAGCCTACTGTACTTATTAAATTTTTTAAATAAAAAATGATTAATATATCACAATCTACAATTATGCTCAATTTCAAACACATATGAATAACTAACCGTTTCAAGTTCGTTTAAACAAGAATTTGCTAATGCAGCAAAATTTGGCAAGATTACCTCAAACAAAGTTAGATGTATCAGAAAAAGGATCCATTGAGGCCGATTGAACCAAAAGAATTTGTTACTTGGTTCTATAATTGGTGCTCCTTTAACCACAGAAGTTCGATCTTGAATTTTGTGAGCCATCTCCATAATAACAATTTCTAACTTCATGCCAACTATTAGGAGGATCTGCAACAATACGAATATTAGTAAGATAACAAGTTTAGTGATTAATGAGAATAGAAAGCTTGTGAAGAGTGATCTTACTATGAGAGGCACGAAAGAAATCCAAACAAGTGTATACCATCCTATAATAAAATAAGTGAGATAATTAGAAGGATCTTCTGTTGATCCATTGCAGATAATAGCCAAAAAGTTTTGATCATGTACCATGAACATCAAGTAGTAGCATGATGATTGCCATGAACCATAATGGAAAGCTAAAAGACAAACTTTAATGTTAGAGACATGGAGAGTAGAAACTGCAAAATGGTCACAATTTGGATGGTGACAACCTGATGCCGACAACAACTTTGAAATCATCTTCTAACGATCTCTTTATGTACTTATGAAAGTCAAACTTGCTATTTGGAGAAAAATGAGCCTGTAATTTATTCATTTTCGGCACAACATTAAAAGGATTAGCTAGTTTGAAAAATAAAACTACTATTTTACTGTAAAATGAAAATAATAATAGCATTTATAATGAACTATAAAACTATTACATTGATAAAACCATGGCGCATGGTCAAGTAGTCCACCTTTGTTACCGATCTAAAGAACTGCCGAAAAAACGCCACCTAATAGTGCAAAAGAAAAGCAATTACAAATCTTGTGCAATAATTCATTTGCATATAATAGGAAATCATAAGAATACATATTGTCATTAGTTGATATCATTAAGGAATAGAAGTTATCATTTACCCTCTAAAGATAGATTATTTCCTCTCCTTATATTTTTAGTTATATTCAAGCTTATGAATCCTCATATAAGGGGAGTAAAGAAAATTGTAATTTTCTACTTATCATAATTAAAATGTTTATGATTTAGGTCCACTACACAGCATAATCTAAGTTTGCTACCAACCCATCTACAATATAGGATTGGGCTTTGGTAGCAATTTTATATAATCCGTAAAACTTATTCTCTTAATCCTCTACCTCTTGTGAATTGCCAATACTTTAGATCACATAAGAATTTTTCTTCTTTTCTTTAGGAGGATAACTTACCTAAATAAATCCTAGCTTCTATGAAAAGAAATTGGCCTTTTTAATATCAATGAACCAACCTATATCTCGTATAAAATATATTAAAAAAAATAAAACTAAGGGGAGATGATCTATAATCACCTCATTTCAAAATGTGGTAAGAGCATTGCACTTAACCAATCCCTACAGCATCCAATAGGCCTGCACACACACTTACATATAGCTAACCTATGGGTATACACGCGTATGATAAGAATCTACATGCATCACTATTTATGAGAGTAGAAAGGTCTCACTATCCATCTAATGCCAGGAGTACTTGAAAGGCCCACGTGTCGCTTTACAAAGGATGTTTGGTGAGTAAACCTGAATCTTGAGGGATCTGCAAAGGATATAGCAATGTGCGTTAAAAAAAAATATATACATGCATGATAAAAAAGCCTAGCTTGACAATCTAATTATGTGTTCACCATTTGAAAATTGATATTCTAGTGATGCAGTCTCAGCCTCCCAAGTTTTCCACTTTTTCATCTGTAAATAGTAACAACAAATACCAATTGAAAGGATAAGTAATTCAACCTAATTTAAGATTAATCTGAGCATTAATAATCCAAAAATATTTTATTGTTAATATAGTTCAGAATAACTTGTTATATAAAAAAAATGTTAAAATGCTTATTTTGGATATTTATTTTAAATTGTTAATTTATTAAAAATTCTTATTGTTATACATATTATTCTATTAAAGTTGTGCCGGTTCATGCAAATGGATAAAATTGCTTCGGTAAAGAAGATTGGTATGCGAGAAGC
This sequence comes from Cocos nucifera, assembly GCA_006176705.1. Taxonomy (NCBI): domain Eukaryota; kingdom Viridiplantae; phylum Streptophyta; class Magnoliopsida; order Arecales; family Arecaceae; genus Cocos; species Cocos nucifera. The sequence goes on from QRFJ01001452.1 coordinate 382,048, forward strand.
CCGTTTTCACTTGAGCAAATAAATTTGTAGGAGTTTACACAATCTGCTTTTTCAGAGTTTTATATGTCATATCTTCTAACCTTCATCTATTATTTTTTGCTTTCAATAGAATTATTGAGCTTATATCTCATTTAAAATATGTTGTATTTTTTTATAACCAATGGCCACTGTAATGAATGATTATCAAGATATGTATTACTTTAGATACCTATAAAGCTAATATTTAAAACTTTGCCTTTTTGAACATGAAAATTACCAATTCCACTTTGTTTGAGATACTTTATTTTTTTTCTTTTTTAGAGATATTTTATTTTTTTCATTGCATATTTTTATTTTCTTAATTAGAAATTTGTTCAAATATTTTTACTTTACAATTAAATTACTCACTTTTGCTTTGCCTAAAGCCATAGTGAGGACACTGTATAGGACATGAAAAACAGCAAGCACGAATATAAATATATGCAATTGGTGAATTCCAGATTGTGAGATCAATGGCACTTTGTCCTGCACCAGTACAAGTCAAAAATATTAGTGATATTTTTTTATTGATAACATTTAGAAAAGAATGATTTCTTATATGATACAAACTAAAATGAAGAATAGCATAAACAGAGGTTACTATCGGCATTAGATAAACCATGTATATAAGTATAAGAAGTGCAAACAACATATCTACACATAGTTGTACAACTTAATCATATATTCAAATAATGTAATATATTATTTTCATAATAAACTCACATGTTGCTGAACCTATTTATTGCTTTTACATAGTGAAACGATTTATTACTGGTTTATCTTGTATAATGCATGTAGATGAGATTTGATATTGTGATCTCTGTCTTTATTTGTAATTCAACTATCTACATTTGCATTTTACTTTTTATGGTCAAGAACTAGAAAATAAAAAGTTCTTTCATACGTAGGAAAATATATACATATGAAGAGTGATCTTTGATAAATAAATTAATTACTAATACATTTTCTTGTTTTGTACTGAAGAACCTAATTAGTTGTTATATTCTTCTAATACATTTTTGTAACCTATTTTGCTACTATAACTATATTGACCACTAGTAATTTATCTTTTGAAAAAAAATATATTGTTAATTCATTTTATAATTTTAAGAGTACTATGGTCTGTATTAACTTTTTCAAATATTAGCTTCCTGTCAATAAAATTGGCTTTCACCTTATGCCTTAACACTACATGTTTCATTTAGATTTCCTCCCTCTACAACAATAATAAAATTATCTCTGATAAAATGTCTTTAATTTTCTTTTCTCTTGCCGTTTTCTTTTCCTAAGGTGATTGAGGTTGCATATTTTTGATATAAAGAGAACTTTCTGTTCCTGCTCTCTCTCTCACTCTCTATTTCTCTGTGTGTGTGGGAAAGGAGAAAGGGGACTAGGTGCCTAATCAAAAAGAACATGCTCACTGATGTCCAAGCCCTTGAGCATTAGCTCTAACTAAATATGGTAAACCATGAGGAATGCTATGAGACCATATCCAGCAATAGTTTTTTATTAAATCAGTACTTAAAAATTATCAATTTTACAAAGATACAAGATATGTTTAATTATACTCATGTCAAAAACTAATCAAGGAATTCATATAGTAACTCTTATCTATTTTTTTCTTAGAAATGAATAAGTAAAGATCCAATGAAGTTTTATCCACTCCAAAGAAAAACTCAAATTGAAAGTTATGATAGATATTAAACATATAATACAACTTAATTACCTTGAAAAGGAATTAATCACTTACCTCATACTTGGAGCAATAATCTACTGTTGATCCAGCTAAAATACGATGCCAAACTACTTTTTCTTGGTGCCATAGTAATCTTCTTCGACTATCCCTATCCTCTTTTTCTACATCATGTGTTTTCTTGCATGGGAGCATAATATCTCCAGCTTTTGCAGGGATACATATTTTAGATATTGGTGTTTGTCCAATTGTAAGAAGTAAAGATATGAAGCCTAGTAGCATCAACTCTGAATATTGTAACAAATTTAAGGGTTAGAATATATGCATGTTAATCTATTAGTATAAGAAAAAATTAAGCCATTGACAGAAAACAAAGATGAATGATGGAAGTATCTTTTTTATCAAAGGTTAGGGTACTTGAGTTACCCTAGGCATGAAGTCAAATATTTATAGGGTATTAGGACTCTAGGCCAAGACTATATGAGATGAGTCCTCATTACCATGCTGCATTAAATCCTTTCTATCATCTAAACTTGCAATTTTTCAGAAAAAAAAAATTTAATCAATTTGATAGGATTTTGAACTTCTTCATAACTAGTGAAAATGATTCCCTTTGTTACATCATTGAACAGTTAATGACCTTTTTTTATTAGAGAACTTTACAACTTTTTCGACAAATATCTTGAATCATGTATGCAATTGCTATACAAAATATTTAAATTTTTAAAAAGAATAATTAAAATACTTTGTTATAAAATTTATGGATATAGGATCATGGTTGTTCTTATGTTTACTAAAAAAAATTAACTTATTTTTCCCATTTTGTGCACTTATCCTATTTTGTATTTCTTGATTGTTTATTATTAGAAATATGTTCTCTTGAGAAATGATTGTCATTAGAAGTATTATCAAGAAGCACCAAAACCTGTTACTTTTAAGGCACATCCAACATAGATCTAGAGATGTCAAAAACATTGTTTTAACTATAGCTCAAAGCATCACTAAAAAAGCTATAAAATGACAGTCAAAGCAATAATCTCTTCCCCATAAGGTTATAGGAGTAAATTTTGCTTGATGCTACTTGGGTTAAAAATTGCAGTAGTTGGGTTGGCTTTAGTCCAATTCTTTTTGTTCTTTTGATGGTGAAGCTTGGCACGATGAGTGTTAATAATATACTCAAAATCATATAAAACATGCTTCTGAATCTCTCATGTTTCAATGATACTTGAAAAATTATAGTTATAATGGGATGTCCTGTTCAACTGATGTAACTTACTAGGAACCATCTATTACAAGATCCCAGGTTTATTTTGCTAGTATAACCTAATCCTAGGCTTTGCTTAATTCAGAAGCTTAACATTTGAATACTAAATTTGTTTACAATAAAATGAACTAGCTGGAGTCACTGATACTTCCACTCATTTTGCAAATTTCATGATCCCTAGTAAGATTCTATTTAGGCATTGGGAATACAAGATTGTCATGATGATTTTAAAGTGTACAGACTGTTAATTATGTGTTTGGTATGTGCAAGGATGAGACATGATAATGTGAATTAGGCAGGGGATGGCATGAATACAAGTCAATAGTTTAGATGATTTATCTAACTCGACCTATGAACCTAGGAAGTTTGGCAACTATGCCCTGGATCTAAGGCATTGACCAAGATTTTGGTGCCCAAACCTGACTTGGCTTCATGATTAATTATTTCATTCCCCTGTCATTCAGAGGAGATGGTGAGGCAAGAGGCAAGGAAGGTAATGGAGTGCCCATGAGGGGACAAGGTGAGAGAAATACATGGGGGCAAAGGAGGAGGAACCCGCTCATTGTTTCAAGTGCTGGCTATGCCGGGTTTTTGACCGAGCATGAGTTTAAGTGTTAAATAGATTGGACTTTGCTTCTCTTAAGAGCAGAGAATATCTGCTTCTCTTGAGCCCAAAATCGGTAGCGGGATATCCAAATCAAAGATTTACAAATATACCTCGAAATGAAAAAAGTGCATGTTAAGGTTGCATCTTATGGACACAAAGATGAATTGTTAAAATGATAAAAGACCATGTTTTCCTATAATTTAAGCATTATAATTTGTTGATTTTATATGTATATATGTTGTTAACATGTGTATATGAAGATCAATAAGGTAAAATTTCAATTTAAATACTTCATCATGTATTTTAGCAGATTAGCATAGAGGAAGCCATCCATTTTTATCTCCTTATGATGTAAAGATTAGAGGCCACCAAACAATATGATTTTTTTATTTTATGTTATTTTTTTCCCAAGGTAAAGATCATCATCAATGGTGGGATCTTCGATTTGTATGCCTTCTACTAATTTTGGGGTTGAGAGGAGCAAATACTCTATCCTCAAGAAAAGCAAAGTCCTCTCTTTCTCTCTCACTATATATATATATAATGATATAATATTATATAATTTTCTTGTCATAATATATGTTATACCATATTATTTTTCTTCTCCTAGGACACCAAATTGCCTGGACTAGGCAAAAAAATGTTTTCTCATCAAAAGGCTATATTATGATACTGTTGGTTATTGAGAAAAATGTGTCGAGATTTAGTCTACAACAAGTTCAGAATGAGGTCCAGGACGACGAACGGAATCCAACGAGAACAAGAACAGCCTAAATGGAGTCTAGATAGAAGTTATGCGCGAGGGAGCGTCGGAGCGAGGTGGCACGACCTACGGGCTTGTTGGAGGGGCCCACGAGCTGGCGGTGGCACGGGCTCGGTCCAGTAGCGCGCAGCGCGCGGGGCCAGCCGTGCATTGGGCCAGCCTAAGTGTGCAAGTCCACGCAGGCGTGTGGGCCGACCGCGCCGGCGCGTGCATGCGGGCTGTGCAGGTGCTTGCACGCGGGTTGCGCAGGCGCGCGTAGGCCCAGCGAGCGCCCCACGTGGTCCACATGCATAGGGGTGGACCAGTAGGCATTTCTCGCATGGTTTCGCATAGTCCAATGGACCGATCGGATGGTTTCCCAATGGTTTCTTGGGTTCACAGGGGGTTGCATGGACTGCGTCGTGATCCGATAACCCAAGAGTGGGCTGGTTGTGATCGGGCAGTCCAGAACAGATCCGAGCATGATGAGGACTATTTTTGCGTGATCTGACAGCCCAGGAGCGAGCCGATCACGATCGGATGGCCAGAAAGTGATCTCGGGTGTATTTGGAACTGGGTTTCCTACTGAAACACTATTTTTGATTTTCTAGGAGTCTATATAACTCCGATTTATCAACCGTTTATTGCATCGGAGAGCTGGTGATGTTCTGGAGGTGCTGAGAGGCTTTTTGAGAGATTTCAGAGAGCTTTTGTGAGGATTTTGGGATTCTTATTAAGAAACTCTTGTACAAAGGTTGAGTGGTAAGTTTTTTTTGTATTTATTTATTTTTCTTCTCTCATAGTGAAGTTTGCACGTTCCGTGGAGGTAGACCTTGGTTTAATCTATGTACTTGATTATGTGCTGTCTTTTGTCTTTTATTATTCTTTCTTCTCTTACAGTATCCATACGTGGTCGAGTAAAATGCAAGTGGTATCGAGGTCTTAAGATGGTGGTGTCTTGGCTAGACTCTCACAATAATCGGTATCAGAGCGAGTTGATACTCTAATAATTGGTATCAGATTCAGGCGATACTAATGCACGTGGTTGCCCAGATTGTGATGGTGTTGATCGAGATCAAAGAAGATGGAGAAGACAAGCTCAATCAAGATGGAGATCAATCAGTTTGATGGAAAGAGCAATTTCTCTCTTTGGCAAGTGAGGGTGAAGGACGTACTCATCCAACGAGGGTTGATCGATGCTTTCTTATGCTAGGAGATGCTAGCTACCATGCAAGTGAAGGATTGGATGTGGCTTTAGATGCAGGCGATGAGCATGATGCGCTTGTATTTAGTGGATGTAGTGATTTATATACTTAGCGAGATTTTCCTGACGGTGATGTGGTCGAAGCTTGAAGAGTTATACATGGCAAAATGGCTCACCAACACGCTATTTCTTTGGAGACAGTTTTACCAACTGTGGATGGATGAATGTTAGTGTACAGAAGCATCTATCCAACTTCTAGAAGATCCTTACCGATCTTCTCAGTGTTGGCAAAAAAATTGAGAAGATCAGGACATTAGTCTTGCTATCATTGTTTTCATCCTCTTTCGAGTCTTTGGTGACTGCTCTTCTTGTAGGTAAGAGCACTATCAAGATGGAAGAGATGATTTCTGCACAACTCTAGAATGAGATTTTTAAGCGGGAGAACCGAGCCTTGAGTTCATGTGGCAACTTGGTCCTGATAGTGATTGGAGATGATGGCGGCAGAAGACAGAGTGATAGAAGATTACGAGGTGGGCGGTCCAAGTCCAAGACAAGGAACTCCAGTAAGATCAGGTGTTATCGATGTGACGAGTTAGGATATCGTATCAGAGATTGCCCTCAATTTAAAGATCAAATATAGGTTATTGTGGCGATGGCCAGTAGCGATACAGAAGGTAGTGACGATGTCCTTTTAGTAACTGATGAGATATCTACTTCTTTCTTTCATTGGATTATGAATTTTGCTTATTCTCATCATGTATGTTGCAGAGAGGAGCTATTTGACTTCCTGAAGACTAGCGAGGGCATTGTGTTCTTGTCGGACGGATCGATCTGTGAGATCAAGGGCAGTAGAATGGTCAGCATGAAGCTCCATGATGAAACAGTGAAGAAGTTGGGCGAGGTTCGATACATATCCAGCTTTAAGAAGAATCTGATCTCACTGAGTAAACTGGATTCGACCGGCTTCAGATGGAAAGCTGATGGAGTCCTGAAGGTCATGTACGGTAGTAGGGTGGTGATTAGAGAAAAAAAATATGGAGGATAATATCTCATGGCGGAGAGCCCAGTACGAGGTGGAGCTCCAAGTAGAGGTGGATCGGGCATGAGACGGAAGACTTAGGAGGACGAGAGGCGATTTTGCAGAGTGAAGTTTCTATTACCGCAGGAGGCTATCCCAAGCATGTCTTAGGTCAGGAGGATCATAGCCATTGATGGAGGTGGGATTGAGCGGCCTGGCTCGACTCCCACGTTTGCCCATTCATGAGACAGCGAGCATGCATCAGGACATGGGGGCAAGATGGATCACAGGCTCTCAGAAATAGGTGAAGATCGAATATCGAGTCGAGATGGAGATTGTTGAAAAAAAGCCAGATTCAGTTCATAATAAGCCCAGAACGAGGTCTAAGACGACGAATGAAATCTAATGAGACCAAGAACAACCCAAATGGAGTCCAAACGAAAAAGTTGTGCGAGGGAGCGTCGGAGCGAGGTGGCATGGTCCACGGGCCCGTTGAAGGGGCCCACGAGCGACATAGGCTGACGGTGCAGGCTCGGCTTGGCAGTGCGTGGCGTGCTGGGTCAGCCGTGCACTGGGCCAGCCAAGGCGCGCAAGTGCGCGCATGGGTGTGGCCCAGCACGAGCACGCGTGCGGGCCGCGTAGGCTTAGCGGGTGCCCCACACGGTCCATGCACATAGGCGTGGACCAGCATGCATTTCCCGCATGGTTTCACGTGGTCCAATGGACTGATTGGGTGGTTTCGCAACGATTTCTCGTGGTTCATAGGGGGTTGCATGGACCGCGTCGTGATCCGATGACCCAGGAGCGGGCCGATTGCGATCGGGTAGTTCAGAATAGATCTGAGCGTGATAAGGATTGTTTTTGCGGGATCCGACGGCCCAGGAGCGAGCCAGTCGCGATCGGATGGCCAAAAAGCGATCTCTGGTGTGTTTGGGACTGGGTTTCCTACTAAAACACTATTTTTGAATTTCTGGAGTCTATATAACTCCGATTGATGAATCGTTTATTGCATCGAAGAGCTGGTGACGTCCTGGAGGTGCTGAGAGGCTTCTTGAGAGGTTTCAAAAAGCTTTTGTGAGGGTTTTGAAGCTTCTTGTCGACAGAATTTTGTATAATGGTTGAGTGGTAAATTTCTCTTGTATTTGTTTGTTCTCTCTCATAGTGAAGTTTGCACGCCCCGTGGAGGTAAATCTTGGTCTAATCAATGTGATTGATTGTGTGCTGTCTCTTATCTTTTATTTTTCTTTCTTCCTCTTGCGGTATTCAAGTGTAACGCAAGTAATATTGAGAAGGTCTTGAGATGGTGGTGTTCTGACTAGACTCCCACAAGAGCGAGTTGATACCCTAACATTGGTTATGTTGACCTGAATCTTTCTTCAAACATGTGATTGGGTAATTGGATTTGATCATAAATTGGACTTTTGAGTCACAAAATTCAATCTGTACATAGGTTTATCAAAATGGGTTCGGTTGGAATCTGACACACTAGTAGTTACGTGTTCTAAATACAAATGCATAGCTGTGGCCTTAAAATATCATATAATTTGTTCCTATCATCACATTCACTGGATGCACATGATGGCGATCTGTGCATTCAAATTGAATTAATCATTTGAGTAATCTAAACTACCATGAAATAGTTTTCCTACTACAAAACTGACTGAGAAATGTTTATATAGACCTAAGTTTAGACAGCCATTGTGTTCTGGAGAAAAATGTTGAAATAAGTAGCAATTGTAAAACGGAAAGTACCAGCATTGGCATCTAAGGGTCTCTTTGGTTGTTTGCAATATAAGTTGCAGGTGCAACTACAGTTCTGAATTTAATTTGAACTTGTGTATGTCGCATTTGCTTAATCAATGAAAGTGATCAGACTATTGTTTAATCTTTTCTTGGAAAACAAAACACATTGTAGTTGACTGCTTGATTTGCCTAGTTGCAGTTGCAAAATCCTATTGTTTTCTATTCCTCAGATACTTGTAACTTGGCAGAAAATTTCAGGTGAGTTTATCATGTTTTTCCAGGCTATTTACAAAGACTAAACATTAATTTACAATGAAACTTCCAAAATTAATTATGACCCAACCATGCATAACACTTGCTTCGATTGACGGATGATTGTTGTATGGAGGTGCATACAGTAGTTACAGTCCATGATGCCATACAAGCGGAGGGGATATATGCAGACAACAAACCAAGGACCAACATCCAAAAGCTATTTACATTCAGCAAAATAAACTTGTTATTAATTTGGAGGAAAGTGATACAGGGCATGTTGGTGGATGGGATTTGTTCCAGAAGGTGGACAGAATAGCACTGCAGATCCTCTTATAGAATTTACAAATCCTTTTATCCTTGACTAGACCCAGATACTTATGTATGGGGCATTGATTTGCTTAATCTTCTTTGTATTTGAACTCTAATTGGTTGCAGGAGTGGTAAGAAGTATTCCAACTTGACTTGGATTGTGCCGGGTTTTGCTTAAGGATTTATCTGTCTGATAAGCTTGAGTGGGACTTTTTATTTGGATTTTTAAGTATCGGGTTTCGATTACTAAGGACTGAAAAATGAACCAAGCCAATTACCAAACTGCTCAGGCTTGACTCAGCTAAACTAGCCAATGTTCAAGCTCAGGTCAAGCTGTTTTCACATATTTTGCAGCTGTTCATTTACACAAATGATTATTTCTCATTCTAAGAAGCGACTTCAGAATCAATGATGCCAAGTTCTATTCAATCTGTGGGGTCTTCTTTGAGAACTCAGATTGAAAGGAAAGGATTCGTAATTGATTGGCTAGGTTCTATTATCCAGATTATTAGATACTGGCTAGAATGGGCATGAATCGCTGTAGGGAAGGAAGCTATATCCTTATGTTAAAAATGAAATACTTCATATAAGCTATTATGTGATGCTGTAATTTTGTTTTGGCTTTGTTGTTGGAATATTTTCTTTTCCTCAGAAAGAGCTCAGCTTATGTTCGAGTCAAGCTCAAGCACGCAAGTTTAAGCTTGGCTGGGTAGGCAGGACCATGCCTGGCTTGTGGGCAATTCATTGGTTGAATGAGCTGAAGCTTGTTCTTGGGGTTGAATAAAGCTTGACTCGCCAAATGAGCCACTGTTTGAAAGAAACTTGAACAAACGCTGGACTATGGCAGCTAAACCAAGTGAAATTTTTCCTGAACTGACGTGGATTGGGATAAGTTAGATCAAAGAGCAACTGATGGGGAGTAAACCACAAGCATGATCTCCCGAATGGTCTCCAAGGGATCTAACCACTTCGACACTGACATTCTCATGGTATGATTAGGTGAACAAGGAAGATCTCCTGCTGTCTGGCCAGGATGATTTCCAACAACCTAGCGAGTCTCCACAAGGATGGCCCTAGGCGGAATCAAACCTGTGTCCCTATCTCGTAGGCAAAACGTAATACCATCCAAGCAAGTGCCCGGTAGCATTAATTAATGCATTATATATATATATATAAAAGATATCAGCTCTAATTATGTTGGCGGACAGCCTAAGATATTTTGATATTCCTAAAATATGGATTGGGGCGCAAATGAGCTAAGCTAGGTATAGTTGAGTTTAATTTAATTTAAAATATTCAAGCTCAAAACTTGGTTTAACATCGATTGAGCCTTGATATCTAAATTTGAACACGATTCAATCAAACTAAAGTAATACTTAAGATCGATTGAACTCGAATATCAACTGAGCCATGCTGAAACTTGAGTTTGAGTTCGAATTGAATCTTGATCATAATTAAAAAAAATGATTAAAATAAAATATAACATAATATTATATTTTAGAATTCTATTTTAAAAAATATATATTATGTTTTAAATAAAATATAATATTATTAGAAATAAATTTGTGAGTCCAGGATTTTGTTATTTGAGATATATTTGAAAAACCATAGCCCGTTTCGAGTTTGGTGATAGTCAAGTTGAGCTCGAGCTCATTTACGCTTTGATGTAGATCATCCTCATTTACATATGCAATATATCAAAAATATCAGTATCAAACTGCTTGAACCTCAGCAGGATAAATCGGCCTTGGTTCATCAACCTATTAGTTAATCCACAAATCTCAAGCTGTAGAAACACTTTTCTATTTTTTATTTGTTTATTGGTTAATATTGGTTGTAACATAACCCTGTTCTTTCACTTGCTGTCCAGATTAGAATCTAAAATGTTAATATATTTTTCCAATATTTCTGCTGAAAAAAAAAAAATCTAGCAGACGCTTATCAAAGAGCTGTACCGACCCAAATGTTTAAAGGGTGATATCTTGTTTATTTATATAGAGGTGGTTTTTAAGATGGACCTATCATCTGCACACTTATTCTTGTGTATAATTAAAACAGACATATATAGCTGTGCATAGAAACAAGATGTAATTGGGCCAGGAGGTTACGGTGTTTCGGGATAATTACCAGCTTTAATTTTCTCCAATGCTTCATTCATAGCTTTCTTGTGACGCCTCTGAAACCACTGTCATTACACAAACAAAAGTAATTTAGCAACTTAAACAGAAATAGCATGCATGCATCCATCCCTCACGTGCCAACAAAACTAATTCTAACATCCACACCATCTACCTTCCCCAGTTTGTGGATCGCATGCTCTATTATCACTGAGATGATCACCATAACTGCACAAACGAGGGCCACTGCCCATGTCGGTGTCGCCTCCAACGAGCGGTCCCCCGAGCTGCCAGCAGCCATGCCGGAAAGATGTTAAGAGCTTAATTAGCTGCTCTCTTGCGAGGTCGATTAGTCCTGCTCTTCCACAAACATGGGCTATATATATAAACACGAGCAGCTGCCGCCCGGCCTATTAGCCCGTGTCTCGGAGGCCTGCGGCAGCCACCTCAGCTAGTGGGAAATAGCGGAGAGCTTGTTCTGTGGTCGATGGTTTGTTAAGTTTCATAGACCAGTACAATATTGGGCCGGCCATTAAGCTCCAAATGGAGGACGGAATGATGCAGAGAAAGCTATTTCCATTAAAAATTCTAAGTAAAGCAGGCGAATAGACACGGAAAAAGTTTGATAGATAGTGGTCACGAATTGGTCTTCCGTGGACTTCAAATTGAGCTTTCAGCTTCTTGTCCGTTTCACTTGTTTTAGTTAGGCTAAGTGATGTTTTGGAGGATTCTCCAGGTTTGCTATTGGAAGGAAGGTTATTGTTGGACCTACCTAACTCCAGCCGGATCCTTTTCTGTCAATCATTTTTAAGACATTTTTTTTTTTTTTTTTGGGTACAAATCGTTTTTGAGACCGTTTGGAATTGATACTCTGCACCATGTGCACTGCCAATTTTTAAGGTAGACTGATGTGTCGAATGACATATAACCGAAAGTCCTCTTGGTCTGATGGCCAATACTTTCGCAATCCTGACTTCTTGATTGTTCTTGGGACTCGCTATTCTAGTCCTCCAGGGATGGTTAATATATGAGAGTTTGTTTCATCTATGAGAATTCTTGATAAACCAATAAAATCGGCTTCTAAGCCGAACGGAACTTTCTCCAACAAGCATCCAGAACTGCCGCCCTTTATGTTGTCGCTAGGGGATGACCAACTCCAATGAGAGGAATCTATGCACAAACATTTCTCCTAATAGCCATCAATTGATTAAGATTGCCGGAGCCTTCCTAGGCTCGATTGTTGGCTTGATGTTGATCGAAGCATCAATGATTAGATATTTGTTGCGACCATCTAGCCCTGCATTCACTTGCAGGATAGTCTCTCCTTTGCTTCTATCTTTAGATTGCAAAGATTCTCTAAGGTACCCTAGCCTTTCCCATAGATCAAGAATTTTTTGTGGTCATGCTTCTCAAGGATCCTGATGCTTCCATATTGAAGATATTGATAGGCTGATTTGTGCATCATAGGGGGATGATTGGCCAGGATTACTAGGGTATATCAGATTGTGTCGTGATATTCGATACTAAGTAAAATCATAGGGACAAGCCTGTCAACCTTCTTGTCCATCAAAGCCGAGATAAATAGGGCTACTTGACTGCTAATAGTTTAGTAAATCTTACTGGCTCTCTTCCATATAGAACTTGAATTGTAAGACTATGTCCATATAGAACTTGAATTGTGAGTCTGTTTTCCCATAGACCAACCAGCAGATGAATCATTTTTGACCAAGGAACATAGGGCAGAGTTGGTCTGGTAAGCTTGAGGATGTTTTTCTATTTGGTCCAACTTAGGGACTCTAGGTTCTTCAAAAGCATGGTGAAGTGGACCTTTTCGCAATCTTGACGATTGAGCATCATTTCTCTCTCTCTTTGGCGGTTGTATCTTGATAACAACAACTTACAAAGTCTGACCAACGATGCCAGAAAAGATGTGCTGGTGCTCTTTTCCAGCGAAAGGAAGGGCATGGGCGTCATTGGTCAGGTTATGCAATTACAAGCATGTTGGCGGTGTCTAAAATTAGAAAGAGGCGAGGATGGTGGTAGATCCTATCACCTTAGGTTTTAAGAATTTTTACTGCCAGGGCACCACCTTCCAGGAGTTGTTCAGTCCCTCGTGAAAGAATGATTGATCTTCCTCATGATACCGGCTGTTGGATCATCTCGTAGCCATCCAAAAGTTGGCTATTACATGATCTAACAGCGGATTCACGTAAAGGAAGGTGAATCCTTCTTTCACACAAAATATACAACCTTATCCCTTAGGTGGAGGAAGAGAAGAAAATAATATTATTTTTTTGAAAAACTAACAAGAATATTCATTTAAAGATGAGAGATATTTTGTTGCATCATAAAGAATTATTTTGTTTTTACATCCAAAACAATTTTCATAAGACATCAGAACAATCATTTATGTGACTTAATGGTTCCTAAGATTAGATTCTTTTCTTTCGCTTTAATTATCTTTCAATTTTCTGATCTGATAATTGATTTGATGAAAAATAAAATAAGTAATAAATAAAATAAATAATTAAAAGAAATTAATGGTTTGGATCATGTATTAGTGGTCAATCCTCGATAGAAGGTACCATTAAAATAATTATTTATTTTTGGTTATCTCGTCTCTTTGTTAAATAAAAAAAGTCTAGGAAAAAATAACAAGGAGATATTGAAATATTAATTTGGAAGAGATGATGAGAGTATGAGCTCATTTTTGTAATAATACTAAGAAATAGAATCCTAAAATGGTCCTTACATCTATGTAAAGTGCAAAGAAATTCATATCATAAATCTAACTAGAATTGCTCATCTTTTATCAAAAATCTGTTACCTCATTTTTGGTGCAGTAAGTAGGAAAAAAACTTTCTAATCATTGGTATAAAAATTAAAGCAGTGGATTCAATAGCATTAGCCACAATAAAGATTCGGTGTAATTATGTTAACAAAAAATGGCTTGATGATATATTAACTAATTGGTCCACTATATGTATACCATAGTGCTACTAAATAAAAATAGCGAGAAAAAAAAAAAAAAAAAAAAAGTCATGCAAAGAATTTAGATCCTCTCCAATAAATAAGGAGGTACAGTTCAATCATGATTTGCAGACTTCTTTAGGCTTTTTTGCTTGTTATTATTGCCGTTACTATATGATGTGGGGAATATTCCCTTTGACCATGGTATGCACGGAAGACAGTGAGCTTGGCGGAAGACCAACTTATTTATCTCATCCAGGGATGAGGTAAATATGCAATTTGTTAGGACCGTGATTCTAGGAGGTAGTTATGCCCCTGATGGATATCCAATCATTGTGGAACAGACATGACATCTGAAACTACTGTGCAACAGCTTGCCCCTCCTGCATGCAGAGCAAAGGGTGTGTTGTTGATGTGATTCATGTGATTCCCATGGTGATGGCTGCCACTTATATAGTGGGAATGGCTTTGGACCCCCTCTATAAATAGAGGGAGGTAGAGGATCCCAGGTAAGTTTTGAAGCAGCCTTTCGAGCTCCTCTTGTTCTCACTCATTCTCTTTTCTACTATCTCCAATTGATGATTGATTTGAGTATCGAAGGATTCTATCAAAAAAATTTTTGACAAAAAATTTATTTTGTAGGTTCAACCTTCATCAGACCTATGACATGCTATCAGTTCCAACTATCTTTAGCCTGATTGATCTCAACTTTAATTTGGAGATCAGTAGTAATAGATTAGTGCTATAGGAAGGATCTTGTAACCCATTTCAAATGAGAGTGTATTCTATCAACATGAGATTGGATAGAGGGGCATCTAACATTTTTGTGTCGCTCCACTATTGCCCCACCAAAATTGACCAAGGTGCCACCTCCACCCCAGCAAGCACCAGCAGTAACTCTCGAGCAGTTCAATTTGCTCGTCCAACAAGTGTAAACCTTGATTGCCATGATCTAATGAATACAATAGATGGCTGCACCTAGGCTGGCCACAAGATCGCCGGTCTTTGCCCAGCAATCCGTGATGAGCTAGCTAAGTTGACACAATCGACCCAAGAGCCTTGAGTACGGTCAACAGAGATGCTCCCCTACTTTACTATCGAGTAAAGACTCCACTCCAAGGCACTGATCGCCCTAGCATTTAAGGTATTGTACAACTAGCGATGTTGACATCGATTGAAAATTTTAGGAGATGAACTGGCACGCTAAAGCATTGTGGGGCTGAGCTCAAACCCAGAATGGTGAGTCCAACTACAACATGGACCTACCATTCGACATAAGGATCGTTGATGAACCAATCCCATTTCAGTTTCAAAATGTGTTAGCTAGAACTTTATAATGGAACCATTGACCCTATCGATCGCTTGGAGAGCTTCATGAAGGAAACATGCAATATATATCACATGGCCAAGAGAAAAAATTGAATAGATTATAGTTTAAAATTTTTCATAATCTTTATGAAAACATATCTTGATTTGCAGTGGAAGGATGATAAAGTAGATGCTCCTAAAGCTTGATGTTCTATGAGATCCAGATGTGTGGATTCTCTACTTCACTCGCATGTCAAGCTCTGTAGGAAAGGTGGATGACATCTTAAAGGACTTCTTTAGAAGGAAAGGAAGAAGAGAGGCTTGAGATCTAATCTCAAGCTTGGATTTTCGATGGTGGTGCCATGCCTGGATGGTCTGGTGTGCAAGCATTCGGGGTAATGCTGGTCGAGCGAGCTAGCCATATTGTACGGAGTGGAGATTTTTGAGAGGTCCTATCCTCGAGGAGTTGTCTAGGCTACTCTATACTTTCTTGATCTTTATGGTGGAGCGAAGAGGCGATAGGAGACCAGTCGGACAAGGGTGTGGCCTACCCAAACAGGCAAGTCTCGTGAGCATTGCGGGCAAGATGTCTTGCGGGGATCCATGAAAATCAGTCGGTCGTGGAGTGCAAGCTTGGCATACGAAATATTGATCAGATATGTATTTTGGAGCTGAGCCAAGGATCAAGGATGGTCAAGAGGATCGTACCAAGGAGAGGACAGCTTTGATGCAAGGATTATCGATCGGATATATTCACTTGATGGGCAGACTTGGATGCCAATATCATGGCAGGGCACTAGGTGCGAGCAGGCTGTGGGCAGGTGTTGGACGATATGATCATGAACATTCAGGATCGTGGCAGTGTATAGTGATGTGCGAGCGGATTGAGAACATTGTCATATGGTATGGTCACGATCCTTTGGGATCGTGATAGTGCATAATGATGTACGTGCAGGTTGAGAATATTATCCTATAGTATGGCCAAAAATGAGAAGGCATATCAAGGATGCAAGATCGGGATCGGGGCACAAGAGCTTATAGAAAACTTGGATAAAAGAATTTAAGAGGGCTCAGATGTGCACGATCAGTTGTAGCTTCGAGGAGCTGCAGGGCATGTCGGCTTGGCAAGTTTAGCTAGACGACATTGAAGATGGATTGCCTGAGCCTCATGCATTGCAGTGGCATTGCATGGTCGTGCTGTGGGGATTTGGTCTGTGTTGTACTGATGGATAACTTGGTGGGTTGTAGGTCAATGGCATAGGAGTATGTCATGGCACGAAAGTACACTGAGGATAGGGACACCTTGGGTGAGCAGTACTTAGCTTGAGGGCAAAGCCTGAGGTTGGCACAAAGGTGCCGAGTTGCGGAGCACTCTTGGGAAGAGTCTATGTTTAGACACAGAGGTGCGTATGAGTATTGCGGTTGACTCGAGGGGTCGGGTTGCTTGCGGGCACTTGAGGGTGTCGCATATGTTCAGTGCAACAGAATTGCCAGGCAGAGGCATAGAGGGGTACACTTGGCTTATGTGGCTGGACTGCTGCGTGCTTAATGGTATGTCCGAGGGAAGGACTCAGGTGGGCTAGCCTTGGTGTGTGGTATATTGGGGCGCCGCACGGGTGTTTGGGTAAGAAAACACTCACCCCGTGATAGTTGGTAAGCCAATCATCAATCTATTGACGGTTGAACTATTTTATAATTATAATTAATTTATTAATTAATAAAAATATTTTGACATCTTTTTCATCATAAGTTTACATCTTCTAATGAACTCCATTATTGTGATGAAGTCCTTAGGACTATTTAGTTTCGATAAAAAGAGGATTTATCGATTAGTTCTTAAATTTGTTCACGACCAAATGATAGGCTATTAATTAGGACAACAGTGTCTATCGAGTATAGATCGTTATATGCCATATAGGTTGGTTGTCCTCTTAATCAAGGAGTGTGGAGACACTGGTATGGCATACAGGTGAGATGTACGGGTACATCGTCATTGAACGTGACCAACTTCAGAGCATTTTGCTGTGGAGAATGTCTCTGATGGGATATAGATATAAGTATCCCTTAGACATGAGATTACCTCAGTGACTTGCAAGCAACTCAGTATGCTTTGGAATCAGACTAACTGAATTTCTAATTCAGCAATGAAAGACTTCTGGGTACAGTAAGTACTTGCAAAATCGAAGTATGATCAAGATGGAATTGACCACTCCAAGAGTTGGAGAAGAATGTATCGCTGTATTTCAATATAGCAAAACCTTGGCTAGGATAATCCATCAGATGGATTTAGTATTTTAAAATATAATGTGAACAATCTGATCAAAGTTGACAGTTGAACTCTGATGTATTCTACGAGCATTATGGTCAATGAGATGAATTATATGGAAACTATATCCGCATGTGTTCTAAGGATGGTGTTCTACACCTTCGACCTATCCGACCATCAGATATCATTGCTAGATGGTCACTTTGATTAGTACAAAAATTTATTCTTATACTACCGACTTAGGTTCGAATATATGAAGTCACACACATTAGAGCTTATGATCTGATCGGATGGTTGATCAACGATTAAGAATCGTTCTAGGGTTAAACAATCAATACGATTGATGTTTAACCTAGTACAAGTATTGCAGGAGGAATGATTAGCAATTGAATTAATAATTGACTTAATTTGATTAAGCCAATAGGCTGAGATTAAGTCTAATTAAATATGATTTAATTAGATTTGGTTTGGGCTTGATTGGATCAAGTTCAATTGGTTTATTGGATAAGCCAAGTGCAAGGAAGAACTAGTCCTAGTCTAACTAGGACTTGGATTAACCCAATTTTCTAATTTAATTAGAAAATAAATCAAAATTAGAAAATAATCTAATTTAATTAAATTCTTAAATGAGTTAGGGTCTTATTTAATTAGATTAGTTTAATCTTGATTTTATTTAGTTAAAAGATCTTGTTTGACCAAGTCAAAATAGGAGTCCTAGTGTGATTAGGACTCCCTATCTCCTTGCGCCACCTTGGTCCCAACGCCCCCTATATCTATTTTTTAGGTATTTTTTATAGAAAATCTCTTTCTTTCTAATTTTCATGCCCTCTCTCTCCCTCCAAGTCATATTTGGAAGTTAGGTGGAAGACCAAGTCAAAGGAGGAATTAGTTTTGCTTAGGATTCTATGAGATAGAATCCTTGTTGATCAAAATATCTTTCCTTGAGTGTCGCCCCCTCTTTTAATTATTTTTTCTTTTATTCTATGAAAATAATCTCTTTTTTGTGTGCCCTCCCTTGCTAGTCCATACCAAAAATTGTGGAGGAGGTGCCCAAGAGTTAGGCACCCTAACAACTTTCCATATTTGGATATTCCTAGTCTAAAAATTTGATCTAACTTGGACTCTTCTTTTTTTTATTTATTGGATGAATTTTATATTAATTTTTTTATGAAATACAAAGCTTTGGGAGAGGTTTGGGGTGTACAAAAATCAGAGGAAGAGGATCCTTGGGTGTGGGGATTCCATAGGCATCAAACTAGATGTCTAGGTGAGAGAAAAGAGAAAAAGAAGAGGATCTTCTTCTAGGACTGTTTTATTTTCAATCTCTCCTCCTTTCTTTTAAATTTTTTTTGAGAGAGTCTTAGATCAGAAAACTTTCATCTTTCTTTTCATATTTTGAAGAGTCCAAATTTCGAAGAAGAAACCATCGGATCGACCATCGAAGAAGGATCAGCACAGTACTAGTATGCTGTGCTGATTTCTTGCATCAAACTTCAGATCAGAGATCGTAGGCTCGTGTGGATGACTCCTAGAGGCCGAACATGTGTGCGGCTTATGACTTCATCCTCAAGCCTGGATCAGCAAGTTATAACATCTAAATTTGCTTAGGTAATAGATCTGATCTATAAACTTCATACCTGCATTTGATGTAGTGTAGATCTAGGTTGATTTGATCAATCTTTTTTTTTTTTTTTATTTAAATTTAATTTTTGATTTAATATCATATCTTGATTATGTAATAGATCTGAGATTTAGGTATTTACATAATTATTTAAATAAATTTTAGATTTATTTAAGTTTTTTGCTGTAAGATCTTGAAAAAGTTTCAAGATCTACCTATGAAATCCTAGATCTAGTTCCTTCATAGGAAAGATGGATGACACCTTAAAGGACTTCTTCAGAAGGGAAGAAAGAAAAGAGGCTTGAGATCTAATCTCAAGCTTGGAGACTTGCACACACCACCATAAGAGACTCCACGCCCAAGGATGGCTCATGCTTGAGACTCTTTCTCCCCCTCTCAAAGAACTCTCCATGCCCAAGAACAATCACTATTGCTCTTCGTGCCCAAGGGTCCCTCCTTATATAGAGAAGAAGTCCTAAACCTAATCAAATATAACTTTGAATCAAATTTAAAGTTTCCTAATCAAATAAGAATCCATAAGAAAATAAGAGAGGCACCACCTCGCACCTGTTATCCATAGCTACATGCCCAAGGGGAGGGGCACAATTTTCAGCACCCCTCCATCTTATTCAACCACTAGGAGAAAGAAACCCAGGATTTTTAAGGCATGAGTTGATCAAGTCAAATTTGATTCAAATTGGGTCTAATTCGAATCCAATTTAAGTTCGATTCGAACCAAATTTGAATAGGCTATCAATCCTAATCTAATTAGGATTCTAGACCAAGTCTAACTTGGTTAATGAACCCAATTAGCCTTAAATTAAGTCAAATCTAATTAGATTAGATGTAATCTAAAATAATTAAAATTTATTTTATTCTCTTAAAATTTTTTGGATCTTTGATTAGGTAAAATTCATCCTCGAAATTAAACCTACACCTCATGTGTAATGCTAGCCAGACATAGTCAGTGTTTAATTTCATATGACCCATAATTTAATTCTTAATTTAGTAAATCTATATGTTCAATCATGTCTCATCCTTCCAAATTGAACATATGGATATTAGGTCAATTTTTTCTTACATTGCTTGACTTATGTGCATAATCCCATAGGTTCGAACACTAAGCCAATAACATAGGAACTATTTTCTATACTAATCGAAGTGACCATCTAACAATGATATTCAACATCCAGATAGATTGAATAATTGTAAAGCAACATTCAAGAACCTATGGATATTGTTACTGCATAATTCATCCCTTTGATCCTAATGCTTAGGACGACCTAGGATTAAATTGTCAACCCTGGAATGGTCATCCATATTGTATTCCAACCTTTTTCAAATCCTGTGATAAATCATAAGGATCATCCTGATTAAGATTTTACTAAATTGAAATACAGTGATGTATTCACTCCTATAATCTGGAGGGGTCAATCCCATCTTGACTCACACACCGACTTTGCAGGTACTTGACTGTACTTAGAAATCTCCATTTCTATATTAGAAATATAGATAGTTTGGCATCAAAATATAGTAAGTTGCTTGTAAGTCACCGTGGTGATCTTAGATCATAGGGATACTTACATCCATATTCTTTGTGAGCTGTTCTTGACAGCAGAGTGCTCTATAGATGAGTCATATTCAGTAATGATATATTTCTATATCTCACTTGTATGCCATACCAGTGTTTCCACATTCTTTAGTTAAGAGGACAACCAATCTATAAGGCATACAATGATTTATACTCGATAATCATTATTATCTTTTTAATAACTTATCATTTGATCACAAACATGGTTTAAGAACTATTTAATAAATTCTCTTTTATTAATTATTTTATAGTTCAAAAACTTTATCATAATAATAAGAGTTCTATAAAAGAAAGATGCAAATTATGATAAACTATCAAAAATAACTTTTATTTATTAATAATTTATATACATGAGCATAATTATTTATAATAATATAATTGACTCCAGGACTTATTTTCTAACAACTCTCACTTAGACTAAAGCTAATTAGGATAGTATCTAATACCCATCTTTCACTTATGATTATCGAACTCTTTGGTGCCGAGAGCTTTAGTGAAGGGGTCGGCCAAGTTTTTTTTTTTTATCAATCTTCTGAAGGTCGATGTCACCTCAATCGACGATCTCACAGACAAGGTGATAGCAATATGGAATATATTTGGTTCTCTAATGGAACTTGGGTTCCTTGGTTTGAGCCATGGCACCATTGCTGTCACAATATAGTAAAATTGGACCTTCAATAGATGGAATCACTCCAAGTTTGCAGATGAACTTTCTTAACCAAACAGCTTTCTTTACAGCATTAGATGCTACAATGTACTGCTTAGAACTTTTCTAGCATATCGTTTCATCATATAAAGTGTAAATATAGCCAGACACACTTTTGCTATCATCATGATCTGACTAAAAACTAAAATCAGTAAATCCCATAAGTTTTAAGTTAGTGTCTTCATAGATAAGTCATTGATCTTTAGTATTTCTTAAATACTTAAGGATTATCTTTACAAACTTTCAATGATTTTTATCCAAATCAGATTGATATCTACTCACTATCCCTAGTAAGTAGGCCACATTCGGCCTCGTACATGTCATAGCGTACATGATAGATCCAACTGCTGAGGCATATGGGATTCTACTCATATATGCTCTCTCTTTTATGGGGTTGTCGGACAATCCTTCTTAGAGAAAGTAATTTCTTGATCTATTGGTAGATAGCTTTTCTTAAAATTTTTTATGTTGAACCATTTCAGTATGGTATCAATGTACGTAGATTAGGATAATCCAAGTAATTTTTTAGATCTACCTTTATAGATCTTCATGCCTAGGATGTAGGATGCTTTTTTCATATTTTTTATAGAAAATTATGATGACAACCATACTTTTATTTTCTGTAATATAGGAATATCATTTTCAATTAAGAGAATATTATCATCCATATACAATACAAGAAATATAATTACAAAATTATTTATCCATTTATAGACATAAGGATCTTCTCCATTCTTAACGAATTCATACATTTTGATCATCTTATCAAAATGCATGTTCTAGCTCGAGAAGCTTGCTTCAGTCCATAGATAGATCTATTTAGCTTACATACTTTAGATTCATCTATGGATGTGAATCCTTCAGACTGTATCATATACATCTCTTTTTTCAGCTCTCTATTAAGAAAAGTAATTTTGACATGTATTTATCAGATCTCATAACCTAGGTATGCTGCTATTATAAGCATAATCTAAATAAACTTAAGCATTGCTACAGAAAAGAATGCCATGTCATAGTCAATACCATATGTTACTCCAAGGATTGATTTTGATGATTACAAAATATTTGAGAGGATTACTAATGATTTTGGCTTAAAAAAAGATTTATGATATTTTAGGAGCAAAATCATAATTTTATCAAGTTATGTTTCAGAAGCCTTAACAATAAGCCTAAAAGATTTTTAATCTACTGGAGGTAGTTTTATAAGTTTTGGATGCATAATTTTAAAAAAAAATAAAAAAGAAAGATGATGAGGGACAAAATCATAAATTTTACTAAATTAGAGAAAATCTATTTTGAAAGCCTTAAGAATAAGTTTAGAAAATTTTTGATCTATTGAAGGTAGTTTCATGAATTTTGAATGTATATTTTGGAAGAAAATCAATTTTGAAGAAAAGGATCGACCCCTAGGTCTTCTTTTGCTGAAATGGACTGATTGGCATGTTGTTCCTATGCCAGGGGTCAACTCCAGGATCGATCTCTGCTATTTTAAAGATCAAAAATATAAAAAATGAGTTTTTTGGATTTGTATCTCAGAGGTCGACTGCTGTGATAGAGGTCGATCCTAGGGTCGACCCTTGCGATGGAAAAACTCCACAATGGCTATTTTTTAGTCCATTTTGATCATATTTAATGTGCATTTAAAGCCCTTCAATGATTCTAATCATGTCCAAATTTCTCTCTAACACTTATTGAAGATATAAAGTCTCAAAAAGGAGGAAAGAAAAGAAGAGATTCAAGCATTCATTTCAGTCCTAAGCAAAAAGTCCTCTTCAAGTAAAGAAGCTTTCATTTCAACTTCATCAACCCCTTAAAAGCTCATTCAAGTCTTCAATAATTTTAAGAAAAATTAGAAAAGCTTCTTTCTTAATTGTGTAAAGTATTTTTAATATTTTATTTGCTCATTAAAGAGGCTAATTTTGTATTTCATTATTGTTAACACTCATACTTTATTTTATTATTTTGATTTAACTTTTGGAGATTCCAAAACTCAAAAAGATTGATCCAAACCTTGAATCAAATTGTATTGGATTTGTTTGTATCTAAAAAATAAATATTCTAGCTTGGGATAGCTAGGGTCGGAGGTACCGATGTTGTATTCTTATTGAATACCTTTAGTGGATTTAAATTTTTAAGTAGGCACCGAACCACTATAAATCTTGCTTGTTTGTAGTCTACTTACTCTCTTTCCATCCTTATTTTATTAAATATTTGCTCTTTTATTATTTATCTTTTCATCTCACTTAAATCACCCACCTCATATAAATTGCATATCATCACATTGACTTTATTATTATAATTTAGCTTTAAAATTTTAAAAATCTAATTCACCCCTTTCTCTTGGATTGTATAGTCAGAGAATAAGTGGTATCAGAGCAGGTGCTCTATTATTAGTTATTGATTTAACCATCAAGAGCCAAAGATCTTAGCAATCCAAAATAAAATCTTTTTTAATGATGGATATTTTATAGATAGACTCCCATTGTTTGATGGATCAAATTATACTTATTAAAAATCTAGGATAAAAATATTCATTCAAGCATATGACTATAATTTATGAAAAATTATAATCAATGGCCTACACACACCCAATGTATCAATTCATGATAAAGAAATGATTCAAATGAATACTAAAGCAATAAATTTACTTTATTATTTATTAGATATAAATATTTTTAATATAATTTTTTCATGTAATTTAGCAAATCAAATATGAAAGAAATTAGAAACTACTTTTGAGGAAGTAAATTAAAGAGAAATATCAAACTTTCAAGAAGAAAAGAAAACTCACCTCAACTCATGCCTCATGGTGCATGAGGATGATAAGAAGAAGAAAAGAAAGAAACAAAAAAAAAGAAAGTATTGATTAAGAAAAAGTAAAGCAAAGAAGAGAAGAATAAGAAAGTGGAGGAATGTATAGAAAGTTATTACCTCATGGCTCAAAATGATGAGATATATCATGAACACTCCTCTAAATTTACTTTTAATGAATTATATGAAGCCTTCAATGAGTTAATGGATGAACAGAAAAAGATAAAGCTATAGAATAAAGAACTTAAAAAATCTAATCTATCTTTGGTTGAAGAAAAAATAAAATTTTGAGTGAAAAAGAAGATCTATTAAAAAATATAAAAAATATGGCCAAAGAAAAGAAAGACTTTTTGAAATAAATTAAAAATTTAACTAAGAAAAAGAAAAATCTTATAAAATCTAAAATATTTTTAGTTAAAGAAAAAGATAAACTTGTGAAATCACAAAGATCTTTATAGGATGAAAGAGAAAAATATTTAAAATCTAAAAAAATCTTTAATAAAAGAAAAAAAAAGGTTTTTGATTTTTGAAAAATCTTTTTTGAAAGAAAATATTGAGCTTAAGAAGGAAAATGATATTTTAAAATCCTTCCTAAAAGAAAATAAAAATCTTTTAAATAAAAAGAAAGAAATCTTGGTAGAAAATACAAAATTAAGAAGAGAAGTTGAGGTTTTGAAACTTATTGCTGAAAAGTTTATAATTTGCTTTCAAAATCTCTAATTTATGGTAAAAATCAATGGGGCTATTTTCAATAGAGTAGAAACTAGTTCTAATATGTCAAGAAAATAACAAAATACTAAAAATATTTTCATAAGAGCATCAACTAAAGATCATACTATTAAGTGCTTTAAATATAATTAAATTGGCCATAAAATTTTGAACTATAATTTTAAAAGAATTGGCCAAATCTTGATTAAATAAATTTGGATTTCGAAAAAAATCTTGAATACTAACTCCTATGGACCCAAGATGACTTGGGTACGAAAAATCATTAAGTGATTTTGCAGGTGCACCGAGGATCCGAATGAAATGAAAGGAAGAAAATTTTTATGGATGCCTTAAAAATGAAAAGAGATGGATATTGATGAATGATATAATCTAAACTTTTTCTCACATCATACCATCAATGATTGTTAAAGTTATTTTGATTAAATCTATTAACTTTAATATGATTTCATATTATGTTTACTTGCTTGAAATTCTTTTCATATATTAGTAAAATTAGTATGATTGATTGATTTTGATGATTTGTATACTTTAATTTTAAAGATCAGTATGCTCTCTTCTACAAATATCATGTTATAATATGAATTGAAATTATCTTAAAATTCAATATGATATAATAGATTTTCCATATCAATTTTGTAATTGATAAACTTAAATTAAAAGATGCTTAATTGGATATGAATGTTTTTAAGTTGCTAAACATGCAAGTAAAACTATATTTGATATTTTCTCATAAAATGCTAAATTATTAAAATTTTAATAAAATTTTGTATGAAATAAAGTACTTGAAGATAAGACATTGAATCACAAAAATTAAGTGCTTAATGTGTTGAATTATATTGCATATTAGCTTATCCCTAAGGATTTGAAATTTCATAGTTCAAACAAAACTCATAGAGCCTATATCTAGATTTTTTTTTTTAATGAGTCTCTTGACTTGATAATCTTACCCCCATGATTGATTAATTCTTGATCTCCTAATTTGACTTAAATATCTTTCTTGATTATTGATTTGATTGCCTATTGATTCTTATTCAATTTGATTAAATTTTCTTGAATCAAAAATTGTTTGAACTATTTTCTGCTTCGAGGAGCCGACTCCAAGTTCTATTGTGTTGAGAAAAATATCTTGAATTCTTCCATATTAAGCCCACAACAAGGTTCAAGATGATGAACGGAGTCCAATGAGCCCAAGAACACCTCAATCGAAGATCAGATTAAGAAGATACGCACAAAGAAGCACGCAGAGCATCGGATAGGATGTCAGTAGCGGGGCACACCATCGCAGGCCTACAAGTGTGCCAGCCCAGGCATACGGGCCAGCCACACATGGGCCAGCCCAGGCGCAACCAGGCAGCGCCATGCATGGGTGGGTGCACAGCCAAGCGCCATGCACGGGTGGGAGCATGGCCTAGGCCGACGCGTAGGTGCAACCTGGGCCCAGGCGGGCGCGCGTGCTGGCGTGGCTTGAGCCCAGGCGGCCTAGCGAATAGGGCACGGGCGCGGGGCATTTTTATGCGGTCCACATGCCAGAAAGCATGGACTAGGCTTTTTATCGCAGCGTTTGACGTGGTTTGCATGATCCAACGGCCATGGAGGGCTGCGGTTATAATCTAACGGATTGAGGGACTTGTTTGAGTTCGTTTGGGACCGCAGACTCCGATCCTGAGTTGGATAGAGGCCTTTAAAAGGCATGGCAGACCGAGAGCTTGAGTGTGGCTGGACTGTGGCTTAGTATTTTTGAGAGAGCCTGAGATGCAGAAAGCATAGAGAAGGGCACTAGCGATAGCAGGAGCAGGGGCTTCGGGCATATAGCTAGGCAACGAACTGCGATTATTTTAGGGGGTCTCCAAAAGAGAGTTTGTTCAGGATAACTTCTTGTTGAGAGGATTGTATACATGAGTTGAGAGTGGGTAATCTCCTCTTGTATCTCTTTCTTTTTCATAGTGTTTTGTATGCCCCATGGAAGCTAGTCTTTAGGTGTTAGATATGTGTGCCCTAGAAGTCAGAATTGGCTGATACTTGTAATACACTTCTAGGGATAAAATTATAATTTTGACTATAAATAATAAAATAAGTTATTTTCTATCATAAATGTGTATTTAGTGTCTGTGATACATCCCTTGAGTTAATGGTAATGATAATTCTTATTTTCAAGAGTTGAAAATTTAAGACAAGAATTTTCATTATTAACTCATAAAATGCTTCTAACCGTATGATTATTATGAGGATGATGATTGATTCGAAAGGTTGGTGTATAATCGCTTATTTATAGTAGATGAGTCTTGAGTCTATGGTATAGAGGCATCAGAGCGAGAGTACAGGTACTTGTTAGAGAATGAGAGCACTGAGCATGACCACCTCGAGCAGTCATAAGGAAGTTTACCTTCTCATCGATGACTGGCTCGAAGCTGTAGTGATGTATCTGGTTCTTTGATCTGAGGTGTATCGGTAGTTCACTTTAAGGGCGTTATAGTTTGACTACACCATAACTCGATCTCCTAGTCATTCAAAATCCTAAGGTGTATGTTGGCTATAGCATATTCATTATAGGAATTGGATTGCACCAAAAGAAAATCTATCTACCTCGATAGATGAGGAGCAGCCCTATGATGATCATGAGAATCAAGTCTATAAGCCCATGGCCATGGCAAAGTGAAATAATAGAAAGGATTTCTATTAAGATTTTCACATCGGACTTGAATCAAATGATTAAATCATATGACAGAAATTAGGGTTTGACGAGTTCACCTTAACCCTAATCTAATTGGGGCTCAAGATAGAAGAACTTAATCACACAGATAGCTGCATCGAGAGGTTCATTTTTAGTTTTGATGGGTTGCCATCATATATTGCTAGGTATCAATGATGGATTTTGAGAGCAATTAGAATGATTTAGATGATCGATCATTCTAGTTGTCTGAATTAGAAAAGTTCTGATCCATCGAAAGATGTTTCGATGATGTCGATGATAGAGATCATGACATATCCCATTGCCATACAGAACTAAATCTAACTAGGTCACACAACAAGGGTTTGGATCTGAATATCATCAATTGGACTAATCCAGTTTAATTGATTTGAATTAGATTCAATTAGGTTCAAGAAAATCATTCTAGCACACGATTGAGCCTAATGTTCTTCTTCAATTATCATTAAAAGTTATCTTGACTGAGCCAAATATGTTTGTGCTCACTCAGGTACCTTTACTTGGTTTGACTGAAGCTTGTCTAGGATAGAAAAGGGTTGTCTTAATTTATGAGATAAATTTGAAACAACACCTGCCATTTTTTATCATCTACTAATTCTTGTCTTTTGACTTTGGTCAAATGTTGACCTTTGACACTTGGACATTTGCCCATGTGTCAGCACCCATAGGAGAGCAGAGGCTTATCCTCTTGCTAGAAATTGGAAAGGAGGGGGCGCATGCCTAGGGAGGCATGCACCCATGGATAGGGACGCCTGGAGTCCCATACAGATGGGACTCCAGGTTGCTTCTTGGAATCAACTTAGGTAGGTGCCTAAGAATCAGCTTTGACCAGTCTTGGCGCCACCTAAGGATGATTTGAAGGAGCTCTGATCTGATTGAATTAGGTGATGTCATTCCACTAATCAGATTTAGATCTGATTGCACAAAGCGACATGATTGGCTCGGATGATGTGGCACTGCATGGTGCAACAGGGTCTATAAAAACCCTATCTACACCAAGCTTTAGAGAGAATAACCAATAGCCAATGCCACAAGACTGCCCCTCTCCCTCCTCCATGCCATCTTCTGGTCCTCTCTCTCCTCTCCACGTCCAAGGAGGTTTGGGCTCCAGTTTGGTGCGATCCAAGCAATAGAAAGGTGATGAGAAAGAAAGAAGGCAGCATTGTTGCAAGAGACGATTCCAGATCTTCAGAAGGAGTTTTGATGATTCTCCAAATTAGATCTAAATTTGATATTTGGAGAGGTGATAAAGGAGGAGAAGATCTTTAGATCTAGTCTGAGTGGATACTGATAGAGGCCAGGCACTTACGTGGCTAGATCCAGAATCTCAGGCAATCAGTAGGATCATCATAGGATAATCTAATTATCCAACAAAAGATATAAATTAAATTAGATTTAATTTACTTTTATTTTATTTGATTAGATCTATAAAATCAAATCTAAAATATCTCAGATCTGATATAGATTCAAAAGAAATTTTTTTTAAAATATCTTTCTTGATCCAATCAGATCTGAACAAACCTGATCCAAAAAACTAGGATTTTTTCTTCAACTGATATCAAAGTCAGGTTCTAATAAATTATTTAGATCTAATTTAAATTTAATTTTGATTTAATAATTAGCTGATTTCAGATGTCACATGAGATGTGATTAGATCTAAAATCAAAAAAATTAAAATTAAATAATTTAGATCTAAGTTTTATAAGATGCATGACTAATTGTAAAATAGAATTATTCTATACATAGTCTTGCTTGTTCATAATTTAGATTGATTAAGTTATAATTTTAGATCTATTTATTTATTATTTTTTTATATTATAATTATTATAATAAGATTTAAAAAATAATAAATAAAATTATTTAATTTTTGGATCATATGAGATATGATGAATGCATGTTTAGACTAGTTATAGAATAGTTCTACATAATTATCTAGATTAAAATTTATTTTGATGTGATCAATTTAAATTTAATTTTTTAGATAAATTATGAGATAATTTAGATCTGAAAATATGCATGATATGATACATGAGATGTATGCAAAATATGTTTATAGTTAGATCAATTTTTATATATGAGATATATGATGTAGATCTAACTAGTTTTATAGTCTAATATTTTTGATTAAGGCATTCCCCTTGGCCGTCCGGTCATAAAAATAAAGTAGGATATAAATACCTTCTTCTTCCATTCGATGGGATGTTTTTATGATGTATAGGGGTGCTGCGCGTTCATCCTTAATCAGAAATCAAGAACTTATTTTTCGCAAAATCTTAGATCATGAAACCCTAGGATTTTATTTACATATTTTGTTTGTGAACCCTAAACTTAATTAAGAATTAAGATTATGAAATATATATTAGATCTAAAATTAAGAATTTTAGATGTAAGACATATTCATAAAATTGGATTCGAGCTTGGGTAGCTCAATTAGGTTTAAGCAGTTGATCAAACTGAATCAAGAGTTGGTTAGATGGGATCAATAGTGCTTAAATTGACCGGTCTAATAGAATTAAGTCTGGGTCAAGATTGAGTCACAGGAGTGATTGATCAAGCTAAGACCTAATTAGGCTCAGTGGTTAGAGTCTGGATTGTAGGCTAACCTGATTGGTTCTGGCTCAATAATTTGGTATCTAAGGTAAGTTTGATAGATACGATCAATTGATTTTTAATTAGGAGCTACTCGACTTGAATGCATTCTTATCGAGTTAATGGCATATTCCTTCCACTGATCTCACTTATCTGGCCATATTTGTTGGCTCAGTCCTGATCTGAGGTGGTCAATAATCCGAGTTGATCCATGCCACTAGGTTAGTCATAATGGTTATGACTATGTCAAGTCTAGTTTAATGAGACCTAAATCAAATTTTTCTAAGAAAAGATTAAGTCTAAGGTCTTCCACCATTGTAGATGTGTGGGCTCTATTCAAGGTTGATTGTTCTCGACTGGTTACAGTGGTTCAGTTGCACCTGAAAGATGCAACCATATCTATTAGACATTGGATGCTACGGACTGGAGGATGGATTGGGCTCGATATTCCAGACATGGTGAGATTTATGAATTAAAGACCAAGTTTGGGTGCACCATGATTAGAGAATCATTGAACAAGAGTTATTCACTCATTGGCTAACCCATCACCAATAACTGTTAGGTGAGGTGATGAGTCAGTTGGTGAGACCGCACCACCCACTAGAAATCATTAATCATGAAGATTTTTGCATCTCTACAGAGAGAGTGTAGAAATCAAGAAAATAGTGAGAGCTAATTTATTTAAAAATAAAATTTCTAAATAAATTGGTCAAGTTTTAATTATAATATCTAACTAAAAACTTTGACTCTCTATAGAAAAATGTCTGCATCCAACCTACTAGCGCGTATCCTGGACACCCATAGACTGATCGGATCCAATTACAAGGATTGGCTCGTGAACTTCAAAATCATTTTGGGTTCTGAGAAGTTAACTCATGTATTGGATCAAGACTCTCCCACCTTACCAGCTTGTCCATCCACTAAATAGAGAGCGTCTCTTGATAAATGGACGAATGAAGATAACAATATCAGATACTATATGTTGGGCTCGATGTCTGATAAGCTTCAGCACCAACATAAAGATATTAGGATTGTCCGCCAAATATTGGTTCACCTATAAGAGATGTTTGGTGAATAGAGTCGCGCAGCAAAGTATTAAGTCACTAAATGACTATTCAAGGCTAAAATGCATGATGGACAGTCAGTCCAAGATCATTGTCTGATGATGATCAAGGACTTGGAAGAGTTTGAGAAGCTTGGAGTAAAGTTAAACTTGAATCTGTAGAATGATATAATTCTACAATCCTTAACTGATGCATATGGGCAGTTCATCATGAACTATCATATGCATAAACTTCAAGATTCCCTGACTGAACTTATGAACATGCTGCTTACTGCTGAGCTTTCTATGAAAGATTTTAAAGGCTCAGTGCTTGCTATGGAATGGACTTCTTTCAAGAGAAAGTCTTTTGAAAAGAAGAAGAAGTCTGTGAAAAAGCAGAAGATGAAAGGAAAAAAGAAGAAAAAGACAGAGCTGAAGAAGAAGACCGCTGATAAAGAAAAGTATTTCCATTACAACAATGATGGCCACTGAAAGCAGTCCTACTTACCTGGCCACCCTGAAGAATAAGAAGGAGACAGGTCCTTCTAGAGGTATGCTCATTATTGAGTCTAACCTTATGATTTTTTCTGCATCCTGTTGGATGCTTGACTCTGATTCTAGTGCTCATTTGTGCATTTTCATGCAGGATCTTGAGGATAGCAGGAGGCTGGGGGATGGTGAGATGATCCTATGCATAAAAAATGAAGCAAGAGTTGCTGTCATGGTCGTGAGAACATACCCTCTTTGACTACCATCTGGTTTAGACTTAGTATTAAAAGACTGTTATTATGTGCCTACAGTAAGCCAAAATTTGATTTCTATTTCATGTCTAGCACTAGAAGGCTATGTAATTAGTTTTCTTAAGGACCATTGTAACATTCTTTATGAAAGAAATAAAATTGCAAGTGATTTTCTTATTAATGGTCTTTATCAGTTACATATTAATGTATCTATTTTTAATATCGAGCAAAATGTGAATGCCATGAAATGACCTAAGGATAGTCTAAACGATAGGTATCTATGGCACCTAAGACTAGGTCATATAGCAGAAGATAAGGTTAACAAATTGAAGAAAATAGGGCTATTGAGTCCATTGACTTTCGAGTCATATCCAATTTGTGAATCTTGTCTTCATAAAAAAATGACTAAACTTTCTTTTGTGGGACATGGAGAAAGGGCCACAGATCTTTTTTCCCTAGTACATACTGATGTGTACGGTATATTTGATGTGCCGACTAGAGGCAATTTTGTCTACTTCATAATCTTTACCGATGATTTATCTAGGTATGGGTATGTGTATCTTATGAGACATAAGTCTGAAGTTTTTGAAAAGTTCAAAAAATTTAGACAAGAAGTAGAAAAATAAACTAGAAAACTCATTAAGGTTCTTTGATCAGATCAAGGAAGTGAATATCTTAGTCAAAAATTTTTGGACTATCTCAAGGAAAATGACATAGTCTCTCAATCAATTCCATCTGAAATACCTCAACTCAATGAAATTTTAGAATGAAGGAATTAGACCCTATTAGATATGGTCCGATCCATGATGAGCTACATATACCTCTCAGATTTTCTTTGGAGATACAGTTTGTTAACTGCAATATACTTATTGAATAGAGTTCCTTCTAAAATCGTTCCTAACACACCATATGAGATATGGCATGGTAAGAAACCAAGTCTGAGTCATCTCAGAATTTGGGGTTTCTGGCTCATGTCAAAAGATAATAAGCCGACAAGTTAGACTTTAGGTTTTTTAGAGCTCGATTTATAGGATATCCTAAAAAATTATTAGAATATTATTTCTATATTCCAGAAGATCACAATGTGATTATGAGTCAAAATGCCATCTTTCTTGAAAAATAATTTATTCAAGATCACGACATTGGAAAGCAGATCAAGCTTGATGAGAAAGTCTCATAAGAGCAACGAGCTAAGGACCAAATGGAACCAAATCAGATTGAGCCAATACAATCACTACCTCCTCCACCTCGTAGATCGAAAAAGATTTTTCGTCCCCCTGAGAGGTACTTAGATACTATTTCAGAGAAAATAGAGAAAATGTTCCTCGTAGGTAATGAGATTCATGGTGATGATCCTAAAATCTATAACGAGGTGATATCAGATATTGACTCCAAAAAATGATTAGAGGCAAAGAAGTCAAAAATTGACTCGATGCACTCAAACCAAGTCTGGACCTTAGTAGATCCATCAGAAGGTATAGTACCTATTGGGTGTAAATGGATTTATAAGAGAAAGATTGGTGCAAATGAAAATGTGGAGACATTCAAAGCTAGATTAGTGGCAAAAGGGTATAGTCAATGCGAAGACATTGACTATCAGGATACCTTTTCACCAATAGCTATGCTTAAATCCATCCATACATTGCTTATTGTTGCAGCCTATTTCGATTATGAAATATGGCAAATGGACATGAAAGTGGCATTCTTAAATGGATATCTTGAGGAAGATATCTATATGAAACAGCCGCTAGGTTTCATATCTAGTGATGCTGATCATAAGGTATGCAAGCTACAAAGGTCCATATATGGACTTAAGTAAGCATCTCGGAGCTGGAATACTCATTTCAATGATGTGATCAAATTATTTAGTTTCATCAAGAATGAGGAGGAACCATGTGTCTTTAAAAAGATCAGTGGGAGTGCTGTCATCTTCCTCATATTATACATGGATGATATCTTCCTTATTGAGAATGATATTCCTATGTTGATCATAGTTAAAATATGGTTATCTAAAGAATTCTCCATGAAAGACCTAGAAGAAGCATCCTTTATTCTAGAAATTAAGGTCTATAGAGATAGACTGAATAGAATGCTAGGACTTTCACAGAAGATGTACATAGAGGAAGTGCTAAAGAGGTTTAGCATAGAAAGCTCTAAGAGGGGTTTGGTACCCTTCAGACATGGCATTCATCTTTTCAAAAAGATGTGTCCTAGCACACCTGAGGAAATAGAATGCATGAGCAAGATCCCTTATGCTTCAGTAATAGGGAGCCTTATGTATGCCTTGTTATGTACACGACTTGATATAGCCCATGCTGTGAGTGTCACAAGCAGATATCAGTCGAATCTAGATGAAGAATATTGGACTTCTATGAAATGTATCCTTAAGTACTTGAGAAGAACTAAGGAAATGTTGTTGGTTTTTGGTAATGGAGAACTCCAAGTTCAGGAATATACAGACTCAGATTTTATATTCGATGTAGATGATTGAAAGTCGACATCTTGGAGTCTGTTTGTGTGTAATAGTGGTGCTGTCAGTTGGAAGAGTTTCAAGCAGACTGTGATAGCAGATTCCATCATGAAAGCAGAATATATCGCTGCGTTGAAGATACGAAGGAGACATTCTGGTACAAGAAGTTTGTCACAGAGATCAGAGTGATGCCATCAGATGCCATTCCTCTATACTGCGATAACAATGGCGCCATAGCTCTAGCTAAGAAGTTGAGGTCTCATCAAAAATCTAAGCACATCGAGCAACAATACCACCTCATCCACGATTACCTCGAGAAGGATTACGTCGAGGTCAAGAGAGTCGATTCTGTAGACAATACGGCAGACCCACTCACAAAGCCGTTGGGCCAGCAGAAGATCGAAGCCCACCTTGAGAAGATGGGACTTAGATTTATAGCTAATTGGCTTTAGGTCAAGTGGAAGTTTGTTAGAAATGTATGCCCTAAAAGCCAAAATTGGCTAACACTTGTAATACACCTCTAGGGGCAAAATTATAATTTTGACTATAAATAATAAAATAGGTTATTTTCTATCATAAATGTGTATTTAGTGTTTGTCATACATCCCTTGAGTTAATGGTAATGATAATTCTTATTTTTAAGAGTTAAAATTTAAGATAAGAATTTTCATTATTAACTCATAAAATGCACCTAACCATAGGATCATCATGAGGATGGTGATTGATTTGGAAGGTTGATGTACAATCACTTATTTATAGTAGATGAATCTTGAGTCTACGGTGTAGAGACACCAGAGCGAGAGTATAGATACTCGTTAGAGAACGAAGGCACTGAGCCTGACCACCTCGAGCAATCATAAGAAAGTCTACCTTCTCATCGATGACTGGCTCAAAGCTGTAGTGGTGTGTCTAGTTCTTTGACCTGAGGTGCATCGGTAGTTCATCTTGAGGGTGTTATAATTTGACTATACCATAACTCGATCTCCTAGCCATTCAAAATCCTGAGGTGTATGTTGGCTATAGCATGTTCATTGTAGGAATTGGATTACACCAAGAGGAAATCTATCTACCTCGGTAGATGAGGAGCAGTCCTATGATGTTCATGAAAATCAAGTCCATAAGTTCATGGCCATGGCATAGTGAAATAATAGAAAGAGTTTCTATTAAGGTTTTCACATCGGACTTGAATCAAATGATTAAATCATATGACAGAAATTAGGGTTTTACGAGTTCACCTTAACCCTAATCTGATCGGGGCTCAAGATAGAAGAACTTAATCACATAGGTATTTGCATCGGAAGGTTCATTTTTAGTTTTGATGGATTGCCACCATATACTGCTAGATGTCATTGGTGGATTTTAGGAGCAATTAGAATGATTTAGATGATCGATAATTCTAATTATCTGAATCAAAAAAGTTCTGATCCATCGGAAGGTATTTCGATGATATCGATGATAGAGATCATGACATATCCCATTACCATATAGAACTAAATCTAACTGTGTCATACAAATAAGGGTTTGGATTTAGATATCATTAATTAGACTAATCCAATTTAATTGATTTGAATTAGATTCAATCAGGTTCAAGAAAATCGTGCTAGCACACGATTGAGCCTAATGTTCTTCTTCAATTATCATTAAAAGTTATCTCGACTGAGCCAAATATGTTTGTGCTCACTCAAGTACATTTATTTGATCTGACTAGAGCTTGTCCAGATTAAAAAATATTATCTTAATTTATGAGATAAATTTGAAACAACACCTGTCATTTTTCGTCATTTGCTAATTCTTATCTTTTAACTTTGGTCAAACATTGACCTTTGACACTTGGACATTTGTCCATGTGTCATGCACCCATAGGAGAGTAGATAGGGGCTTGTCCTCTTGCTAGAAATTGGAAAGGAGGGGGTAAATGCCTAGGGAGGTGTGCGTCGATGGATAGGGATGCCTGGAGTCCCATATAGATGGGATTCCAGGTTGCTTCTTGAAATCAACTTAGGTAGGTGCCTAAGACTCAACTTTGACCAGTCTTGGTGCCACCTAAGGATGATTTGAAGGGATTCTCATCTGATTGGATCAGGTGATGTCATCCCACCAATCAGATTTAGATCTAATTGCATGAAGCGATGTAATTGGCCGGGATGATGTGGCACTACATGGCGCAGTAGGGTCTATAAAAGCCCTATCTGCGCTAAGCTTTAGAGAGAATAACCAATAGCCAACACCACAAGGCTGCCCCTCTCCCTCCTCCATGCCATCTTCTGGTCTTCTCTCTCCTCTCCACATCCAAGGAGATTTGGGCTCTCGTTTGGTGCGATCCAGGCAAGAGAAAATTGACGAGAAAGGAAGAAGGCAGCATTGCTGCAAGAGACGATTCCAGATCTTCAGAAGAAGTTTTGAAGATCCTCCAAATCAGATCTAGATCTGATATTTGGAGAGATGATAAAGAAGGAGAAGATCTTCAGATCCAGCCTGAGTGGATACTGATAGAGGCTAGGTACTTACGTGGCTAGATCCAGAATCTTAGGCAATCAGTAGGATCATCATAGGATAATCTGATTATCCAATAAAAGGTATAAATTAAATTAGATTTAATTTATTTTTATTTTATTTTATTAGATCTATAAAATTAGATCTGAAATATCTCATATCTGATATGAATTTAAAAGAGAAATTTTTTGAAATATCTCTCTTGATCCAATCAGATCTGAATGAACCTGATCAAGGAAATTGGGATTTTTCCTTTATTAGGCTGATTCACATACTTGATTGCTTTTTTATTTTATTTTCTTCTTTCTTTTTATCGCAATCCATTGGTACTAGATCCTTAATAAGTGGTATCAGAGCCAGATAGTACCGAAGAGCAAATTGCAGCAGTTGTGCTAGAGATTAGAGAACATGGAGAAAATAAGTACAATTAAGGTGGAGATCAATAGGTTTGATGAGAAGGGTAATTTCTCCTTATGAAAAGCGAGGGTAAAGGATGTCCTCATCCAACATGGTTTGATCGATGCTCTCTTGTATGACGAGATGCCAGCCACCATAGAGGTGAAGGATTGGAAGTGGATCCAGATGCAGGCGGTGAGCACGATTCGCTTATACCTAACGGATGATGTGGTGATCCATGTACTTGACGAGACTTTTTCAATGGCGCTGTGGTTGAAACTCGAAGAGTTGTATATGGCAAAATCGCTCACCAACATCCTCTTTCTTTGGAGGTAGTTCTACCGATTACGGATGGATCAAGGTCAGAGCGTGCGGGAGCATTTATCCAACTTCCAAAAGATCCTCACTAACCTCCTCAGCATTGGTGAAAAAATTGAGGAGAAGATCAGAGCGTTGGTCTTGCTAGCATCTCTTTTTCCTTCGTATGAGTCTTTGGTGACTGCTTTTCTAGTGGAAAAGAGTGCCATCAAGATGGACGAGGTTACTGCAGTGATACTCTAGAATAAAGTTCTTAGGAGGGAGAACCCAGCTTTGAGCTCAGATGGCGGCAGCTCAGCTTTGGCAATTTCTAGAGAAGCAGAAGATAGTAGATGGAGCAGCAGAGGATTGCGAGGAGAATGATCCAAGTCCAAAATGAGAGATCAAAGCAAGATTAGATGCTATAGGTACGACGAGTTGGGGCATTGAGTCAAGGATTGCCCATAACTCAAGGATCGGATAAGGACTACTGTGGTAGTGGTCAGTAGCGATATAGAAGATAGTGATGATATCCTTCTAATTTTTGATGAGGTATCTATTTCTTTCCTTCAGTGGATTATAGATTATGCTTATTTTCATCATGTATATTGCAGAGAAGAGCTATTTGACTTTCTGAAGACCAGTGATGGCACTGTGTTTTTGCCAGATGTGTGAGATCAAGGGCAGGAGAACGATCAGGATGAAGCTCCATGATGGAATAGTGAAGAAGTTGGATGAGGTTTGATACATACCCAGTTTTAAGAAGAATCTAATCTCACTAAGCAGACTGGATTCGACCAGCTTCAGATGGAAAGCTGATGAAGAAATCCTGAAGGTCATGCACGGTAGTAGGGTGGTGCTTAGAGGAAGAAAGTATGAAGGACATTACCTCATATCAGGAAGCCCAGTGCGAGGTGGAGCTTTAGGTGGAAAAGGATCGGGCATGGGATGAGAGACTCGGGAGGACGACATGCAACATCGCAAGATGAAGTTCCTATTATCGTAGGAGGCTTTTTTGGATAGATCTCAGGTCAGGTGGATCACAGCAGCTGATGGAGGTGGGATCGAGTGACCTAGCTCGACTCCCACATTTTTCCATCCATGATCAGTAGGTGATTGCCCCAGGGCATGGGGGTTCTAGACAAACTCTCGGATAGGTGGAGATTGAATATCGAGTCAAGGTAGAGATTTTTGAGAAAAATACCTCGAATTCTTTTACATTAAGCCCACAACAAGCTCTAGGATGATGAATGGAGTCCAACGAGCCCAAAAAAACCTCAATCGAAGATCAGATGGCGAAGATATGCATGAAGGAGCATGCTGAGCATCGGATAGGATGTCATTAGCGGGGCACACCGTCGTAGGCCCAAAGGTGTGCCAACCTAGGCATGCGGGCTAGCCCAGGTGCGCCCAGGCAGCACGGGCCAGCACCATTCATAGGCGGGCTAGCGGCCTAGTGCCACATGCAGGCAGGCACGTGGTCCAGGCCGATGTGCGGGTGCAGCCCGGGCCCAGGTGGCCTCGCAAATAGGGCATGAGCGTGGGGCATTTTTATGCGGTCCACGTGCCAGAGAGTGTGGACCAGACTTTTTATCATGGTGTTTGATGCAGTTTGCATGATCCAACGACCATGAAGGGCCGCGGTCGCAATCTAATGG
This sequence comes from Cocos nucifera, assembly GCA_006176705.1. Classification (NCBI taxonomy): domain Eukaryota; kingdom Viridiplantae; phylum Streptophyta; class Magnoliopsida; order Arecales; family Arecaceae; genus Cocos; species Cocos nucifera. The sequence continues at coordinate 421,412 of QRFJ01001452.1, forward strand.
ACCGAGGGACTTATTTGAGTTCGTTTGGGACTGCAGACTTCGATCCTGAGTCGGATAGAGGTCTTTAAAAGGCATGGCTGATCGAGAGCTTGAGTATGGCTGGGCTGTGGCTTAGTATTTTTGAGAGAGCCTGAGATGCAGAAAGCATAGAGAAGGGTGCTAGCGACAACAAGAGTAGGAGCTTCGGGCAGATAGCTAGGCAATGGACTGCGATTATTTTAGGGGGTCTCCAAAAGAGAGTTTATTCAGGATAACTTCTTGTTGAGAGGATTGTATACGTGAGTTGAGAGTGGGTAATCTCCTCTTGTATCTCTTCCTTTTTCATAGTAAAATTTTGCATGCCTCGTGGAGGCGAGCCTTTAGGCTGATCCACGTACTTGATTGCTTTCTTATTTTATTTTCTTCTTTCTTTCTGTCGTAATTCACTGGTACTAAATCCTTAATATATTGGAGTCGACCTCTCTTTAGGAGTCGACTCTTGATTTAGCAAAAGTCGATCTCTTTTGTTTTTTGGGATTAGTTCTTCTATTTGAAAATATTCCAAGGCTTTATCATTACATTGTCAATTTTCTCGAGCTGTAATTTCTTTCAAACCCCTCTCCTACTAAAATCAGACCTTTTCTTTTTATTTCTATTCTAATCTTGTAAGTATTATTCTTCAATGGCACTCCAAAAATATTTTGCCTAAAGAAAGAGAAAGTCTAGTTTTCAAAGTGAAAGGTATGCAAATTGAGATAAATGTTGATAGCATTGGATGCACACTAACCATATACAGACCGGTAGGAGCATCTCAGATTATTTCAAGTAGCTACATTTAAGATTTTTATTTGATCGAGATAATGATTGAGTGTACTGAGGATATCAGCTCCCATGGTTTAGTAGATAATGATGATGAGACTCCTATAATAGAGCCTATTGCAGTATATATTAGAACAAGAAGCCAGTAGAGCAGCATGAATAAATAGAGATAGCTTCACTTTCACAGACCAATAATCTAGATACTAGCTCATGATTATCTGATAGACTAGATGAGGATGCATTTGTTGAGAGACTCTCCATCAAGATCATAGGTCAGTCTATGTAGAGCTTTAAAGGTACATATCAGAGGCACACCAGACGAGATGATATTAGATGGAGGCATTACCATTGGTTAGAGATGAGTTAGGAAGATTGATTTGGATACTCACTATAGCGAGAGAGGATGTTCGCTATCGGGCCCAATCATTTGGAGATATTAGACTATACTCTCCTTCTATCTAGCCTAGACCTACATCTTAGGATTATCCTGACATATACTTGCTTAAGATGCTAGGATTCCTTTTCATTACTTTAGTGACCCTTTCAATTTATTTTTGGTATCTATATAGGATATAACTCTCATACATCTTGCATGCTTTCATGATTTTATCTTTGTAATCACCATTAACTAATCAATAAAAATTTTATTTTTTATGAAAATTTAATGTGTTTGATATTATTTGTTTGACTCAATATGTGCTTTTCTTGCAAAATAAGAGAGAGAAATGATTACTTATTTAAATTAATTAAATATATCTAATTTGAAAGAAATAGAGAGAGAATTAAGAAAAGTTAATTTTTCGACATAGGAAAAGAGTTAAGAAAATCAAGTTTTCTAGCATTTATTATGAAAAATAGGAAAAAAATTATTTTGAACTGAATAAGAGAAAATATTATTGAAATATTAAAAGTGAAATTATTTTGATCTATTGATGCACTCTTGTTGTTCTAGTTATTTGATTTTCTTTAAAGAAATTATTTCTATTTTACTTTTATTCAATCATACTTTGCATGATTTGATCCTATCATGATTTTTAATAATTAATTGGTATCAAGCTTAATCTTGAAAAATATTTTACTCCAAATAAAAATTCTACACAAATAATTTTTGAATCTCATGAAAAATCATTAATAGGTATTTATTTGTTGCTTGACTTGTTAGTTCATTTATACCTGAGCATTCATGTGATCTTATTTATTTATGTTTTGCATTGGTATCAAAAAAATTCATCCTTAAGTAAAGTTTCATAATTGGTGTCAAACAGATTTTTTCTATCTTGCACTTCATTGCTTTCTTTCGACAAAAAGAAAAGATATTTTATCTCGAATCTGATTTTGCATAGCTTATATAATATCTTTTAAGATAAATTCAAAGAATTTCATATCTTTTTTGAACTAAATTGAAGGATATTTCTTAAGAAAAGAAAGATCTAAATTTAAATAGTAAATTTCTCTATTATTTATTTGTATAGTCTATTGGTATCAATTTAAAATGACTTATCAAAATAATTTAATCTAAACCTAATGGATTCATTTTTTTTATCAAAAATACTAAAATAATTGGTATTAGATTTTATCACCTTGTATTGCATTTTTTGATAAAAAAAAAAGATGGAAGAAAAGAATGCTTTATCTCAAACCTAAGTTTGCACAATCATATTTTAATATGATAATGTTTGAGATAAATTATAAATATTTGATATCTTTTCTGAACTTAATGTGTAATATTTTTTGAGAAAAGAAATAAATATATTTTTTTAAAAAATAATTATTAAAAAAAAATAAATTAAATAAATCTCTTTGTGATAATATATCCAAATTCTTAATTTTGAAGGAATCTATTTATCTAGGATTTTTAAAGCTTAAATTTATTCCTTAGCTAAATTTGAAAAGCATTTCTTTTTGAATCTATAGTTTTGAAAAAAAAAATATAGTATTAAATTATACTTTCTAAATGAGAAAGAAATATTTTTTAAACTAAATCTTATTCTATTTTTGATTGAGTTGTACCGAAAAAAAAAATTTAAACTTGAAAAGAAATCATTTATATTGCTTGATTTGTTCATTTTTGATTTAAGCATTTATATATTTTTCGACTTGTCGATTCATACTTTAATTGATTTGATTGTGTCATCATTTTTTAATAATCAATGAGTATTTTAAAAATACTTTACATTAATTAATCATTTTGATATTGTCATGATCGAAGACATCCTATCGTAAACATTTCATTTTAAACTAAATGAAAGCAAAATTTTCATAAAAAAATTTTTACTATATCATGATTTGATTGATTATTTGATTGGTGATTGATTATTTGAAACTCAATATGCTTACTTTAAATATGTGCAATAGAGAAAGAAAATAATTTGATCTTAAAAAATTATTTAATTAAAAATGTCTTTATTTGCAAAAGTAAGGAAGAGAATTCAATTAAGATAAATTAGTTACTAAATTGGTATCAATCAAATTTGAAAATCTAAGCTTAAAAGTCAAATTAGTATTAGTTAAAGATTAATGTGGTATGAATTAACAGTACCTAACTTGAAAGAAAAGGGAGAGAATAAATTTAAAAATATTATGTCATGAATTTTATGGTATTCACTTTTGAAAATAGGAAGAGAGACATTTGCTATAAATTGGTATTAAAAATATCGATATTAATCTCAAATTCTTCATCATTTATCTTATAATTCTTTCAAATTTATACTTTATTTTAATTGATTTCAAACTCTCAATCAAGTACCTTATAGTTTTTTAAATTTATGCTTTCATGTATTTATTCAATTTGATTTACTTGATTTAAAGTGCTATTAATTTAAAGTAGTATTAGATAAATAAATTATTCTTAAATATTAAAACTTAATATGGTATCATTCATATGTTGATTTTATAATTTGATTTATCTAAATATTCTTAACATTCTTGGAGTTGAATTGAATTGAAAACTCTTCTTACTCCTAGAAATAAATTTATAAAATTTTTAATGTACAATGTAAGATCTTTATAAAATTATTTTCAGCTTTCATGCTATCTTTCATACTCTTTCGATACATATATTTTCAAAGTTTAATTGACTAAATTTTTTTAAAAAAATTATAAAATAAATATTAAAATTGGTGTCAATTTTTTTCATGTTATAATTTTTTTATTTAAAAATTTTTATTTTTTAAAATTAAATTAAAAATCTAAATTGATGGTATTAAATAAAAATTTAATATCGAATATACTTTTCTTGATATCAAATGTACTAAAATATCTTGAAAAGCTCTATCCCTTAATATTGACTTGAAAAATCTGAATTAAAATTTTTTAGAAAGAAGGAGAGTGATATCAACACAAATTTGATATCAAACATACTTATTTTCATATTAAATATCCCATGAAGTTCAAATTTAATATCCTCTTGAAATTAAATCAAAATTTTTTGAATTTGATATATATATTTTGAATTTTAATTTATTTTAATGATATATTTTAATAATTTATTTGATGCATAAAAAAAATGTGTTATGCTTGATTTCTTTATTTAAAATATTAAAAAGCTCTATTTCTCTTAAAGCTTAAAAAATATATATTTAGAAATCTGATTATAAAAGTTATAATTATTTAATAAGGGGGAGAGCCTTTGATATTTGAATTCAAGCAAATTTTTGAAAGAAAAGCATTGTTTTAAGCATGTTTTAAATCCAAAAATAAGTTTTCAAAAAGGAGATAATTTATTTGACTTTATTTTTTAAATTTGATACATCTTTCATTTAATACACTCTTATATCTTATTAATTTTGATGGTTTTCTTAATCATTCCTATAAGCTTTTTAATGATTATCAAAAATGGAAAGAGGAATGTTGAGTATATGCTTAATGAATTGATGCTTAAAATATTGAATAATTTGATGCTTGAAATCTTAATACTCATTGATTTGAATTGAGACATTATAGTAAAAAATATGCATTCATATATACTTAATAATGAGTATATGAAAAATATATAATGAACTAAAGATAAATTAAGAATATTCATGAAGTGTGCATTCATATATTTAAATTAATTACTTCATGATATATGTTGGTCAATTTTGATTGTATGTGGTGCTTATTTTGTATGGCTAACTATTTGTACTTTTGATATATAATATAAATTTCATGTCACATCCTTATATATTTTGGCTAGAACTATTTACTTGATATATAACTCTTATGTATTTTGAATATTGGCATCTTATTTTATCATGAATATGGAATGTATTTTTCACATAAAATATCAATTATATTATGAATCATCTTTTAAGGAGTAGGTTCTTCCTTCTTATTAGAAAGAGAGAGTAAATTTTATTCAAAACAAGGAAAGAATAGTTTTCTTAATTGATGATGTAAAAAAAGAAGAGTAGAGAAATAGAAATAGACAATAAACAAAATTATAAAAAATTGTCAAAGGCAATTGGGCAATAAGCAAATATGTCAAGAGAAATTGTCAAAAGAAAAATTATCAAAGAAAATAATCTTATAAGCAGTATTCAAACTTTTATTAAAGAAAATAATCTTATAAGCAATATTCAAACTTTAAACTACTCATGATGCATTTTATTCAAATGATTGACTATAATGTTCAAGTGATGTATCATTATAATTTTGTAATTTTTAATCAATGCTTCATATATGTTATATTTTTGCTTATGCTCAAGTGTTTTGTCATCATCGAAAAGGAGGAGATTGTTATTCCAAGGATTGATTTTGATGATTACAAAATATTTAAGGAGATTACTAATAATTTTGGCTTGAAAAAAGATTTATGATATTTTAGAGGCAAAATCATAATTTTATCAAGTTATATTTTAGAAGCCTCAATAACAAGCCTAGAAGATTTTTGATCTATTGGAGGTAGTTTTATAAGTTTTGGATGCATGATTTGAAAGAAAATTAGGAAGAAAGATGATGAGGGGCAAAATTATAAATTTTACTAAGTTGGAGAAAATCTATTTTGGAAGCCTTAAGAATAAGCCTAGAAGATTTTTGATCAATTGAAGGTAGTTTTATAAATTTTGGATGTATATTTTGGGAGAAAATCAGTTTTGAAGAAAAGGGTCGACCCCTAGATCTTTCCTTATTGAAATGGGCTGATTGGCATGCTGCTCCTATGCCAGGGGTCGACCTCTATTATTTCAAAGGCCAACAATATAGAAAATAAGTTTTTCAAGTTTCTATCTCAGAGGTCGACCTTGAGGTCGACCCCTGTGATAGAGGTCGACCCCCTATGATGGAAAAATTCCGCAATGACTATTTTTTAGTTCATTTTGGCTGCATTTAATATATATTTATAGCCCTCTAATGGCTCTATCTTGTCCAAATTTGTCTCTAACACTTATTAAAGATATAAAGGCTCAAAAAGGAGAGAAAAAAAGAAGAGATTCAAGCATTCATTTCAGTCCTAAGCAAAAAGCCCACTTCAAGCAAAAAAACTTTCAGTTCAAGTTCACCAATCCCTCAAAAGCTCATTCAAGTCTTCAACAACTTTGAGAGAAATCAGACAAGTTTCTTCTTTAATTGTGTAAAGTATTTTTAATGTTTTATTTGCTTATTAAAGGGGCTAACTTTGTATTTCATTATTGTTAACACTCATACTCTATTTTATTATTTTGATTTAAGTTTTAGGGGTTCCAAAACTTGGAAAGGTTGATCCAAACCTTGAATCGAATTATATTGGGTTGGCTTGTATCTAAAAAATAAGTATTCTAGCTTGGGATAGCTAGGATCGGAGGTATCGACATTATATTCTTGTTGAATATCTTTAGTGGATTTGAATTCTCAAGTAGGAGCTTGAGAAATGGATGTAGGTGCGAGGTTGGCACCGAACCACTACAAATTTTGCTTGTTTGTAGTGTGCTTGCTCTCTTTTCATCCTTATTTTATTAAATACTTTCTTTTTTACTATTTATCTTTTCACCTCATTTAAATCACCCACCTCATACAAATTGCATATCATCACATTGACTTTGTTATTCTAATTTAGCTTTAAAATTTTAAAAACTCAATTTACTCTCCCTCTTGAGTTGCATAGTCGGGCAACACCATTACATTGATGATATCCACTAGCAACTAGATGGATTTTATAGGTCTCTACCTTCCCATCCGCTCCTTTTTATCTTTTGAAAATTCATTTGCACCTTATGGATTTAATCTCTTTAGGTGGATCAACAAGTGTCCATATACTATTGATCTCCATGGACTTCATTTTGGATTTCATGGTATTTAGCTATTTCTTAGAGTCGGGCCTCTACATGACATCCATATAGATGATCGAATCCTTATCATTTTTATCTAGTTTAATAAGATCACCATTTCGAACTAAGAAACTATAGTATCTGTTTGGTTGATATGGTACTCTATCGGATCTTCTTAAGGGCATCTTTATAATAGGCTTTGAATTTGATTTCTTAATCAAATCTGGTTTTATATGTCTACTCAAATGTGTCTGGTTTTCTACCCCATGGACTTCACCAAGTTCAATCTTAGTGGCATTAGTTTTTTCTTTAAAGAACTCTCTTTCTAAAAAGATTGTCTTATTGCTGATGAACACTTTTTATTCTTTAGTAAGGTAGAAATAATATCTTTTTGTTTCTTTTGGATACCCTTCAAATAGGCACTTATCGGGCCTAGGTCCAAGCTTATCTATGTTTAAATATTTTACATAAGCCGGACATATCCAAACTCTAAGATGTGAGAGTAAGGGCTTACGCCTTGTCCATATATCATATGGTGTTTTATTAATAGATTTGCTTGGAACCTTGTTCAATACATAGCAAGCAGTATCAAGAGTGTATCCCCAAAAGAAGATTGGCAGAGTTGCAAAGTCCATCATAGATTGAACCATGTCTAATAGTGTTCGATTCTCATTTTCAACACCCCATTATGTTATAGTATCCTTGGAGGAGTCTATTGAGAAAGAATCTCATTCTCATCTAGATATGTCAGAAAATCACTGGTAAGGTATTCTCCTCTTTGATCTGATCGAAGAGTTTTAATACTTTTTCTAGTTTATTTTTCTACTTTACTATGAAATCATTAGAATATTTTATATGATTTGGATTTATGTTTCATAAGGTAGACATACCAACACTTAGATAGATCGTCAACAAAAATAATGAAGTAATTATATCTATCTCTGATACTTATATTCATGGATTCACATATATCACCATGTACTAGACTCAGAATATCACCAGCTCGTTCATCCTTTTCTTTAAAAGGTGACTTTATCATCTTACCAAGAAGATAGGATTCACAGATTCATAATGATTCACAATTATTAATGTTGAGGATTCTCTCTTTAATTAATATATCTATCCTATTCTTATTCACATGATCTAGCCGACAATGCCGAAGGTAGACATCACTGATATTATCTATTTTAGGATATTTATTAAATATGTATGTTACATCAACATGCTTGATAAATGGTATACGCTATTGAAAAATCATGCAAGATTTCAAATTTTTTTTGAAATCAGATGCAGCGAAAGATAAAGATTAAACTATTTAACCTAATTATGCATATGATCTAATCATTAAATCCTACATCTAGGATCTATGATATATCATGATGCATGATAAATCTAAAAAATAAAATCAGGTTTAGATCTAGAACTATTCTAAAAACTCTAGATCGCATCTAGATCAGAAAAGAGATCAGATCTCTTACCTTTGCACGAGTTGAGAATACCGTAGTTAAAATTCAATATTGTTCTTTATTGCTTGGAGCCACACAGCATGTCCGACCTCTATGGATAGTCCATACGAGATCGCTATACAGATCAGAGGTTCATCGAACAAAGATCTACTCGAAGTGCTAGCTTCTCACGGATCCCTCCTAGTGGTCGATTTATAAAAAATTCTTTCGATCTCTTGGATCCTCTAAAAGATGAAGTTAACTCCTACAAATTAGCAAGAGATTAAGTTAACTTCTAAAAATTAGCAAGTTCTACTAGTACTTTTTCTATCTAATCTACATCTAGTAAAGTCTGCATTTGAATATCCAATTAAATCGATTGATGAATTCTTAGAGTACCATAAACCTATGGATTGAATTTCTTTTAGGTATTTAAATATTTTTTTTATAACATTTAAATGTGATTTTTTTGGATTAGATTGAAATTATACACATAAATAAATACTAAATATGATATCTGATCTACTAGCAGTTAAATATAATAACGAACCTATCATGCCTCTATAAATCTTTGAATCAATATTTTTACCTCCTTCATTCTTATCAAGCTTACATGATGGACTCATGCGGGTACTAATGGCTTTGGAGCTCTCCATCCTAAAATTTTTTAAGTAGCTCTCTTATATACTTGCTTTGGATGATGGAGATTCTTTTTTATGTTTATTTGATTTGAAGTCCGAGGAAGAATGTTAGTTCACCCATCATGCTCATCACATAAAGTTTCATTAGTAGACCCAAATATAATGTCATCAACATATATTTATATTACTAAGATGTCATCATGATCTTTTTTAATAAAAAAGGTTGGATCTACATTTTCTCTTGAAAATCTATTATTAAGCAAGAATTTACTTAATCTTTCATACCAAGTCCTAGGTGCTTGTTTTAAACCATATAATGTTTTGTTTAATTTAAAAATATGATTTGAAAAAGCATGATTTTCAAAATTGGGAGGTTGTTCTACATAAACTTCTTCAACAAAAAATATCCATTTAGAAAAGCACTTTTAACATCCATTTGAAATAACTTGAAATTCATAAAGCATGCATAAGTGAGTAAAAGTCTAATTGCTTCTAGTCTAGCAACAGGTGCAAAGATCTCATCAAAATAAATTTTTTCTTCTTGATTATAACCCTTTGCAACTAAGCTTGCTTTATTCCTAATTATATTTTTATTTTCATTCAATTTATTTCTATATATCCATTTTGTTTCAATTATTAGATGATTTTTAGATCTTGATACTAAGGTCCATACATTATTTCTTTCAAATTGATTAAGTTCCTCTTGCATTGCATTTATCCAATTATAATCCTTTTTGGCTTCATCTATGATTTTAGGTTCAAAATAAGAAACCAAAGCAAAATGATTATATGCATCGCTAAGTGAAGAGTGAGTTCTTACCCTATGTGTAGGATCACCAATAATTAGTTCTTTAGGATGATTGTGAACATACCTCCATTCTTTTGGAAGATCATTTGTATCTTGAGGTTGTTCTCGTTGTCCTCCACTTTTATTTTCTTGCTTGTCTTCATGAACTTCTTCATTTTGAATTGTTGGATCCTTTAGAGTGATCTTCTTCATCCCTTTTATAAGAGGATCTACATCATCAATACCCTCACTCTTCCTTGATGGAAGATCATTAGTCTCATCAAAGACAACATGTATTGACTCTTCTACGACTAAAGTTCTTTTGTTAAATACTCTAAAAGCTTTACTAGAAGAGGAGTAACCAAGAAAAATAGCTTCATTGGATTTTGCATCAAATTTATCTTATTTTTTTTTACCATTGTTCAAAATAAAACATCGACAACCAAAAATATGAAAATATGCAATGTTAGGTTTTCTACCTTTCTAAAGCTCATAAGATTTTTCTTTAAAATTGATCTAATTAGGGCACGATTTAAGATGTAACATGCCGCATTAATTGCTTCGATCTAAAAGTATCTTAGGAGGTTGCTTTCACATAGCATGGTACGGGGTATTTCTTCTAGAGTCCTATTTTTTCTTTCTACCATCCTATTTTATTGGGATGTCTTAGGTGCTGAAAAATTATGGCTTATTCTTTTTTCATCATAAAATTTTTTAAAGTCTTGGTTTTCAAATTTGGTTCCATGATCACTTTGAATGCTTTGAATTGAAAACCCTTTTTCATTTGTAACTTTTCGATAAAACTTTGAGAAAATATGAAAAGTTTCATCTTTGTGTGCTAAAAAGAAAATCCATGTAAAACATGAGTAGTCATCGATAATTACAAAATCATAACATTTTTTACCTAAGCTTGTTGTTCTTGTAGGACCAAACAAATCCATGTGCAATAGTTCTAATGGCCTAGAAGTTGAAACAACGTTCTTAGATTTGAATGAAACTCTAGTTTGTTTACCTAGTTGGCATGCATCATAAATTTTATCTTTTTCAAAGTTTAATTTTGGTAAATCGATAACTAATTCTTTTTTGATAAGCTTTGAAAGTGAATACATATTAATGTGTGCAAGCCTACGGTGCCAAAGCCAACTAGTCCCCATTAATTTTGGCATTCATAGCTACTAGATATTGCATGTTTATCATAGAAAGATCATTCAAATCTACCATATAAACATTACCATGTCTATGTCCAACAAACTTAATGCCATCATCATTGGGACTAGTTATAATGCATAATGAAGATTCAAAAATAATTTTATAATCCTTGTCACAAAGTTGACTAATGCTTAAGAGATTGTATTTCAAACCATCTACTAATAAAATATTTTCAATATACTTGGAGGGAGTGATACCAATATTACCTATACCGATAATCTTTTCTTTGCCATTGTCTCCAAAGGTGACCATTCCTCCATTTTTAGCATCAAGTGTGATGAATTAGGACTCATCACCGGTCATGTGTCTTGAGCATCCGCTATCAAGATACCATCTTCAATTTCTTCTTTGGATGCAAGACACACGTACATGCAAAATCAAATCCTTACTCTAGGTACCCAAGTTTTCTTGGATCCTTTAAGATTAGTCACAATGGTTTCTTTTTGAACCCATATTTTTTTTATATTTAAATTGTTAGAGAAATATGTATAAGATTTGTGTCCTAGTTTACCACATTTAAAGTAAGTAATATTTGAAAATTTATTGCTTTATGAATCTACAAAAATATTTTTCAAAAACTTTTATTTTTTGAGGGGGTTATAGCCTAGACCGGTCTTATCATAAATGACCTTTTAATTTTCAAGAATCATATGAAGTTTATTTGAACTTAAAGTAAATTTTTTAACTATCGATTTTAGCTTATCGATTTTATTTTTCAAATTTAGGTTCTCTTGAGTTAAGACTAATTTTTCACTTAGGATAATTTTTTTTTCTTTTAGCAAGACTTGATTTTTAAATTTTAGATCTTTGTTTTTAGTTTCTAATTTCTTTAAATCATCTACCAAATCATAGAATGCTTCTTGAAGTTCTTTGAATATAAATTCATTTAAGATTTCAACATTTACCTCATTTTCATGTGCCATAAGGCATAGGTTGGTTTGTTCATGAGCTTCTTCCTCTTCAAAATTTATGTCATCACCGTCACTCCATATTACCACCATAGTCTTTTTCCTATATTTCTTGGAAACCTTTTTAAGTTGAGGACATTCAGATCTAAAGTGCTTCGACTTCTTACATTCATAGCAAATAAGGGGCTGCTCCCTATCCTTTTCCTTGCTATGCTCCCCTTTGGTAGGTAGCTTCTTCCTCATCTCTTGTTTTCTCTTCAAAAATCTCTTGAACTTTCTTATGATGAGGTCTATTTCTTTATCTTATTCTTCATCTTCCATTTGATCGAATTTCTCATCTTGTTGAGTGGTGGATTTAAGGGCTATTATTTTTTTTTTTTGACATCTTCTTCTTGATGTTGTTTCATGCTTAGTTCGTGCGTCATTAGTGATCCTAGAAGCTCCTCCAAGGGTAAAATATTTAGATCTTTGGCTTTTTAGATTGCAATCACTTTGACCTTCCATATCCTTGACAAAGATCTATGAATCTTCCTCACAAGATCACTGTTAGAATAAGACTTGTCAAGACTTTTAAGACCATTTATAATATTCATAAATCTAGTAAACATTTCAATTATTGACTCATCATGTTTTATTTTGAAAAGTTCATATTTGTGCATAAGCATGTTAATTTTTGACTCCTTAATTTGATTAATTCCTTCATGAGTTACTTCTAATCTATCCCATATTTTCTTAGCTAACATGCATGTTCAAATGCGATTAAATTCATTAGTATCTAAAGCATAATATAAAATATTCATGACTCTTACATTGAGTTGAGCCATTTTCTTATCAACCTCATCCCATTCTCTTTTGGGTTTGGTTGATTCCACATCATCAATTATCTTAGTAGGTGTGTGTGGTCCATTAACTATGATGCTCCATATATCATAGTCAAGTGCTTATATAAATATTCTCATTCGAGCTTTTCAATAGGTATAGTTTGACCCATTGAAAAGTGGAGGTCAGTTTGTGGACTGCCTCTTGGCTAGAGAAATACTAACTTAGGTTGCCATAGATCTTTGGTTCTTTGATGGTTAAATCAAAGTAGGACTAGAGCACCGGGCTCTGATACCACTTGTTGCCCAGCTATACAATCCACGAGGGGGGAAATTAGATTTTTAAAATTTTAAAGCTAATTTAAAGATATCAAAATTGAATGATGATATGTAAGTTATGTATATGAAGCAATTTAGATTAGATAAAAATATAAAAAATTAGAAAGCAAGAATTTAATAAACTAAGAAAAGAAAGATAGCAAGCATACCATAAATAATAAAGATTTATAGTGGTTCGGTACTTTTCTTGCACCTACATCCACTCCTCAAGCTCCTATTTGGGAATTTAAAATCACTAAACGTATTCAACTAGAATACAACATCGATACCTCTGACCCTAGCTATCCCAAGCTAGCACACTTGTTTCTTGGGTACAAGCCAACCTTACACACTTCGACTTAAGGTTCGGATCAATCCTCCCAAGTTTTGGAACCCCTCCAAAACTTGAAACAAAATAATAAAGTAGAGTATATGAGTTAATGATAATTAAATATAAATTTAGCTCCCTTAATGAGCAAATCAAATCTTAAGAATGCTTTTCACAATAATGGAAGAAGCTTTTCTGATTTTCTTCAAGATTGTTAGAGACTTGAATGAGCTCTTGAGAGGTTGGTGAACTTTAAAACGAAAGCTTCTTTTCTTGAAGAGAATTTTTTGCTTAGGACTGAATTGAATAATGAAATCTCTTATGTTTTATCCTTTTTTATAGTCTTTTAAATCTTCAATGGATGGAGGAGAGAATCCTGGGCAAGATTTGTAGCCGTTGGAGATCTTAAAGAAAGTATTAAAAGCTGCCAAAATAGGATAAAACTAGCTATTGTAGAAGATTTTTTGGCACAGGGGTCGACCTCGAGGTCAACCTCTGAGATAAAATCCAGAAAATTGATTGTTCTACATTTTTGGCCTTCGAAACAGGCAGAGGTCAACCCTTGGCATAGAGATAGCATGCCAAGTAGCCCGTTTCAATAGGGGACGACCTAAGGATCGACCCTTTTTGCTTCAAACTTGATTTTCTTCCAAAATATGCATCCAAAAATCATGGAACTATCTCCAAAGGATCAGAAATCTTCTATACTTGCTCCTGAGGCTCTCAGATCAAAACTTGATAAAATTATAATTTTGCTCCTGAAATACAAAAAGTCTTTTTTCAAGCTAAATTCATTAGTAATCCCCTCAAATGCTTTGTAATCATCAAAATTAATTCTTGGAGCAACAACATTCATAAAAAAGGAAGGACAATAATGACAATCATCTAACATGACAACCCTAGACTCAAAAATAAGCTGAATAGTTCCTAAAGCTAGAACTAGAACAAGGCTTCCATCTCCAACATTCTGGAACCATTCACCATTTTTGAACTTTCTACTAATCTGAAGTCCCTGCAATGAATTATATATGTTAATTAGTCTTTCAGTATCTAATACTCAGGTAGTAGTATCACATACAAAGAAATTATAAGGAGTTAACATATAAGTATCTTGTCTAGCTGCTTATTGCTTGTTTCTCTTATTCGGTCTGTTGGGGTCAAGGAATGCAAGATATTGAGGATAGTTCCTCTTTTAATGACCTAGCTTTTATAAAAGATGCACTCTACTTGGCTCTCATCAATATTTGACTTCTTGCTCTGATTCGGCTTAGGAGCCTTAGCACGATTTTTCTTCACCTTCTTTTTCTTTCCTCTCTTAGAGGATCGATGACCTGTAGAAGACCCACCTACCACATTAACCAACTCCTTATGGAGCTGGTTGTCTTGCTTAAAAGTCTGCAGCAATTCTAGCAAACTATGATAGTTCACTTCAGGCTTTGTCATTCCATAATGACTTAGAAAGGGTAGGTAAGACTTTGGAAGCAAGTTCAGAATAGCATCCTTGGCCAACAGTTCAAGTAATGGAAAGCCGGGTTTGCTTAAGTGTTCAATCTACTAGATCATATATAATATATGATCAGTGATCGATGCCCTGTCTCACATATGTGCATTGAAAACATAATAGGAGTTCTTATGCCTCTTGACATCCTCAGGGGTATCGAAGGACTCATGCAACTTTTGAATCATTTTCTCAGGTTGTGCATCCTTGAACTAACGATCGAGCTCATTGTTTATAGTACCCCTTATGATGTAATACACCATTGTGCAGTCATTGAGCCACATCTGATAAGTATCTCTAGCCACACCATGTGGATTGGCAGCAGGCTCCTTAAGTATAGGATCTATAATCACATATAGTATCCTTTCATGCTCCAAAACTATCTTTAACTTACGATCTAGCTATCAAAGTTGGATCCAATGAGCTCTGCTCGCTATTGGATTAAAGACTTAAAATTTAGTCTAAAGATTCTTCTAATATTTTATATGAATTGATAGCCTCTACCTCCAATTCGAGAAATATGATTTTTTAGCGGGAACTAGAATCCACAAAGATTGCATACAAGCCTAAGTATAGCTTGGTCAACCCATGTGTATCTATAGGTAGGTTCTTAACCAATTATTTCTCTAAATAATTTTTAGTATTAATTTTTGTCCTAGACTCCTTTTCAGTGGGCGTGTGGCGCCTCCACCGAAAGTCCTAGTTAGGTCTAACTATTAACATGACTTTCTCAGGGCAACCAACTAACAAATGATTAGGCCTGAGTATGGCTCGGCCAACTTGACTATCCATCAGAAAGTTACAACTAAGTCATCATATTATGAATGATAATTTCAATAGCCAGATAAACACCAGGCATGCGGCGCCTCCAATGATTATCTAAACTTTTGGACTCATTATCATCCACATTAATGGGAGGCTATGAACTTGTTATCCCTATAACATCATCATTTTAAGAACCTAATAATTTGAAAGATTTAATTAAATAATTTAGGAACAAGTGAAGAAATTAACCAGTATTTCGAGAATCCTCCCACTGACTTCACCAAATTATCAAAAAGGATTAGAAATAATCTGGTTAAAAAGCTCCTAAATCAGTCATATTGATTAACCTTAATGGTATGTGTTAGCTTGAGTTATTAGGCAATCTAGTTTGAAACTTGATCAAGTTGGCCAGGTAAGTGAGATTGGTAGGAGGGTCTGCCCTATTGCTTGCCTTAGACACTATTAAAATAGCCAGGTAAGCAGACTGCCAATTAAAAACCACTGATTGTATTGCCAAATTTATCTTAGACACCAATCGATCAATAAGAATTAATCAGGTTAGCCTATTGATCAAGGCTCAAACCATTGAGTCACAATCAGATTCATTTGTTAAAATCAAAAATATGGACTTAATAAAGATAAAACTATTGAGATTGATCTAGAAAAATCTTAACCTAATCTAACTAGATTTAATTTATTTCTCAATTTTCATATATGATTCTAACATTAGGTCTAACCCAGTTAAATAACCTAATTCAAACTAGCCCATATCCCCATGATTTATGGAGTGTCTTAAGATCTTCAATTCTCAAATCTAGATCTTTTAATTTCATATCTTAATTCTTAATTAAGTGCATGGAGTTATGTCTTAAAATAATTTCAACTATAAAACTATTTTACAAAGATTTTATGCAAAATTTACATAAGATGTCATTAATTTTTGGATTATAAAATTTATTTTTAGATATGAATATTTTGTATAAATCAAAAAAATTAATCATGAATTCTTTTAGATCTAATCTAATTTATATTTATGATTAAAATAGTTTCTAGGATTCTTTTCACTTTTCTTCTTTATGAGATATAATCACAGCGACATTCCCACACGCCATAGGAGAAACCCTAACGATTGGACAAGAGAGGGACATAATCCTTACTTTCTCTTATGACTGAATGGCCATGGTGATCAACTCAATCTGAGTACTCACTACTAAGAAAAATCTACACTATATATCTTATATGCTAAACATGTGTAGAAAACAACAATTGTAGAGTTCTTATCTAATCCAATTAGGTCATGATACTACAACATGCAAGTTTCAAATCTGAACCTTAATTTTAGCATCACATGAAACATTAATTATAGAGCTGGGAAGCATACAAAATCTATTCAAAATAATGTATGATTGCATAGAAAAAATTCTGGTTCAAGGAATTATCATATATATGCAGATATGTTGTTCATAACAGATCTGAAACTCTATCAAATAGATTCAGATCTGAACCTGATTCAAACATTAATTCTATAATTGAAATACATCCACAAAAATATGTCAAAAATAAATTTAAATCCATGTATAATCAGGTTTGAAAATAGAACAAAAATCTCCAAAAAAAAATTCTGCTAAAATAGATTTTTAATAGACTATTTTTCGGGGCTGATTTTGATATGATAATCTGGTCAAAGCCAGATCAGAAAAATATAGAAAATATCAGATCAAAATAGATTTAATCTCATTAAAATTTATGGTTCAAAACCAGATAAAAAAAATTCACAAAAATCAGAAAATAGACTATACAATCATGATATAGAACCTGGCTCTAATACTAGTTGAAGGAAACATGTGATTTGTATCATATAGCTAGGAGAAAAAATTGAACATATCATAGTTTAAAATTTTTTATAAGCTTTATGAAAATGTACCTTGATTCACAGTAGAAGGATGATCAAAGTAGATTCTCCTAAAGCTTAATGCTCTGTGAGATCCGGATTTGCGGATCCTCTACTTCGCTCGCACGCCAAGCTCCGCAAGAAAGATGGATGAAACTTTCAAAAAATTATTCAGAAGGGAAGGAAGAAGAGAGGCTTGAGATCTAATATCAAGCTTGGAGACTTGCACATGCCACCACAAGAGACTCCATGCCCAAGGATGGCTCATGCCTAGAGGGTCTCATGTTTGAGACTCTCCCTCTCCCTCTCCAAAAACTCTCCTTGCCCAAGAGCAATCACTATTGCTTTCCATGCCCAAGGGTCCCTCCTTATATAGAGAAGAAGTCCTAAACCCAATCAAATACAACTTTAAATCAAATTCAAAGTTTTCTAATAAAATAAGGATCCAAAAGGAAATAAGAGAGGTGCCACCTTGCGCCTCTTACCCATAGCTGCATGCCCAAGGGGAGGGGCACAATTTTCAACACCCCACCTCCATCTTATTCGTCCACTAGGAGAGAGAAACCCAGGATTTTTAAGGCATGAGTTGACCAAGTCAAATTTGGTTCAAGTTGGGTCTAATTTGAATCCAATTCAAGTTTGATTCGAACCAAATTTGAATAGGCTATCAATCCTAATCTAATTAGGATTCTAGACCAAGTCTAACTTTTTAATGAACCTAATTAGCCTTAAATTAAGTCAAGTCTAATTAGATTAGGTCTAATATAAAATAATTAGAACTTAATTTATTCTCTCAAAATTTTTTGGATCTTTGATTAGGTAAAATTCATTCTCGGAATTAAACCTGCACCTTATGTATAGTGCTAGCCAGACATAGTTAGTGTTTAATTCTGTATGACCCATAATTTAATTCTTAATTAAATAAATCTATATGTTCAATCATGTCTCATACTTTCAAGTTGAACATGTGGATATTAGGTCAATTTTTTCCTACATTGCTTGACTTATGTGCGTGACTTCATAGGTTCGAACACCAAGCTGGTAGCATAGAAACTATTTTCTATACTAATTGAAGTGACCATCTCGCAATGATATATAATGTTTGGATAGATTTAATAATTTATAAAGCAACATTTAAGAACCTATGGATATGATTACTGCATAATTCATCCCTTTGATCCTAATGATCAAGACGACGTCAGGTTAAATTGTCAACTTTGGAATAGTCATCCATATTGTATTTCAACCTTTTTCAAATCCTATGATAAAACACAAGGATTACCCTGACCAAGATTTTACTAGATTGAAATATAGTGATGCATTCACTCTTACAATCTAAAGAGGTTAATCCCATCTTGACTTACACACTGACTTCGCAAGTACTTGACTGTATCTAGAAATCTTCTTGTTGATTTTAAGATTAATTTTGATGATTTCAAAATATTGAGTATATTATGTATCTGATCTTATATTTCAAGAATGGTTGTAGGTCTTTTTAGGTGTTAAATTTGAAGAAATGTTTATTGGAAAAGATCTCCATAAATTTACTTAGTCAAGATCTTCAAAGAAGAAAAAAGATTGTTGAAAGACTCTAAATTTAATTGAATATTAATTAAATCAAGTGAAATTATTTTTGAAGATTTTTGACATAAAAAAATTATCTCAAAGAATCTAAGCCAACCAACCTAAGAATGGAGCCAGCTCTGGCATGGCATGCTCTTGATACTTTGGCTTGGCACGCAGTCGAGCCAACTCGAAAATAAATTCGAGCCAACTCTATATTCGAGCCAGCTTGTAACTAGATTTGAGCCATCTCTCTCAAGATGATAGAAAGACTAAATTCAAGTTCTATAGCTCGAGCCAGCTCGAAGCAAGATTGGAGCCAGCTCTCTCAGTAAGATAGAATGATGATTTATGGAAAAATGCTATTCAAGCCGATCCAAGGCCAGATTCGAGCTGGCTCGATGAAGTCTGATAGGCATAATGGCTAGCTCTGTAGAAGTCCGTCTTCATCCAGAAAAGATTTTCAATAGCTATTTTTGATCTCCAATGATCATAAATGGCTAGAATCAAGGTCAAATCAATCTGAGCCTTGAGGGAATCATTAAAAGATAGAAGAAAAAGTAAAGAACAAGAGGAAGAGCATTATTTTAGCACTGTACATTGAATATCCTTGGAAGAAAAGAAAAGAGAGGGGTTTGAGCTTAAAATTTAGGGGGCTTTCAAGAAAGATCATCTTCATTATTTCTACATCCTCTCATGCTTCAAAGAAGAGAAGATAAAGCTCCACAAGAGAAATTGCTCAGCTTCTTCTTTGTGCTTCAAAGAGTTTATTTTTAAATTTTATTTTGTTCTAAATCTCTACATCTTGTATTTTATTTTCTTTGTAAGTTATTTGGATGAAAGAAACTTGGGACAAAGGCCCATCCAATTCTAGAACTGAACTTTATAAATTTTGGTTGATGAGCTTGTAAAATCAACTAGGTTGTTAGTGAGCATAGAAAAACTAATGGTGTAAGATTTTGGTTAGTGCTCCTATTAAAAATTAACTGGATTTATTTGTGAGTTTGAAAAAATAAACATACTATAATTAAGGATGGATTATAGTGAAAATCACAAGAAAAGCTTGAAAAGTGGACGTAGGCAGGTTGCACTAAACCACTATAAAACTTTATATATTTGTATAGTGCATTTGATTCTTTTTTTATTTGCTTTATTATTTATTTGGATTAGTCTTTAAATTTTTGCATAGCATTTGCATATCTTGAATCCATTGTTGCTCATATTATACACATCTCAATCATACTACTTAGGTTAAAATTAAAGCACATACTTATTTAGATCTTAAATTTGATTAAAATTCTATAGAAATCCAATTCACCCCTTCTTTTGGATTGCTATCTCTAGGCAATAATTGATATTAAAGTGGGTGCTCTAATATTTGATTATTAACCTAGTGGTTAAAGAGTAAATAATCATAGCAACCCTAATTAGTTCATCATTTGCTGAAGGCCAATTCACATCTCACTACAAGAATCTAGACTATTAGTTATGGTAAATTGCCATCACTAATAGTCCATCTATCGTTGCTAATAGTCCTGCCATCGCTAATACCATCGTAAAAGTCAATCTAAAAAATTTTTATCGTTAATTGCCACTATTAGCGATGGCAAAATAAGCCATCACTAATAATTCTATTAACAATGACTTTAGAAATGAAATAATTTTATTACTAATTATTTTTAATATTTAACTTAAATTTTTTGAAAGAATATTAAGAAATATTAGCAATTATAGTTTTGTGGCTAATGCCATTGCTAATAATTATTAGCAACCAAAAATACTATCGCTAATGCTGCCTTTATTTTTTTTAATTTTTAAATAAAAAAAATTTTAAAATATATTAGTGATGATAGTTTGGTCTTTAATACCGTCGCTAATAGTTATTAGTGACGATCGTTCTCATCGCTAATACTGAAGATAATAGTTAATTTTATTTTTTTAAAATTAATAATAATATTTTTAAAATCTATTTAATTAATCATAATAAATTATGGTTCCTAATACTTATTATAATTAAAATTCAAAGATAATATCATAATCAAAAATTAAAAACTAATTATATTATATTAAAAATATAAATTATATAATTTTTTTACAAGTAGTATCAAAAAAATATAATAAATAAAAAAAGGTCCAATCCTCATCGTTGCTCACCTCCTCTTGCTCCTCTCCAATAGCTGATGGATGAGAGCTGGATGTCCTAGCATCCTCTAACAAAAACATAAAATAATTTTAATAAGCTTCGATGCAAAGACGTATCTTTCGATATGGAGGTATATCTTTTCATATACTCTTTTGATTCTTGAATAAATTATTTCTACACATTCAATTTGATGATACGGAGCCATAGACATCCCCGGCCCATTGATTCGATGGTTAGATTGAATTTTTAGCCCCTAGATCCTCCTTCTATACTCAAACCTAAATATACGAAGCTTCTAAATATGAAAACTTAAAATAAGTAAAAGGGTTTAATATATAATTATCTGATGTGGTGGTTGGAATGATGAACCTAGTAGGTTGTATAGCAGTGGGTCTTAGACAAGCTCTATGACCATATTACGGATGGCATCCAGGAAGCCCTAAGCTCGCTAGCTCAAAAGCCTCTACACGACCTTCTCCATGTGCGCATTGCTTTAGGTTTGGGACATCGAAGCTTGTGAGGTTGCCGAAGGATATTGAGGTGATGGAGGGTTGAAGCTGTGGCCGAATCCTATGATCTGGCTCTTACTCATCCCTCCAGTGGTGCTGAGCCATTCCTCAAGATCAAGGAGGACTGAGAAGATGAATCATCGCCGTACCTCTCAACAACATATTTCGCATCTACAAAGTTTAAAAATACATTAGTTCTAATATAAAAATTAGAACCTATAACAACTTAATTAATAAATAAAATTTAATATTCTTACGATGATCTATCGTAACATAGAATCTAAATAGTCACCAGTCCTCCTAGACTGGTGTGTGGCCTACCATAACTATAGTTTGTTTGGTGGATGACCCAGCTATCATATTTATAATAAGTAAATAAAAAAATTAAATTAATTAAAACATGCATATAAGAGTTTTTATAGTTCTAGTGAAGAGTTTTGGTATTATTTTTTATCAATCTATCGGCCATAACATGTGTGTCGACCAAGCCATCCGTGTGCTTGATCAGATCCTACTAGGTAGCCTGGTTTTGCCAGGTCCTCTGCCACCTACCGAAGTACTCCTCGCTGCTCCGCTAGTCACAAAGGGCCTATCAAATATCTACTTGCATCCAATGATCCATGAAGGACCTCCAATACGATGGTGACTAAGAATCAGAGTGCTAGATGATGGACTGCCTGAGGCTATAGAGGCTATCTCAGAGCCTTTGTGTGGCCACCTCCTTGAAGGTTTGATGGCCAGCCTCCTCATCCTGGGGAGCCTCAAATTGATAGTACTTCTTCAAGATAAAAGCAAGCATGTATTTATATGTAATTAAAATACCAACATATCAAGAATTTAAAAATTAAACTAGTTTTGACTTACCAGAAATATCTTCCAGACTACATCACGAGCTTCCAATGGCCAACTCAAGAAATCATTCATCAGGCCCGGCATCAATCGATGTATGATCTTGGTAATGACATGAGATGTTGAAGGCTCTCTGAATGTGCTACAAAATTGATTTTAAAGAATAAATGTTAACTCTAAAATTACTAAATTCTAAACATATTAATTGAGCATGTAGTACTTATGAACAACTCTGGATATGGATGATCTACCTATCCTCTGATCGAGTTGAAGGTATTGGAAGCCGGGTAGGTCTTCAACCATGGCGCTATGTTTGAGAGCCGGTGGCCGCTATTGCATGCGATTGTGAGGTCACTGGTGACCCCCTATCCCCCAAACTTGAGCACAAAAAATCTAATACAAAGGATATTATATTAGTTAATAAATAATAAAATAATATAAATAAGAATATATAAAGTATTAGAGCTTACCATCTAATGTGAGAGGTGCAGAACCATGAGAACTGGCCATGCGATTGTTCTCTCTTCATGAGCTCTATCCTTGACTGGCATGGCTTTGGCCTCTAGAAGACATGATATATGCTCTTTAAAAATAAAAATAAATAGATAATTATATAATTATGGATGGTAATGTAAGATTTAAAATGATGGAAGATAAGTAATTAAAATGATCCAAAAATTATATACTTAGCACTACTCATTGGCCTTTTCAGATGTTTGGTATCCTTTGGAATCTTCTTCTGATTCTTCCTCTTCTTCCAACTCTTCCTCTTCTTCTTTCTCTTCTTCCTCTTCTTGAAGAGGATTATCTTTTAAAATAATCTTAGTTGGATCTACCTCCTCATATTGGCCATCTTCACGTAGGAGTATTCCTGGAGCATCAAATTCCATATCATCGAAGGATTGATGAACTCCTATTGTCTCATCCTCTTGAAAGCATTCTGATAATTGAGGCTCTTCTTCTTCTTTGAGCACATAATGAATGGCTCGAGACTTAATTTTGTATACAGTCCACTAATCTTTTCTTTCTCTTTTTCATGATGGAATAGAAGTATAATACATTCGAGCAATTTGTGCAGCTAGTACAAATGGGTCGTTGACATAAGCTTTTTGATTCATATTTGATCTCAATAAGCCCATGTTGTGGATCAACCTTCATACCATTGTCAGTATCAGACCATTGGCACTTAAATAGATGACACTATTATCTCTAATGTAGTTCATCTTAATCACTTCTTCAAGGATTCCATAGTAGTCACTCTACAACTTATCTTCCTACTAGCTGCCTTTTATACACACACTACTGTTCATTGTGCTTTTATAATGTTCATATTATTGGATGTGAAATTTGAAACTATTTACGTTATAGCCATTATAGCATGTCATGTATTTCTCAGGCCCATAACTTAACGGTCTTAGCTTCCTTGGCATGGACTCGCTGTCTTGAATGACCAATTGATGGAATCAACATACAAAGTTTTTTGAGTATCGTGTTGATATTTCTTCATCACTTATGCTCGGATTTTTTCTTTTCAACATCTCATCATATTACCTAAACATGCATAAGATAAATATATTGAAATAAGTGATTAAAGAGATGGGATTGCGATGGATACTTATAGGATATATGGGTCGATCTTTGCGTAGTTTAGCAAAACATATGTCTCTGTCTGTTAAAGTTTAGTATCAGAGAAAATTTGATAAACCTCAGGCCCAACTTCTTGAGTGGGATAGGCAAATATTGAGATCTTCTACTCTAATCCCTCAGCACCACTATCATCATTTCGATCCACTTGAGTCAGCTTGATCTGTACACTGGGAATAAAGTAGTGTCGGCTGAAATTTAAAATCTCTTCTATTATGTAAGCCTCCATAATTGATCCTTCGACTCGAGCCTTATTTTTTATTTTTTTCTTGAGACTGTGCATATATCTTTCAAATGGATACATCCACCTGTATTGCACTGGACCCCCCACCCTAGCTTTGTACACCAGATGAATCACGAGATGCTCCATAGAGTTAAAGAAGTTGGAAGAAAATATTTTCTCCAACTTGCATATGGTCTCTATACTGCTAGCCTCAAGACTGAAGATATGGTCGGTGGATAGTTCGATAGCATAAATATCTCTGAAGAAAAAACTAAGCTCGATCAAAGAACTCCATGTGGAGTTGGGAAGAAAATCACGCCAAGCTAATGAGAGTAATCATTGCATGAATACATGGTAGCCATGGTTCTTTAGCCCATAGAATCTGCAATCTTTGGTATTGACGCACCAAGCTAGATTACTTGCATAACTATCTAAAAATTTAAGACTTTTACACCATTTACAAATGTCCTTCAACTGCTCCCTTGTTGAGGTATAAGATGCTTTCGGCTTCAAAATTTTTTTGGGTGACACCTCAACCAGCTCTAATAGAGGATGCTTGCATATATTCTTTGTATCTACTCAGCCTTAGGATTGTCCTTCATCTTGCTCTTGATATCCATAACAGTGTAGAAAATATTATCAAATACATTCTTCTTGATATGCTTGATGTCAAGGTTATGATAGATTAAATTGATAGACTAATACCATATAATTCCTAGAAGATGCTTCGCTTTACCTAGCTATGAGTTCTATCGAACTCCTAAGGCTTTTGCTTGTCAAATTTAATACCAAATGAAACTTTGTCTAATTGGGATACCCTCTGAAATACTTCCAGACCATTGAGTCATTGGGGTGCATGGTTCTTCTTTATCTTATTGCTCCTGAAATTGTCTCACTGCTTTCAAAAAGAATGATGCTCGATAAGGAATTGACGATGACAATCGAACCAACAGGGCTTATGATCATGATCAAGCTATAATAATTTTATATTCTCCATACAATAGGGATATGCTATCTTTCCATGAGTGCTCCATTCTGACAGCATCCCATAGTAGGAAAACCGCTAATGGTCCACATCAATGTACCTTCATTATAAAATTCTGCTTCTTTGATGCAGCAAAAGTACGAATGCCATCGGACCATTATAATTTCAGCTCATCAACAAGAGGCCTTAGATATTCATCAGTGCTTCTATCAAGATGTCATGGTCTAGGAATGAGTAATGTAAGAAAGATGTTATGTTTTTTCATACACATCTTAGGTGGTAGATGGTATGGAGTAATAAAGACTAGCCAACATGAATAAGAGGCTGCTACCTAACCGAATGATGTAAAGCCATCAGTAGATAGACCCAGCTGAACATTGCATGATTTCTGAGCAAATAAAAGGTGGCAAGTATCAAATTGCATCCATGTCTCACTATCCAATGAACGACACATCATATCGGGGTGCTTGCATGGTCCTCTTTGTGCCATCTCATTTATTCGGTAGTACTATTAGACAAGTAGAGCCTCTGAAGTCTAGGAGTGAGGGAAAGGTATCGAAGAATTTTGTATAGTATGTCCTTTTGATTCCTATCCTCTTATCTCGGCTTAAATCGGTTTGCATCGCATACGCCACATGAGCTCTTCTGTTAGTCCTCTTTATGGAAAAGCATGTAACCATTATGGCATGCATCTATTTTCTTATATCCCATACCCAACCCTTTCACCAATTTTTTCTAAGCATAAAAGCTCTCAACAAGCTTCTCATCCTTTTATAGCATTTTCTTTATTATTGCTACCATCCTATCATAACAATTGACCATCATATTAAACTCGGCCTTCAAGTTCAACAACTCTGACACAGCCAATAGTATAGTATGTATTTCATATTCCGACCATAGTGATTCATCAGTATCTTTCAGCATATGGTAGAAATTGCCGTTGCCAACTTCTAGATCATCCTTATATCTTAGTTAAATTGAAGACCAGCCACATCCATAACCATATCCACCATTCTATCTATATCCATGTCCTGCTCGATTCTAGCTCTTGCAACTTTCTCCCATGTCTGTCCATGCAGGTACCAATACTTATGTTGGACATAAATCTCTTATATAAATGGACAGTAATTATATCTCAATCAAATATTCTCTATTGCCACATTTGTAATGAGCCCATCCTTGATGTAAGAGTGCCACATTATCAAAAATAAAATTACAGAAGTACTCTACACCCTTCCTATATTTAGCAGAAATCTCTCCATTCAACTACTTGACGGTCCATTCAACTACAATCCATGGCAGACTATCTAAGAATTCTGCAAATACATAAATATAAGATAATTACGAAATACTATTTTATCATTCAAAATAACTTACATAGTAAATTAATGCATCCTATCATCAACTAATAGGTAAAGATAGATCCTATCCCATTCAAGAAATGTATTAAGTCTATTGGTCCTTTACAGTAATCAAATAATATGCAAAAGGAGCTAAAAAAATTTTGATAGCATTTTTTCTTAGTTCTCCTATGAAGGGAGAACAATAAAAAAATTCTGTTCAAAATTTCTTTCGAACCCTCAGCATACCATTTAATTACTGTAATGATCTATAGAATTACTTGCATTTCCTAAACTATCCATAATGGATAATCAATTGATTAATGTACATAATTTTTTTACCTATATAAAAATAAATAAATGTATGGATACATTAGAATATGTACATCAATCAACTAATGGGTCTATCATTCCATATAATGTAAATTTTATTCAAATTAACACATAATTAATGCTATCCGATACTTTCCATCAGCTTGAGCACATTGGATATGCGAGGGCTAAATGCCTTTGATGCCAGCTATGACCCGAGACCCGAGCATGCAGGGCATGCCCTAGCCCCATGTTTGCGATATTGTCTGACATCTTCTCTTGATTCAAATACTCTATATGTTGAGATCCAAATCCCATACATCTTAATTAATTAGCGATGGCACTAGCTATCGCTAATGCCATCACTAATACTAGACAACATCAACTAATGCTAATGTCATTGCTACTGTTGCTACTTCTACTACTTATAGTGGTAGGGAATGGGCTGCAAGATTGGGGTTGCAGGCTGGGGGTGGCTAGGTAGGGGTCGTGCGGTCAGACTGGCTAGGATGGGGCCATGGGGAGGCCGACGGGACAAGTGCGGTAGGCTTCAAGGCCACGGCACAAGAGGCGCTGGTAGGATCAAGGTGGCTGTAGGAGAGGCAGGGTCGAGGTGGCAGGCTCAGGGCCGTGGCATAGGAGGCACCGATGTGGAGCCGGGGGTGGCCGTGGGAGAGGTAGGGTTGAGGTGGATGGCTCGGGGTTGTGGCACCGGAGGCACAGATAGGGTTAGGATGGCCGTAGGAGAGGTGGGCTAGGGTAGCTGGCTTGAGGCCATGGCATAAGAGGCACCGACGAGGTCGAGGTGGCCACAGGCAAGGCGAGGTTAGGGCTATGGGGTTAGGGAGGCCGAGGCTATGGGGTCAAGGTGGCTATGTAGGAGCACCGATGAGCTCAGGTGAAGAGGGGTCGGGGCTGCGGCGTAGGAGGCACCAGCAAGGTCAGATCGTCGAGAAGGAGGATGCATGGGGAGCAAGAAATGCTGAGAAGGACGCGAGGGGAGTGGAGAATTTTTTTCGCACGAAAATTTTTTTCCACTGGTGGGGTTGAAAAAGGTTAATGGGCAAATTATTATCGACAACAAAATTATCGTCGGTAATATGGTTGGCAAAATCATAGAATCTGTGCCAGATTATTAGTGATGACAACTTCTATTGCTAATAACAAAACACCATCCCTACTAATATTAAAATTTTTAAAATATTGAATTTTGATATTAATTTTTTAAAAAAATTTTTAACTATTATCGATGGCATAATACCATTGGTAAAATGGTTGGAAAAAATTATGACTTATTAGCGATGGAAAATGCCATTGCTAATATCAAAATGCCTTTGCTAATAATATTAAATCTTTTAAAATATTAATTTTAGATTTTAAAATAATATTTTTTAAATATCATTAGCGATGGTGAGGTTTTGGTCACTAAAGCTGTCTCTAATAATCATAATTTTTAATTATATTTTAATATTAATTTTTACTTTTAAGCTATTTTTTGGATGGTTAAAAATTAATATTAAATTTTATTAAATTTTTAAGCTTAATTAATTTATAGATAGAGTTCTATTTAATTTAAAATAGATTTAATTTAATTAGGCTTGATAGAATTCAAAGTCTAATTGAATTAGGTTTGACAAGATTTTGAATTGGATTCAAATCGGATTCGAATTGGATTCACATGGAACCTAAATTGAAAGCCATTTTCTTCTAATTGATTTAAATCAAATCAAGTTTAATTAGGCTTGACTTAATTTAAGGATAGTTTGGTTTAAAATTTAATTAGGATTTGGATTCAAAGTCTAATTGAGTTAGGTTAGATAGGATTTTGAATTGAATTAGAATCGGGTTCCAATTGGATTCGAATCAAACTTAAATTAAAAATAATTTTCTTCTAATTCATTTAAATTAGATTAAATTTAATTAATCTTGACTTAATATGAAGGTAATTGGGTTTTACTATCCAAGTAGGATTTGGATTAAAAGACTAATTGAATTAGGATTGATAGGTTTTCTAATTGGATTCAAATTAAATCTAAATTAAAAATTATTTTTTTAATTAATTTAAATCAGCTTTAGTTTGATTAATGTTGACTTAATTTGAGGTCAATTTGATTTTATAATCCATGCAAGATTTAGATTTGAAGCATAGTTGAATTAAGTTCGATAGGATTTCGAATTGCATTCGAATCAAGTTTGAATTAGATTCGAATGTAATCATAGATCAAGTCTAATTAAATTAAATTAGATTTAATTTAAGTAGGATTGACTTAATTTATGGCTAATTAGGTTTTATAACCCAAGTTGGACTTGGATTCAAAGTCTAATTAAATTAGATTCAACATGATTTTGAATTGGATTCGAATTGAATTCAAATTAAAAATTATTTTTTCTTAATTATTTAAATTAGCTTAAATTTAATTAAGCTTGATTTAATTTAAAGATAATTGAATTTTACTATCCAAGTAGAACTTGGATTAAAAATTTAATTAAATTAGGATTGACAGGATTTCAAATTAAATTCGAATTAAACCTAAATTAAATACTAATTTCTTCTAATTGATATAAATTAGATTTAATTTAATTAATCTCAACTTAATTTGAGGCTAATTAGATTTTATAATCTAAGTAAGACTTGAATTCAAAATCTAATTAAATTAGGTGTGGTAGAATTTTGAATTGGATTTGAATCGGGTTAGAATTAGATTCAAACTAGTATTGGACTGTGTTCTGGATTATTAGCGATGCCAAATATCCCATTATTAATTCCATTATCAATAATATTTTTAAATATTTTTTTAATTTATTATTTTTAAAAAATTATTAGCGATGGTGTGAGTTTTGTTGCTAATAGTTAAAATACACCATTGTTAATATATATTTTATATTTAAATATTATAAAAAATTTTAAAATTTTAAATAATTTTAGCAATAGCTTATGCCATTACTAATAATTAAGAAACCATCACTAATAGGTGCTTAGTGGTAATGGCAAAATTTTTATCGCTAATAATCTAAATTCATCATCGCTAATATTTTTTTAACATTTAAATATTTTAAAAAATTTAAACTTTTAGAGATGGTGCTCACCATTGCTAATAATGAAATTGCTATCGCTAATAGTCTTAGCGATGACATTATTTTTTATCGGTGTTGTGGTGGCAAAAAATTGTTCTTAGTGATGGAAAAAATTTTCATAGCTAATACCATCGCTAATATTTAATTTTCTTATAGTGTCTAGCATCACTATTTAATGGGATAAATTTTATATTTTGAAAAACTAGAATAAAAATTTTCATACAAGCTTTAGATTATGATATGTGCGGAGTCATAACTAGAGGATCACACACACTCATAATTAAAATTAATGGTATGTCTATTCCCAAATCGAAAAAGGATTGGGATGAATTTGATAAGATGATAGCTCAACTAAATGCTAAAGCTATCAATATACTTTATTGCTCTCTTGATATATATGAATTCAATAGAATATCTACATGTATAGTAGCTAAGGAAATTTAAAAAAAATAGAAGTAACTCATGAAGGAACATGCAAGTTAAAGAATCTAAAATTAATTTGCTTGTTCATAATTATGAAATGTTCAGGATGGAGCAACATGAGTCTATTTTTAATATGTTTACCAAATTTATTAAAATAATTAATGCTTTAAATGGTCTTGACAAGAAATATACTAACCATAAAATTGTTTACAAGGTTTTAAGAAGCTTGCATGATAAGCAAAAGTGACAGTAATATAAGAAGCGAAAGATCTTACCAAGTTATCCTTAAAAGAATTGATAGATTCACTCATGACTCATGAGCTGAACAAGACTCAAAAAGAGGAAGAAGAAGAGCTTCAAAAAATGAAAACCATCATGCCTTCAAATCCACTGCATACTATGAAGAAAGTGATGAGTCAAAAGAAGAAGAAGAAAAAGAAGAGGAGAGTGAAAATGATGAGGACATGGCATCTCTCTCAAGAAAATTCAAGAAGTTCCTCATGGAGAGAAGTATGAAGAAGAAAGAAAAGGAAGAAGAAAAAGAAAGAAAGAATGTTGCTTGCTATAATTGCAACAAAGGAGACATTATAAACTGGATTGTCCTCTACTTAAAAAGCACCCCAAAAGAATCAAGAAAAGAGCTACACTGAGAATTTAGGAAGATAGTGACACTTCAAGATCGGATGAGGAAGAGAAAGTGGCAAATCTTTATCTTATGACCATTCAGGATGAGCTAAATTCTGAAAACTCCTCCAAGTTTATATTTGATGAATTATTTGAAGTCTTTAAAGATCTAATGGATGAATTTAAAAAATTAAGACTAAAAAATAAAGAGCTTAAAAGATTCAATTTTTTTTAGCCAATGAAAAGAATAATCTTTTGAGTGAAAAAGAAGATCTTTTAAAAAATATAAAAAAACTTGGCCAAAGAAAAGAAATATTTTTTGAAACAAATTGAAACTTTGACTAAGAAAAAAGAAAATCTTACAAAATATGAGAAATTTTTAGTTAAAGAAAAAAATAAATTTTTAAAATCACAAAGATCTTTAAAGGATGAAAAAGAAAAGTTTTAAATTTTTGAAAAATCTCTTTTAGAAGAAAATACAAAATTGAGAAAAGAGACTGAAAACTGAAGGAAAATCCTAATTTCTCGGACTAAGTTCGTTCAGATCTGATCGGATTAAGAGATATATTTCAAAATTTTTTTTCTTTGATCCTAATCAGATCTAGGATATTTTAGATCTGATTCTTATTATTTTAATAATAAAAATAAAATCTAAATAAATTAAATCAAATTTAATTTACCTTGATGTAGGGTAATCTTATTACCGATTGATGATCCTGTAAGCAGTGGAAGGTTTTGGATCTAGCCATGCAAGTACCTGGCCTCTACTGGTATCCACTTAGGTTGGATCTAGAGATCCTCTTCTTCTCTATCATGTCTCCAAAAATCAGATCTGGATCTGATCTGAAGGATCTTCAAAACACCTTTCAAAGATCAGCAGTTGTGCTTTGCAGTAGCGCAGTCTTCTAGCTTTTTATCATCTTTCTCTCATCTGGATTGCACCAACTTAGATCCCAAACACCTTTGGGTGTGGAGAGGAGAGGGAGAAGATGGACTTGGCATGGAAGAGGAGGAGGGAGATAGCCTTGGGGTGTGGAGAATTTTTAATGCTTTTCAATTGCCTTTTGAGTTGGGTGCAGGGTCTTATTTATAGACTATGCGTGATCCAACTCCTCTTCTTCCCAACCAATCACAGCCCTTTATGAAATCAGATCTAAATCTGATTGGTGGGAATAGAGTCCCTTAGATTCCTCCTTAGATGGTGCCTATGATCAGTCAAACTTGATTCTTAGGAGAAGTCTAATCGAAATCCAAAAGGAAGATGGGGTCTCGGTCCAATAGGAACTTCTGGATGCCTCCTGCTTGGGCACACGCCAAGGGTGGCGTGCGCCCTCCTCCTTGCCAGGTTCTGATAGGGGGACAGGCCCCAACCAGCTCTCCAATAGGTGCGTGACACGTAGATAGAAGTCAAAATATCAATGGTCAATATTTGACCAGTCAAAGGTTAACTTTTGACCAAAGTCAAAGGACGAGAAATGGTAGATGACCAAAAATGGTAGGTATTATCTTACAAAATAAGACAACCCTTTTCTGACCTAGACAGACTCCAGTCAGACCAAGTGAAGGCCTCTAATCAAGCACAAACTCCTTTGGCTCAATCAGGACAACTATTTATGATAGTAAAAGAAGAATGTTAGGTTCAATCGAGTGCTAGCACGATTTTCTTGAACATAATTGAATCTCATTCAGATCAATTAAACAAGATTAGTTCAATTGATGATCACCAAATTCAAACCCTTGTTTGTGTGATCCAGTTAGGTTCAATTCTGTATGGTAATGGGATATGTCATGATCTCTATCATCGACATCATCAAAAGTCCTTTTGATGGATCAGAACTCTTTTGATTCGAACAGCTAGAATGATCGATCATCTAAATTATTCTAATTGCTCCCAAAATCCACCAGTAACACCTAGCAGTATATGCTGACAACCCATCAGAGTTAAATGCGAACCTCTTGGTGCAGCTATCTGTGTGATTAAGTTCTTCTATCTTGAGCCCCGATCAGATCAGGGTTTAGGTGAACTCGTCAAACCTTGGTCTCTGTCATATGATGTAATCATTTGATTCAAATCCGATGTGAAAATCTAAATAGAAACTCTTTCTATTATTTTACTCTGCCATAGCCATGGGCTTCTGGACTTGATTCTCATGATCATCATAGGGCTACTCCTCTACCATCGAGGTAGACAGATTCCATCTTGATGCTATCCAGTTCCTACAATGAACATGCTATAGCCAACATACAATCAAGGTTCCAAATGGCTAGGAGACCGAGTTATGGTATAGTCAAACTATAACACCCTCAAGGTGAACTGTCGATGCACCTCAGATCAAAGAACCAGACACACCACTACAGCATCGAGTCAGTCATTTACGAGAAGGTAGATTTCCTAATGACTACTCGAGGTGGTCACGCTCAGTGCCCTCGTTCTCTAACGAGTATCTGTACTCTCATTTTAGTATCTCCACACCATAGACTCAAGACTCATCTACTAAAGAGAAGCGATTATACACCAACCTTCTAGATCAATCACCATCCTCGTGATGATCCTATGATCGCAAGCATTTTATGAGTTAATAATGATTATTCATGTCTTAAATTTTCAACTCTTGAAAATATGAATTATCATTACCATTAACTCAAAGGATGTATCATAGACACTAAATACACATATGTGATAGAAAATAACTCATTTTATTGATTTTAGTCAAAATTATAATTTTGCCCCTAGAAGTGTATTACAAGTGTCAGCCAATTCTGACTTCTAGGGCATATATATTTAACAATCTTTCACTTATCCTAA
This sequence comes from Cocos nucifera, assembly GCA_006176705.1. Lineage (NCBI taxonomy): Eukaryota > Viridiplantae > Streptophyta > Magnoliopsida > Arecales > Arecaceae > Cocos > Cocos nucifera. Next base: position 455,535 of record QRFJ01001452.1, read on the forward strand.
AGCCAATTGGCTACAAGTCTAAGTCCCATCTTCTCAAGGTGGGCTTTGAACTTCTACTGGCCCAATGGCTTTGTAAGCGAGTCTGCCACATTGTCTGTGGAGTCAACTCTCTTGACCTGGACGTAACCCATCTCGAGGTAATTACGAATGAGATGGTATCGCCACTCAATATGCTTGAATTTCTGGTGAGATCTTGGCTCCTTAGTAAGGGCTATGGCGCCATTGTTGTCGCAGTATAGAGGAATGGCATCTGATGGCATTACTCTAATTTCTGGAGCAAACTTCTTGTACCAGAATGCTTCTTTCGTAGCCTCTAATGCAGCGATATATTCTACTTCCATGGTGGAATCTGATATCATGGTTTGCTTGAAACTCTTCCAGCTGACAGCATCACCATTGCATACAAACAGACTCCCAGATGTCGACTTTTGATCATCTACATCGAACATGAAATCTGAGTCTGTGTGTCCCTGGACTTGAAGTTCTCTGTTACCAAAGACCAACATTATATCCTTAGTTCTTCTCAAGTACTTAAGGATACATTTCACAGAAGTCTAGTGTTCTTCACCTGGATTCGACTGATATCTGCTTGTGACACTCACAGCATGGGCTACATCAGGTCATGTACATAGCATAGCATACATGAGGCTCCCTATTGCAGAAGCATAAGGGATCTTGCTCATGCCTTCTATTTCCTCAGGTGTGCTAGGGCACATCTTCTTGGAAAGATGAATACCATGTTTGATGCAGCGATATATTCTGCGTCCATGATGGAATCTGCTATCACAGTCTGCTCGAAACTCTTCCAACTGACAGCACCACTATTACACACAAACAGACTCCTAGATATCGACTTTCGATCATCTACATCGAACATAAAATCCAAGTCTGTATATCCCTGGACTTGGAGTTCTCCATTACCAAAGACCAACAACATATCCTTAGTTCTTCTCAAGTACTTAAGGATACATTTCATAGAAGTCCAATGTTCTTCACCTAGATTCCACTGATATCTGCTTGTGACACTCACAGCATGGGCTATATCAAGTCATGTCCATAACATGGCATACATGAGGCTCCCTATTGCTGAAGCATAAGGAATCTTGCTCATGCATTCTATTTCCTCAGGTGTGCTAGGGCACATCTTCTTGAAAAGATGAATGCCATGTCTAAAGGGTACCAAACCCCTTTTAGAGCTTTCTATGCTAAACCTCTTTAGCACTTTCTCTATGTACATCTTCTATGAAAGTCCTAGCATCCTATTTGGTCTATCCCTATAGACCTTAATTCCTAGAATAAAGGATGCTTCACCTAGGTCTTTCATGGAAAAATCTTTGGACAACCATAATTTGACTGTCGTCATTATGGGAATATCATTCCCAATAAGGAGGTTGTCATCCACGTACAATACGAGGAAGACAACAGCGCTCCCACTAACCTTTTTGAAGACACACGGTTCCTCTTCATTTTTGATGAAATCAAACATTTTGATCACATCATTTAAACGAGTATTCTAGCTCTGAGATGCTTGCTTAAGTCCATATATGGACCTTTGCAGCTTGCAAACCTTGTGATCAATATCATTGGATGTGAAGCCTAGCGGCTGTTCCATATAGATATCTTCTTCAAGATATTCATTTAAGAATGCTGTTTTCATGTCCATTTGCTATATTTCATAATCGAAATAGGCTGCAATGGCAAGCAATGTGCGGATGGATTTTAGCATAGCCACTGGAGAAAAGGTATCCTGATAGTCAATGCCTTTGCGTTGACTATAACCTTTTGCCACTAGTCTAGCTTTGAATGTCTCCACATTCCCATCTGCACCAATCTTTCTCTTGAAGATCCATTTACACCCAATAGGTACTATACCTTCTAGTGGATCTACCAAGGTCCAGACTTGGTTCGAGTGCATCAAGTCAATTTCTGACTGCATTGCCTCTAACCATTTCTCAGAGTCGATATCTGATATCGTCTCATTGTAGGTTTTGGGATCATCACCATGAGCACCATTACCTACAAGGAATATTTTCTCTATTTTTTCTGAAATAATACCTAAGTATCTTTCAGGGGGATAGAAAACTCTTTTCGATCTACGAGGTGGAGGAGGTAGTGTTCTAATTGGCTCAACATGATTTAGTTTCAATTGGTCCTTAGCTCGTTGTACTTGTGAGAGTTTCTCATCAAGCTTAATCTATTTTTCAATGCCGCTATCTTGAATAAACTATTTTTCAAGAAAGATGGCATGTTGACTCACAATCACATTGTGGTCTTTTGGAATGTAGAAATAGTATCCTAATGACTCTTTAGGATATCCTATGAATCGAGCTCTGAAAGGACCTAAACTCTAACTTGTCCGCTTGTTGTCTTTTGACATGAGCCAGACAACCCCAAATTTTGAGATGACTCAGACTTGGTTTCTTACCGTGCCATATCTCATACGGTGTGGTAGGAAACGGTTTTAGAGGAAACCCTATTCAGTAGATAGATTGAAGTTAACAATGAGTGTCCCCAAAGAAAATCAGAGAGGTCTGTGAAGCTCATCATGGATCGGACCATATCTAATAGGGTCCGATTTCTCCATTCTGAAACTCCGTTGAGTTGAGGTGTTCCTGGTGGAGTCCATTGAGAGACTAGTTTTCTTGAGATAGTCTAGGAATTCTCGGCTAAGGTATTCACCTTCCTCGATCTGATCGAAGAACCTTAATGGGTTTTTCAGTTTATTTTTCTACTTCATGTCTGAATTCTTTGAACTTTTCAAAAGCTTCAGACTTGTGTCTCATAAGATACACATACCCATACCTAGACAGATCATCGGTAAAGGTAATGAAGTAGACAAAATTGCCTCTAGCCGGCACATCAAATGGGCGCACACATCAGTATGTACTAGGGCAAGAAGATCTGTGGCCCTCTCCCCATGTCCTACAAAAGGGAGTTTGGTCATTTTGCCTTGGAGACAAGATTCACAAGTTGGATATGACTCGAAAGTCAATGGACTCAATAGCCCATTTTTCTCCAATTTGTTGATCCTATCTTTCTGCTATATGACCTAATCTCAGGTGCCATAGATATCTATCATTTGGACTATCCCTAGGTCATTTGGCATTCACGTTTTGCTCGATAGTTAGAATAGGTACATCAATATGTAGCTGATAAAGATCGTTAATAAGAAAACCATTTGCAATTTTATTTCTTTCATAAAGAATGTTACAATGGTCCTTAAAGAAGGTAATCACATAGCCTTCTAGTGCTAAGCATGAAATAGAAATCAAATTCCTGCTAGCTGCAGGCACATAATAACAGTCTTTCAAAACTAAGTCTAAACCAGATGGTAATCGAAGAGGGTATGTTCCCACGGCCACTGCAGCAACTCTTGCTCCATTACCGACATGCGTAGGATCATGTCTCCATCCCTCAGCCTCCTGCTATCCTCAAGACCCTGCATGAAGTGCACAGATGAGCACTAGAACCAGAGTCAAGCACCCAACTGGATGCAGAAGAAACCGTAAGGTTAGACTCAATAACGAGCATACCTCCAGAAGGACCTTCCTTCTTGTTCTTCAGGGTGGCCAGGTAAGTAGGGCAGTTCCGCTTCCAATGGCCGTCGCTGTTGCAATGGAAACACTTTTCCTTTGCATCGGCCTTTTCATCTTCGGCTCTGCCTTCTTCTTCTTTGATCCTTCTTCCACCTTTTGCTTTTTCACAGACTTCTTTTTCTTTCCATAAGACTTTCTTTTGGAAGAAGTCCATTCCATAGCAAGAACTGAGCCTTTAGAACCTTTCATAGAAAGCTCAGCGGTGACCAGCATATTCATTAATTCGGCCAAGGAATTTTGAAGTTTATGCATGTGGTAATTCATGATGAATTGCCCATATGCATCAGTCAAGGATTGCAGAATAATATCGTTCTGCAGATCCAAGTCTAACTTCACACCGAGCTTCTCAAGCTCTTCCATGTCCTTGATCATCATCAGACAGTGATCTTGGACTGACTGCCCATCACGCATCTTAGCCTTAAAAAGTCATTTCGTGACTTGATACTTGGCTGCGCGACTCTGTTCACCAAACATCTCCTGCAGGTGAGCCAACATTTGGCGAGCAGTCCCGATATCTTCATGTTGGCGCTGGAGCTCATCAGACATCGAGCCCAACATGTAATATCTGGCCTTATTATCTTCGTCTATCCATTTTTCCAGAGACGCTCTCTGTTCAGTGGATGGACGGGCTGGTAAGGTGGGAGGGTCCTGGTCCAATACATGGGTTAACTTCTCAAAACCCAAAATAATTTTGTAGTTTCCTGAGCCAATCTTTATAATTGGGTCCGGTCAGTCTATGTGTGTCCAGGATACGTGCTAATGGGTTGGACGCAGACATTTTTCTGTAGAGAGTCAAAGATTCTAGTTAGATACTGTAATTATGACTTGACCAATTTATTTAGGAATTTTATTTTTAAATAAATTAGCTCCCACTATTTTCTCGGATCCCTACACTCCCTCTGTAGAGATGCAAAAATCTCCATGATTAATGATTTCTAGTGGGTGGTGCGGTCTCACCAACTGACTCATCACCTCACCTAACAGTTATTGGTGATGGGTTAGCCAATGAGTGAACAACTCTGTTCAATGATTCTCTAATCATGGTGCACCCAAACTTGGTCTCTAATTCATGAATCTCACCGTATCCAAAATATTGATCCACTCCTTAGTTAAGTCAGACCCACCATTTGCATAGACTGGATTCCTAATTGAGTCTCTCACCGTATCCAAAATATTGAGCCCAACTCATCCTCCAGCCCATAGCATCCAATGCCTAATAGACATGGTTGCATCTTTTCGATGCAACTGAGCCACTGTATCCAGTCGAGAACAATCAACCCTCGGGAAGGGCCCGCACATCTACAATGGTGGAAGACCTCAGACTTAATCTTTTCTTAGGGAGAATTGATTCAGGTCTCATTAAACTAGACTTGTCATAGTCATAACAATTATGACTAACCTAGTGGCATGGGTTAGCTCGGATTATTGACCACCTCAGATCAGAACTGTGTCAACAGATATGGCCAGGTAAGTGAGACCGGTGGAAGGGAATATGCCATTAACTCGTACAAGAATGCATTCAGGTCGAGTAGCTTCCCAATTAAAAACCAGTCGGTCGTATGTGCCAAACTTACCTTAGACACCAAATTGTTGAGCCAGAACCAATTGGGTTAGCCTACAATCCAGACTCTAACCTCTGAGCCTAATTAGGTCTTGCTTGATCGTGACTCGATCTTGACCCAGACTTAATCCTATTAGGCTGGTCAATTTAAGCATTGTTGATCCCATCTAACCAACTCTTGATTCGGTTTGATCAACCGCTTAGACCTAATTGAGCTACCCAAGCCCGAACCCAGTATTATGAATATGTCTTAGATCTAAAATTCTCAATTTTAGACCTAATTAATATTTCCATAATCTTAATTCTTAATTAAGTAGGGTTCATAAATAAAATATGCACAATAAATCCTAGGGTTTCAGGATCTAGGGTTTTGCAGAAAGTAAGTTTTGGATTTCTGATTAAGGACGAACACGCAGCACCCCTACACATCATAAGAACACCCCATCGGATGGGAAGAGAGGGCCTTTAAACCCTTCTTCATTCTTATGATCGGACGGCCAAGAGGAACGCCTTAATCAGGAACATGTAATACTACAAAATAATTTTAGATCTATATCATATATCTCATATACAAATTAGATCTAATCATGGCATATTTTGCATACATCTCATGTATCGAATCATGCATATTTTTAGATCTAAATTATCTCATAATAATCTAAAAAATTAGATTTAAATTGATCTTATCAAAATAAACTCTAATCTAGACAACTATGTAGAACTATTCTACAACTAGTCTAGACATGCATCAATCATATCTCATATGATGTTTAAAATTAAATAATTTTTATTTGCTATTTTTTAGATGTTATTATAATAATTATAATATCAAAAAATAGTAAATAAATAGATCTAAAATATGATTTAATCAAATTAAATTAAAAACATGCAAGACTATTCTATAGAACTATTCTATTTTAGAACTAGTCATGCATATTTTCTAATCTTAGATCCAAATTCATTTAATTTTAATTTTTTCTAATTTTAGATCTGATCACATCTCATGTGACATCTAAAATCACTTATTTTTAATTAAAATAAATTTAAAATTAGATCTAAATACTTTTAGAACCTTGGCTCTGATACCAGTTGAAGGGAAATCCTGATTTTTCGGACCAGGTTCGTTCAGATCTGATCGGATCAAGAGATATATTTTCAAAAATTTTTTTTTGATTTAATCCTAATTAGATTGAGATATTTTAGATCTAATTCTTATTATTTTAATAATAAAATAAAATTAAATAAATAAATTAAATTAAATTTAATTTACCTTGATGTAGGGTAATCCTATTACCCGTTGATGATCCTGTAAGCAGCGGAAGGTTCTGGATCTAGCCACGCAAGTGCCTGGCCTCTACCGGTATCCACTCAGGCTGGATCTGGAGATCCTCTTCTTCTCTATCATGTCTCCAAAAATTAGATCTGGATCTGATCTGGAGGATCTTCAAAACACCTTTTGAAGATCAGCAGTTGTCCTTTGCAGCAGTGCAGCCTTCTAGCTTTTATCGCCTTTCTCTTGATCTGGATTGCACCAACCAATCCCAAACACCTTTTGGACATGGAGAGGAGAGGGAGAAGATGGACTTTGGCATGGAGGAAGGAGGGGAGAGGCAGCCTTGGGGTGTGGAGAAATTTTCAATTGCTTTTCAATTGCCTTTTTGAGTTGGGCGCAGGGTCTTATTTATAGACTATGCGTGATCCAACTCCTCTTCTTCCCAACCAATCACAACCCTTTGTGAAATTAGATCTAAATCTGATTGGTGGGAATAGAGTCCCTTGGATTCCTCCTTAGATGGTGCCTAAGACCAGTCAAACTTGGTTCTTAGGAGAACTCTAATTGGAAATCCAAAAAGGGAGATGGAGTCCCTATCCAACAAGGGACTCCTGGGCGCCTCCAACTTGGGCACACGCCAAGGGTGGCGTGCGCCCTCCTCCTTGCCAGGTTCTGGTAGGAGGACAGGCCCCCACCAGCTCTCCAATAGGTGCATGACATGTGGACAAAAGTCAAAGTATCAATGGTCAATATTTGACCAGTCAAAGGTCAACTTTTGACCAAAGTCAAAGGACAAGAAATGGCAGGTGACCAAAAATGGCAGGTAATTATCTTACAAAATAAGACAACCCTTTTCTGACCTTGGACAGACCTCCAGTCAGACCAAGTGAAGGCCTCTGATTGAGCACAAACTCCTTTGGCTCAGTCAGGACAACTATTTATGATAGTAAAAAAGAAGAACGTTAGGTTCAATCGAGTGCTAGCATGATTTTTTCTTGAACCTAATTGAATCTCATTCAGATCAATTGAACTGATCAGTTCAATTGATGATCACCAGATTCAAACCCTTGTTTGTGTGATCCAGTTAGGTTCAGTTCTGTATGGTAATGGGATATGTCATGATCTCTATCATCGACATCATCGAAACTCCTTTCGATGGATCAGAACTCTTCTGATTCGAACAGCTAGAATGATCGATCATCTAAATCATTCTAATTGCTCCCAAAATCCATCAGTGACACCTAGCAGTATATGGTGGCAACCCATCAGAGAGCTGAATGCGAACCTCTTGGTGTAGCTATCTGTGTGATTAAGTTCTTCTATCTTGAGCCCCGATCAGATTAGGGTTTAAGGTGAACTCGTCAAACCCTAGTTCTCTGTCATATGATGTAATCATTCGATTCAAGTCCGATGTGAAAATCTAAATAGAAACTCTTTCTATTATTTCACTCTGCCATGGCCATGGGCTTCTGGACTTGATTCTCATGATCATCATAGGGCTGCTCCTCTACCACCGAGGTAGATAGATTCCATCTTGATGCAATCCAGTTCCTACAATGAACATGCTATAGCCAACATACACCTCAGGGTTCCATATGGCTAGGAGACCGAGTAATGGTGTAGTCAAACTATAACACCCTCAAGGTGAACTGCCGATGCACCTCAGGTCAAAGAACCAGACACACTACTGCAGCATCGAGTCAGTCATTGACGAGAAGGTAGACTTCCTAATGACTACTCGAGGTGGTCACGCTCAGTGCCCTCGTTCTCTAACGAGTACCTGTACTCTCGCTCTGATGTCTCCACACCATAGACTCAAGACTCATCTACTAAAGAGAAGCGATTGTACACCAATCTTTTAGATCAATCACCATCCTCGTGATGATCCTATGGTCGGAAGCATTTTATGAGTTAATAATGATTATTCATGTCTTAAATTTTCAACTCTTGAAAATATGAATTATCATTACCATTAACTCAAAGGATGTATCACAGACACTAAATACATATATGTGATAGAAAATAATCCATTTTATTGATTTTAGTCAAAATTATAATTTTGCTCCTAGAAGTGTATTACAAGTGTCAGCCAATTCTGGCTTCTAGGGCACATATATTTAACAAAATCTTGAAGTCTATGCTTAACAAGTTTATAATTGGATCTCAAAAGCTTCAAGCTATTTTAATCAATCAAAAGGCTATTTTTGATAAAGTTAGAATTAGGTATAATCATCTGAAAAATATAAATTTTTCAAGAATATGTTCACTAAAGCTTTAACTGAAAATCACTCTATTAGATGCTTCAAATATAACAAAATTGGTTATAAAATTTTAGAATGTAACACTAAAAGAATTGACCAAACTTTAATTAAATAAATTTAGATTCCAAAAGGAACCATGTGCTCTAACTCCAATGGATCCAAAATGGCTTGGGTACTAAAAATTTATATGTGATTTTATAGGTACACTAAGTATCCAATGGAGTGAAAGATGCAAATTCCTAAGGATGGATGCTTTGGACTTAAAAAGATGGGTGATGATATTTGGTAAAGTTAAAATATTTTTCTCATCATATCATTATTAATTGCTATAATAATTAATATTTTCCTCATCATACTAAAATATTAATTGTTTGATTGATTTTGATGATTTATTTCTGTTGATAATATTCATACTCTATGATCTAAATGTTTGAATATGTAGATTTTACATTAAATTCAAAAATCAACATGCTCTCCTCTATGTATCATGTTTAGTTGATATGAGCTAAAATTTTCTTAAAATTCAGCATGATACTTTAGCTTCCCCATATCAAATATGCATTCAAGAAACTTAAATTGAAAGAAGCATAATTGTCTATGAATCTATTTGATTGCAAAAATGACAAATAAGCTAAGTTTTGACAATCCCCTATAAGATGCTTAAATGTTGAAATATCCCAAAAAATTGCATGACCTAAGTATTTGAAAATAAGACATTCAATTAAAAAAATCAAGTGCTTGATGTATGGATTTGAATTCCATCTTAGGCTTACCCCTAAGGATTTGAGACTCTCTAGTTGAACCAAACTCATAGAGCCTATATCTAAATTTTCTTTAACCTAAACTTGATTTAGTTTAATTGATTATCTTGCCCCCAATTGACTAATTCTTGATCCTCCAAATTGATTTGAATGTTATTCTTGACCCTTAATTTGACTGCAAATTAAGTTTCTATTCAATTTGACCAAATTTTCCTTGAATCAAAAATCTTTTTGAACTATTTTCTACTTTGAGGAGTTGACTCTTAGACCTAGGGAGTCAACTCACACTTTCAAGAAGGAAAAATAATTTTGTAAAGAGTCGACTCTCAATTTTATTGAAGTCGATCCCTCTCCAGGAGCCGACTCTTGATTTAGCAGGAGTTGACCCCTATAGCTAGGATGGATTTCTTTGTTAAAAATATCGTAAGGCTCTATCATTCTATTTTTATTTTTTTTGAGCCATAATCCTCTCTAGACCCTTCTTCCATCTAGTTCAAAACTCTGTACCTTTATCTTAGATCATCCTGACCTACTCTCTTAGGATATTAGAATTCTCTCTTAGAGCTATAGTGACCCTAGCAATCCATCTTTTGATAGATGCATATGGCATACATTTTGGATGTTTTGATATTTATTCTATTTGAAATCACTTTTATAATCATATTTTGATAATCAACATTAGAAATTATGCTTGATGCTTATATTTGTGTTTATCTATTTGATTGAAATTATGCTTTATTTGTAAAACAAATGGGAAGAAATGAATGTTTAATTAAGAAAATTGAATTTTCTGATATTTATTCTTAAAAATAGAGGGAGAAATCAAAAATAGAAAAAGAATTGATCTTTGAACATAAATCATTTGATCCTTCATGTAATTTTATTCATTTGATTTGTTTTGAAAAATCATTATTAATCTCAAGAAGAAAAATCTTCCTTAAACTTAAGAAGGAAAATAATTTTTGATCTTAAAAGAAAATTTATTGATGAACATTCATGTTTTGTTCTGATTGATTGATTTTGAAAAATAAATTTAAAAAATACTCTTCTTAAACCTTTTGATATTGATATCAAACAAAATATTTTAAGAAAGCTGTCATTTATCTTTAAAGCCATACATTTAAAGAGGACTTTAGCTTTATTCAATTGGTATCAAGAAGTTTCTTCCTAAGAAAATTTTCACTCTTGGTATCAATGGTATCATTCTTGCCTTGCATTTTATTATGTTATTTTTGGCAAAAGAATTGAATATGATGTCTCAAATCTATTTTGCATTGATATACTCTTGATATGATGCTATTTGAGATGAATTTAAAGAATTTCATATCATTTATGAACTTATTTGTGTGATATTTCTTATAAAAAGGAAGATTTGAATTTAAATGAATAATCTTTTTGATAGATGTACATCTTATACTTTTTTAACTTTCTTGATGTTTGTTCTTATTGTACACATTCTTTTGTAAATATCCTTTAAATTTAATGAAAAGTAAATTTTTGAAAAATTTGGTGTCTACTTGAGTGAATGCTTTGTTTGATTGATATTTAGATTAATTAATGCTTAGTTCACTCAATTGATACTTATACTTTTGAATTTTATTTAATTTTAAAATATCTTTATTTGCAAAAGTAGGAGGAGAAAATATTAAAAAAAAGAAATAATTAGTTGATTGAAAATACTTTTAAAATCTAGAATCTAAATTTAAAAGTTAAAAGGTAAATTTAACCAGCAATAACTATGAAAAAAGGGAAAGAAAATATTTTGTTTTACTCTTAAAAAATAGGAGGAAAGATGTGCTTGTTAATATTTTTTTAGCTTTGATTGAAAATTCAAATTAATTTATGTTAAAAAAATTAAATTTTGATCCTAAATTCTTAATCCATTACTTTCTGATTTTCTCAATTTAAGTCTTTATGTATTTTCAATGACTTACATTATTTGATTATTCAAAGTTGAAATTAAATTTGAAGTATATTTCTACTCTAAAAAATAAATTTTAAAATGTATTTATAAATTTAAATATGGTACTAAAATTTTTGATGTGCCTTGCAAAATCTTTATGAATTATTTGTATTGAAGTAATTTTTAATCAAAGCAATGAATTTAAAAATATGATTATCATTTGCTTTGATACTATTCATTTCATTTTGTTCGATATATACTTGATACATATCTTTTTTGAACTTAAATGACTAAAATTAAAAAAAAAAATTGAAGTACATATTATGCTTGATTTTATGTTTAAATTTTTTGAAAAGCTCTGTTCCTCTTAAAGCTTACAAGTGTATATTTAAAAATATGATTAAAAAATTATATTCATTCAAAAATGGGGAGAGCTTTTGATATTTGAATTCAAACCAAATTCTAAAAAGTAAAGAAATGTTTTGAGCATATTTTGAATCAAAAGATAAGATTTTAAAGAGGAGATGATTCATTTGAATTGATTCTCTGAATTTAATACATCTCTCTTTTGATATATTTTTGAATCACATATTGATTTTGATGATAAATCTTTGATCCTTCTCATAAGCATTTTGATGTTGTCAAAAAGAAAGAGAGGAATGTTGAGTATATGCTTATAGGATTAATGCTTAAGAACTTAATGAATTAATGCTTAAGATGCTCATTAATTTGATGCTTGAAATCTTAATACTCATTAATTTGAATTGAGACATAAATTTGAAATGAGTGTATAAAATATGTGTAGTGAACTGATTATGTACAATGGACCAAAAGATTGATTAAGAACATTCATGAAGTACTCATTCATATATTTAATTTATACTTCATGATACATTTTAGCAAATACATTGAAACATATTACTTAGCTTCTATAATGCATATACTCAAGATTTTGTCATCATCGAAAAAGAGAAGATTATTGACCCTGAGATTGATTTTGATGATTTCAAAATATTGAGTGTATTATGTATCTAATTTTGTATTTCATGAATGGTTGTAGGATTTTTCAAATGTTAAATTTGAAGAAATATTCATTAAAAAAGATCTCTATAAATTCACTTAGTCAAGATCTTCAAAGAAGGAAAAAGGCTATTGAAAGACTCCAAATTTAATTGAAGATTAATTAAGTCAAGTGAAAATATTTTTGAAGAATTTTGGTACAAGAAAAATCATCTTAAAGAATATGGGCCAACCCACCCAAGAATCGAGTCAGCTGTAGCATGACATACCCTTGATACTTTGGCTTGGCACGTAATCGAGCCAGCTTGAAATCAGATTTGAGCTAGCTCTATGTTCGAGCTAGCTTGAAATAGGGTGATAGAAGAACTAAATTCGAGTTTTGTAGCTTGAGCCAGCTCACAGCAAGATTCGAGTTGGCTCGATAAAGTTTGACAGGCATAATGGCTAGCTCTATAGAAGTATATTTTTGCTTAGAAAAGATTTTCAACAGTTATTTTCGAACTCCAATGGTCATAAACAGCTAGAATCAAGGTCAAATCAATCTGAGCCTTAAAGGAATCATTAAAAGATAAAAGAAAAAGTAAGGGACAAGAGGAAGAGCATTATTTTAGCACTGTACATTGCATATCCTTGGAAGAAAAGAAAAGCGGGGGATTTGAGCATAAAATTTAGAGGACTTTCAAGAGAGATCATCTTCATCATTTCTACATCCTCTTAAGCTTCAAAGAAGAGAAGATAAAGCTTCAAAAGAGCAATTTCATAGCTTCTTCTTCATGCTTCAAAGAGTTTATTTTGAATTTTTATTCTGTTTTGAATCTCTACATCTTGTATTTTATTTTCTTTGCAAGTTTCTTTGAGGGAAAAAAAACTTGCGATAAAGGCCTGTCCAAGCTTGGAATTGGACTTTATAGATTTTGGTTGGTGAGCCCATAAAACCAACTAGATTGTTAGTGAGCTCGAAAAAACTAACGGTGTAAGGTTTTGGTTGGTGCTTTTATTGAAAACCAACTAAATTTATTTGTGAGCTCAAAAAAATAAACACACTAAAATCAGTGATGGATTATAGTGGAATCCCAAGCTTCACAAAGGCCCATCCAAGCCCGAAATTGAACCTTATTGATTTTGGTTGGTGAGCCCATAAAACCAACTGAATTGTTAGTGAGTTTGAAAAAACTAATGATGTAAGATTTTGGTTGGTGCTCCTATTGAAAATTAACTTGATTTGTTTATGAGCCCAGAAAACAAACAAACTATAATCAAGGATGGATTATAATAAAAATTCTAAGAAAAGTTTGGAAAGTGGACGTAGGTGTGGCTTGCACCTAACTACTATAAAATTTTGTGTTTGTATAGTGTTTTTGATTCTTTCTTTACTTGCTTTATTATTTGCTTGGATTAGTCTTTAAATTCTCGCATAGCATTTGCATATTTTGAATCCGCTGCAGCTCATATTGTATACATCTCAATCATACTACTTAGGTTAAAATTAAAGCACATACTTGTTTAGATCTTAAATTTGATTAAAATTTTATAAGAATCTAATTCACCCCCACCCCTCTTAGATTGCTACCTCTAGGCAACACTTCCATCACTATATTAGAAATACAAGTAGTCCGGTACCAAAATATAGTGAGTTGTTTGTAAGTCACTGTACTGATCTCAAGTCGGAGGGATACTTATGCCTATATACTTTGTAAGCTATCCTTGATAGCTGAGGGCTCCATAGGTGAGTCATTATTCCATGATGATGTACTCCTATATCTGACTTATATACTATACCAGTATCTCCATACTCTTTGGTTAAGAGGACAATCAACCTATATGGCATACAATGAGCTCTACTCGATAATCATTATTGTCCTATTAAATCTTATTATTTGGTCACAAACATGATTTAAAAACTATTCGATAAATTCTTCTTTATTGATTATTTTATAGTTCTAAGAAATTCATCATAACAATAAGAGTTTTATAAAAGAAAGATGCCAATTATGATGAACTACCAAAAATAATTTTTATTTATTAATAATTCATATACATGAGCATAATTATTTATAATAATATAATTGGTTTTAGGACACATTTTCTAACACTTCAAGTCATAGTTCTCCGCAGTATGACCGACAACATCCTTTACTAAGCCTCCCCATCTATCCTCCAAAAAGTGGCTCGATACTGGTACTCCAGTCTTCAACTAGGTTTGATCTACTCCTTCAGGCAGCTCAACTAGTTATTCGTGGCACACTTTGTTAGCAACAGGAGACAGCGATACATGTTAGACTCCCCCGTCAATATCAAGTAGAGGGAAAGAGAGTCCCTTAGGGGCTATATGCTTCAACACAGCCATGCTGGAGGTCCATGACCTCGATCAATCAGTTGCCATGTCCACCCTAAAAGATGGACTCCACAAATATTAGTTCCTCTTTTCTTTGGAGAAAAGGTGCCCAAAGGATTTTATCGTGATGTTAGCTTAAGTAGAGAATATACTAATGCCGAGGAGGTAATGGCCTCCCATGGTGAATCACTTGAAAGGAAGCCCAAGAATGAGGGGAATGGAGACAAAAAAAACAAACTAAGGTGGGATAACTGCCAAGGAGGGAGGAACTTATGTTGATCCTAAACTCTGCATTGGGGATGACAATCTTGAGCCCCACATTGAGGATGACGATCATGTTCTCCACCTTAAGAGTTTAGGATGTACACCCCCCCCCCCTTAATGCATCGCCAACCCAGAACCTAATGAAGATCAAAGGTTATGGGTACTTATCATGCTTATTGGTTTTTCTAGGAATGCGGTCCTAGTTGAAGGGGTCATAACTTAACTGATCATTGTCAGTTGGCAACCACAACAATCAACCATACAATCAAAGGTCCCATCGACCTATAATGCCATATTGGGCTAGCTAGTATTAAATGCGCTTTGAACTATTGTGTCGACGTACCACTAGTTGAGAAGGTTCCCAACCAAAAACTGCATCAAAGAAATATGAGGAGCCTAGGTCCTGGTGATGCAATGATACACGGCAACCCTGTGAGGGAAAAAGCTTGCAGAGGCCCTATGTATTGATGGGCTTGACGTATGGGATGAGTTGATAGAGCGGTGAAGAGAACTAGCTGAGGATCTCATCTCAATATTTCTCAAAGAGGGTGATTTGACCAAAATGGTTCAAATCAACATGTAGCTAGATGAGGCGACCCAACAATGACTTATCCTATTTCTCTGATCAAATGACATCTTTGTTTCATTGACATTAGACATTTCTGGCATAGACCTGGAGGTGATGGTGCTATTATCCAAATAATTGATTTTGATGACTATAAAATATTTGAGAAAAGTACTAATAATTTTTATCTTTAAAAGAAGTTTAATTATATAATTTAGGTTATACAAGAATTTTTACATTGATAAAAATGTTTGAAGAATGCTAAAGCTTCAATTTCATTAAGTTGGAGATCAAAACAATGTTATTCGGAAGCCTTAAGAGCATTAGAGAAGAATTTGATGTTAGATGTGTGCCTTAGAAGCTAGATTGGCTAAACACTTGTAATAGACTTCTAAGGATAATTTTATAATTTTAACTATAAATTAATAAAAAGATTATTTTCTATCATAGTGTGTATTTAAAGTGTCCGTGATACATCCTTTGAGTTAATGGTAATGATAATTTATATTTTCTAGAGTTAAAAATTTAAGACATAAATTTTCATAATTAACTCATAAACTGCTTCCAACCGTAGGATTATCAAAAGGATGATGATCGATCTAGAAGGTTGGTGTATGATCATTTTCTTAGGATAGATGTGTCTTGAGTCTATGCTATGGAGACACTAGAGCGAGAGTATAGATACTTATTAGAGAATGAGGATACCGAGCGTGACCACCTCGAGCAATCATAAGAAAGTCTACCTTCTCATCGATGACTGGCTCAATGCTGCAGTGGTGTATCTGGTTCTTTGACCTAAGATACATCAGTAGTTCACCTTGAGGGTATTATAGTTTGACTACACCATAACTTGGTCTTCTAGTCATTTAGAATCATGAGGTGTATGTTGGCTATAGCATGTTCATTATAGGAATTGGATTCTACCAATAGGGGATCTATCTATCTCGGTAGATGAGGAGTAGCCCTATGATAATCATGAGATAGAGTTCTTAAGCCCATGGCCATGATAGAGTGAAGATGATAGAAAGAGTTTCTATTAGAATTTCATATTGGACTCGAATCAAATGATTAATTCATATGACGGATGTTGGGTTTGACGAGTTCACCTTAACCCTAATCCTATCGGGGCTCAAGATAGAAGAACCCAATTACACAGATAGCTACACTAAGAGATTCATTTTTAGTTCTGATGGATTGCCACCATATACTGTTAGATATCATTGGTGGATTTGGAAGCAATTAGAATGATCTTGATGATCGATCATTCTAGTTATATGAATCAAAAAAGTTCTGATCCATCAAAAGATGTTTTGATGATGTCAATGATAGAGATTGCAACATATCTCATTATCATATAAAACTGAACCTAACTGGGTCACACAAATGAGGGTTTGGATCTGGATATCATCAATTGAGCTAATCTAGTTCGATTAATTTGGATTAGATCCAATCAGGTTCAAGATAATCGTGCTAGCACATGATTGAGCCTGGCTTTCTCCTTCTGTAATCTTTCTGATTCATTGCAATCAAGTCAAATTTAATTTAACTCATTTTTATATTCTAAATGGATTTATTTTTATCTAACTAAAATAAGTTCAGGTCAGATAAATTGTAGAAATTAAATCCATTCCTAGTGCAATTGGACTAGGGTCAAAGGTTGACCCAATTGAGAGAATTGAGGGTCACCTAATCAAATGATTTTAGAAAATTCTCTAGAAATTCTTTTAATCTAATTTTTAGATATGAGATAGGGCTCGAGTCATGATATGGGTGTACCAAATTTTATGATTTATGGTGGTGGTTTGACTAGATTTTGATAGAGTTTTATTTGGATCAAACTCTTGAGGGAAGAGTCCTAGGTTTAATGGACTCTTCCTTATCTACTCATGCCACCACCTTCCAAATTGAATTTTGGTGACAAAACTAGATGAGATCTAGGTTTCCATGTGGAGAATAAGTTTTAGAGTCTCTTTGATCAAATAATAAGTGATTTGGTCAAAGAAGGACTCTTATGGCGTTATATTTAAGAAACCTTTCTCACGCCAAAGAGAGATCACATGATTTTATTTTTCATGCAGAGGTGCTATCACCCATATCATATTCCATGCCCCCTTTATCCTCTCTCTCTCCCTCTCTTCTACATGCCTAAAAAGTTAGGCATAAATCTGAGTTGAAGGTCTAAGGTTTTTGGCATAAGATTCAAGATCTATGCGACGGTGTTCGTAAGATGGATGGGCTGCCTTTAGAAATTATTTTGAAGGATCTATAGATTAGATTTAGATCTAATCTTTGAAAAAAAAATTTATGAGGAGAAGACATTCAGATCCTATCTGAGTGGATACTGGTAGAGGCCAGACGCATGCGTGGCTCCTTCTAGAACCATAGGAATCAATAAGTTCATCCTAGGATAATTAGATTATCCAACAAGGTACCTTAAATTAAATCTAATTTAATTTTATTTTTAATTTTTAATATTAGATCACCATGATTAGATTTGAAAACTTTTAGATCTAATCAGATCATAGAAATTTTATAGAAAAATCTACCTCAGATCTAATTAAATCTGGATGATCCTACGGCGAAAAATTAGATTTTTCTTCAACTAGTATTAGAGCTACATTAACAGTTTTTTAAATTTTTTTAGATTTAATTTAATTTTTATTTATAATTTGATATTAAATAATTTTAGATGTCATATTAGATATGATTAGATCTAAAATCAAAAAATTAAAAATTATATGATTTAGATCTATAATGTATGAGATGCATGACTAGATTAGAAATAGAATTATTCTATATGTAATCTAGTATGATCATGTTGTTAATTTGATTAAATATAATTTTAGATATATTTTATTTTTATTTTTTTAATATTATAATTATTGTAATCAGATCTAAAAAATAGAAAATAGAGTTTTTAATTTTTAATTTATTCATATGAGATATGAAAGATGCATGCTTAGACTAGTTATATAATAGTTCTATAAAATATCTAGAATAGTTTAATTTTGATGTGATCAAATTTAAAATTTTATTTTTTAGATTTAATATATGATAGTTTAGATCTGAAAGCATGCATGATTTATTAAGTTCTAATACATGAGATGTATGCAAGATATGTATAGATTAGATCTTTTGTATATGTTATATATGATTTAGATCTAACTAATTTTATTTTAAAAAATATATTTTTGATTAAGATATTCTCCTTGATCGTCCGGTCATAAGAACAAAGTAGGATTTAAAGGCCCTCTTCTTCTATTTGATGGGATGTTCTTATGATGTGTAGGGGTGCTACGCATTTGTCCTTAATAAAAAATTAGAACTTATTTTCTGCAAAACCCTAGAGTCTGAAACCATAGGATTTTGTTACATGTTTTGTTCATGAATCCAAAACTTAATTAAAAATTAAGATTATAAAATTAATTAGATATAAAAATTATAAATTTTTAGATCTAAGATATCTTCATAAAATTGGATTCGAGCTTGGGTAGTTCAATTAGGTCTAGCGGTTGATCAAACCGAATCAAGAGTTGGTTAGGTGGGATCAAAGAAAGCTTAGAATTGATTAGTCTAATAGGGTTAAGTCTAGATAAAGATTGAATCACATTGAGATGTGACTCGATCAAGTCAATATCTAATTTGGCTTCGTGGTTTGAGCTTGGATTGTAAGCTAATTCGATTGATTCTGATTCGATAATTGTTTAAGATAAGTCTGGCAGATACGATCGATTGATTTTTAATTGAGAGCTACTCGATTTGAATGCATTCTTATCGAGTTAATGGCATATTCCTTCCACTGATCTTGCTTATCTGGCTATTTGTGTCGATCCGGTTCTGATTTGAGGTGGTTAACAATATGAGCCAACCCATGCCACTAGGTTAGTCATAATTATTATGACTAAATCAAGTCAAGTTTAAAGAGGCCTAAATTAAATCTTCCTAAGAAAATATTAAGTCTAAGGTCTTCCACCATTATAGATGTGCAGACCCTTCCTGAGGTTGATTATTCTCGACTAGATACAGTGGTTCAGTTACATCGAAAAGATGCAACCATGTCTATTTGGCATTGGATGTTATTGGTTAGAGGATGGGTTGGGCTCAATATTTTGGAGATGGTGAAAGATCCAATCAGGAATCTAATTCGTGCAAATGGTCAGTCTTACTTAACTAAGGAGTGGAGCAATATTTCAGGCATGGTGAGCTTCATGAAGTAAAGATCAGGATTGGATGCACCATGATTAAAGAATCATTAGACAAGAGTTGTCCACTCATCGATTGACCCATTACCAATAATTATTAGGTAAGGTGGTGAGCCAGTTGGTGGGACCGCACCACCCATTAGAAATCAATAATCATAAGATTTTCGCATCTCTACCAAGGAAATGTAGGGATCCGAGTAAATAGTGAGATCCTAATTTATTTAAAAATAAAACTTCTAAACAAATTGGTTAAGTCTAATTATAAAATCTAACTAGAAACTTTGACTCTCTAAAGAAAAATATCTGTGGCCAATCCACTAGCCCGTATCCTAGACACCCATAGATTGACTGGATCCAACTACAATGATTGACTTCAAAACTTCAAAATTATTTTAGATTCTAAGAAGTTGATTCATGTGTTGGAATAGGATCCTTCCACTTTATTAGCTCATCTATCCATTGATCAGAGAGCATCTCTAAAAAATATATGGATGAAGATACAAAGCCAGGTATTACATGTTGGGCTCGATGTCTGATGAGCTCCAGTGCCAACATGAAGACATTAAGATTAGCTATCAAATATTGGCTCACCTACAAGAATTGTTTGATGAACAGAGTCGTGCAGCCAAATATCAAGTCACTAAGAGATTTTTTAAGGCTCAGATGCATGATGAACAATCGGTCCAAGATCATTATCTGATGATGATCAAGGACTTAGAAGAGCTTGAGAAGCTCGATGTCAAGTTAGATTAGGATCTGCAGATTGATATAATTCTACAGTCCTTGATTGATGCGTATGGATAGTTCATCATGAACAACCATATGCATAAACTACAAAATATCTTGGCTGAACTTATGAACATGCTGGTCACTGCTGAGCTCTCTATGAAAGGTTCAAAGGGCTCAGTGCTTGCTATGGAGTGGATTTCTTCAAAGAAAAAGTCTTTTGGGAAGAAGAAGAAGTTCGTGAAGAAGCAAAAGATGGATGGTGGGAAGAAGAAGACAGAGCCAAAGAAGAAGGCCACTGATAAGAAAAAATATTTTCATTACAATACAGATGGCCACTGAAAGCAAAACTACCCTCTTTACCTGACTAGCCTAAAGAATAAGAAGGTAGGTCTTTCTGGAGGTATGCTCATTATAGAATTTAACCTTATAGTTTCTTCTACATCTAGTTCGATGCTTGACTCTGGTTCTAGTGCTTACTTGTGCACTTCTATGCAGGGTCTTGAGGATAGCAGAAGGTTGAGGGATGGTGAGATGATCCTATGTGTTGGGAATGGAGCAAGAGTTGCTGTTGTGATTGTGGGAACATACCTCTTCGATTACCTTCAAGATTAGATCAAGTTCTTAGAGATTGTTTTTATGTGCCTGTAACAAGCAAAAATTTTATTTCTATTTCATGTTTAGCATAAGAAGGCTATGTAATTAATTTTCTTAAGGATCATTGTAATATTTTTTATGAAAAAAATAAAATTACAAGTGATTTTCTTATAAATGGTTCCTATCAGTTACATATTGATGTTTTTATTTTTTAATATCAAGCAAAACGTGAATGCCATAGGATCAAAGCGACCTAGGGATAGTCTAAATGATAGGTATCTTTGGCACCTTAGGCTAGGTCATATAGCTGAAGACATGATTAATAAATTAGAGAAATTCGAGCTATTGAGTCTGTTGACTTTTGAGTCATATCTAATTTATGAATTATACCTTCATGGCAAAATGACCAAGCTCTCTTTTGTAGGACATGGGAAAAGGGCCGCAGACCTACTTACTCTGGTACACACAAATGTGTGCAGCCCATTTGATGTGCTTGCCAGGGGCAATTATGTCTACTTCATCATTTTTATCGATGATTTATCTCGGTATGGGTATGTGTATTTGATATGATATAAGTCTGAAGCTTTTGAAAGGTTCAACAAATTCAGACTTGAAGTAGAAAAATAAATAAAAAAATTTATTAAGATTCTTCGATCAGATCGAGGAGGCAAATACCTTAATCAAAAATTTTTAGACTAATTTAAGGATAATGGCATAGTCTCTTAATGGACTCCATCTGGAATGCCTCAATTCAATGGGATTTCAGAATGGAGAAACCATATCCTATTA
Organism: Cocos nucifera; assembly: GCA_006176705.1. Taxonomy (NCBI): domain Eukaryota; kingdom Viridiplantae; phylum Streptophyta; class Magnoliopsida; order Arecales; family Arecaceae; genus Cocos; species Cocos nucifera. Next base: position 477,388 of record QRFJ01001452.1, read on the forward strand.
GATATGGTCCGATCCATGATGAGTTTCATGGATCTTTCTGAGTTTATTTGGAGACAGTCTGATGACCGCTATATATTTATTGAATAAAATTTTCTCTAAAATCATTCCTACCATACCGTATGAGATATGGCATGGTAAGAAACTAAGTCTGAGTCATCTTAGAATTTAGGATTGTTCGGTCCATATCAAGAGACAATAGACGGACAAATTAGAGTCTATGTCCTTTAGAGCTCGATTTATTGGATATCCTAAAGAGTCATTAGAATATTATTTCTATCTTCTGGAAGATCATAATGTGATTATTAGTCGACATGCCATCTTCTTTGAAAAATAGTTTATTCAAGATGGTGGCATCGGAAGACAGATTAGACTCAAGAAGAAAGTCTCCAATGAGAAACGAGCTAAGAAACCTATGGAATCCAATCAGATTGAGCCAACCTAGACACTACCTCTTCCACCTCGTAGATTAAGTAGAATTTTTCATCCTCCTGAAAGGTACTTAGGTACTATCTCAGAGAACGTAAAGAAAATATTCCTTACAAGAAATGGGATTCATGGTGATGATCCCAAAATCTATGATGAGGCGATATTAGATATCGACTCTGAGAAATGGTTAGAAGTAATGAAGTCAGAGATTGAGTCAATGCATTCGAACCAAGTCTGGATCTTGGTAGATTCACCTGAAGGTATAGTACCTATTGGGTGTAAATGGATCTTCAAGAGAAAGATAAGTGCCGATGGAAATATAGAGACATTCAAAGCAAGGCTTGAAGCGAAAGGATATAGTCAGCACGAAGGCATTGACTATCAGGATACTTTTTTGTCAGTAGCTATGCTCAAGTCCATCCGCAAATTGTTTATTGTTACAGTCTATTTTGATTATAAAATATGGCAGATGATGTGAAAATGGTATTCTTAAATGGATATCTTGAGGAAGATATCTATATTAAATAATCGTTAGGTTTCACATCCAGTGATGATGATCATAAGGTATGCAAGCTGCAAAGATTCATATATGGACTTAAGCAAGCATTCCGAAGCTAGAATGCTTATTTCAATGATGTAATCAAATCATTTGGATTCATCAAGAATGAGAAGAAACCTATATTTTCAAAAAGATCAGTGGGAGCGCTGTTGTCTTCCTCGTACTGTACGGGGATGACATCCTCCAAATTAGAAATGATATTTTCATATTGACTACAGTCAAAATATGGTTGTCTAAAGAGTTCTCTATGAAAGATATAGGAGAGGCATCCTTTATTCTAGAAATTAGGGTCTATTGGGATAGATCAAATAGGATGCTGGGTCTCTCATAGAAAATATACATAGAGGAGGTGCTGAAGAGATTTAGCATGAAAAACTCCAAGAGGGGTTTAGTACTCTTTAGACATGGCATTCACCTCTCTAAGAAGATGTGCCCTAGCACACCTAAAGAGATTGAATGCGTGAGCAAGATCCCTTATGCTTCGGCAATAGGAAGCCTCATGTATGCCATGTTATATACACAACCTGATATTGCCCATGCTGTGAGTGTCATGAGCAGGTATCAGTCAAATCCAGGCAAAGAGCACTGAACTTCTATGAAATGTATCCTTAAGTACTTGAGAAGGACTAGGGATATGTTTCTAATTTTTGGTAATGGAGAACTCCAGGTTCAGGGATATACAGATTTGGATTTTATGTCCGACATAGATGATCGAAAGTTGACATCTAAAAGTTTGTTTATTTGTAATGATGGAGCTGACAGTTGGAAGAGTTCCAACTAGATGGTGATAGCAGACTCCACCAAGGAAGCAGAGTACATCGCTGCATCAGAGGCTGCAAAGAAGGCATTTTGGTATAAAAAGTTCATCGCAGAGCTTGGTGTGATGCCATCAGATGCCATCCCTCTGTATTGTGACAACAATGGAGCCATAGCCCTTACTAAAAAGTTGAGATCTCACTAGAAATCTAAGCACATCGAGTGGGGATACCACCTCATATGCGATTACGTCGAAAAGGGATACGTTGAGGTCAAGAGAGTCGACTCCGTAGACAATATGACAAACCCACTTATAAAACCATTGGGCCAGTAGAAGATCGAAGCCCATCTTGAGAAGATGGAACTTAGATTTGTAGCTAATTGGCTTTAGATTAAGTGGGAGTTTGTTAGATATGTGTCCTAGAAGCTAGATTGGCTAAACACTTGTAATACACTTCTAAGGATAATTTTATAATTTTGATTATAAATTAATAAAAGAATTATTTTCTATCATAGTGTGTATTTAAAGTGTCTGTGATACATCTTTTGAGTTAATAGTAATGACAATTCATATTTTCAAGAGTTAAAAATCTAACACATAAATTTTCATAATTAACTCATAAACTGCTTCCGACTGTAGGATTATCATGAGGATGGTGATCGATCCAGAAGATTGATGTACGATCACTTTCTTAGGATAGATGTATCTTAAGTCTATGATGTGGAGACATCGGAGCGAGAGTATAGGTACTTGTTAGAGAATGAGGGTATTGAGCATGACCACCTCGAGCAGTCATAAGAAAGTCTACCTTCTCGTCTATGACTGGCTCGATGCTATAGTGGTGTATCTAGTTCTTTGACCTGAGGTGCATCGATAGTTCATCTTGAGGGTGTTATAGTTTGACTACACTATAACTCAGTCTCCTAGCCATTCAAAATCCTAAGGTGTATGTTGGCCATAGCATGTTTATTATAGAAATTGGATTGCACCAATAGGAGATCTACCTACCTTGGTAGATGAGGAGTAGCCCTATGATAATCATGAGATTGAGTCCTTAAACTCATGGCCATGGCAGAGTGAAGATGATAGAAAGAGTTTTTATTAGGGTTTCACATTGGACTCGAATCAAATGATTAATTCATATGATGGATGTTGGATTTGATGAGTTCATCTTAACCTTAATCCTATCGGGGCTCAAGATAGAAGAATTCAATTACATAGGTAGTTGCATCGAGAGGTTTGCTTTCCTACCATATACTGCTAGGTGTCACTGATGGATTTTGGGAGCAATTAGAATGATCTTGATGATCGATCATTCTAATTGTATGAATAAAAAAAGTTCTGATCCATCGAAAGGTGTTTCAATGATGTCAATGATAGAGATCATGACATGTATCATTACCATATGAAACTAAACCTAACTAGATCACATAAATAAGGGTTTGGATCTGGATGTCATCAATTAAGCTAATCCAGTTTGAATGATTTGGATTAGATTCAATTAGGTTCAAGATAATCGTGCTAGCACACGATTGAGCCTGGCTTTCTCCTTCTGTAATCTTTTTGATTCATCGCAACCGAGTCAAATTTGATTTGACACTTGAATGAATTTATTTTCATCTGACTGGAACAAGTCTAGATTAGATAAATTATAGAAATTAAATCCATTTCTAGTGTAATTAGATTAGGGTTAAAAGTTGACCCAATTGAGAGAATTAAGGATCACCTGATCAAATACTTCTAGAAAATTTTCTAGAAATCCTTTTGATTTGATTTTTGGATATGTGATAGACATGCTATGGATATACCAAATTTTATGATTTATGATGGTGGTTTGATTGGATTTTGATAGAGTTTGATTTAGATCCAACTCTTATGGAAAGAGTCCTAGGCGTAATGGACTCTTCCTTATCTACTTATTCTGCCACGTTCCAGATTGAATTTTGGTGACAAAACTAGATGAGATCTAGGTTTTCATATGGAGAATAAGTCATAGAGTGCCTTTGATCAAATAATAAGTGATTTGGTCAAAGAAGGACACTAAATGGCATTGGATTTTAGAAACCTTTCTCACACCAAAGAGAGAGATCACATGATTTTGTTTTTCACATAGAGGTGCTGTCGCCCATACAATATATCACACCCCCTCTATCCTCTCTCTCCCTCTCTTCTACATGCCTAAATAGTTAGGCATAAATCTGAGTTGAAGGTCCAAGGTTTTTGGCACAAGATTCAGGATCTATGCGATGGTGTTCGTAAGACGGATGGGCTACCTTCAGAAATCATTTTGAAAGATCTATAGATTAGATTCAGATCTGATCTTTTAAAAAAAAATTCATGAGGAGAAGACGTTCAGATCCTGCTCGAGTGAATATCGGTAGAAGCTAGGCACATACATGGCTCCTTCCAAAATCTCAGAAACCGACAAGATCATCGTAGGATAATCAGATTATCCAACAAAATATCTTAAATTAAATCTAATTTAATTTAATTTTTAATTTTTAATATTAGATCACCATGATTAGATTTGAGAACTCTTAGATCTGATTGGATCATAGAAATTTTATAAAAAAAATTATCTCAGATCTGATCTGGACGATCCTGTGATGAAAAATCAGATTTTCCTTCATTTGAAACCTTTGGAGGTTATTTAGAAGGTTTCAGAAGTTGAGTTGATAAAGATACTTGGAGAAGGTCAAAGCTATTATTTCATCAAGTTGAAGATCAAGATAATATTTTTCAAAAGCCTCAAGGGCATTAGAGAAGAGTTCGAAACTTTTGGAGGCAAGTTGGAATGATTCGAAAGTCAAAAAACGAAGAATAATATGTTTGGGCAAAAGGGATTGACCCCTTTCAAAAAAGGTTGCTTGGCATGCTTGTTTTTGAGTGGCACACAAAAAGGGTCGACCCTATGATCGACTCCTTTGCCAGGGGCTGACTTATGGGTCGACCCCTACTATTCTGCCAACCAAAAATAGAAACTAGTATTTCTATTCTGCCACAGAGGTCGACCTTGGACCCTAAGGTCGACCCCGACCCCTGCGACGAAAATTCCTATAATGGCTAATTTTTCTACCTATTTTTAGTATTTTGAATATCTAATAAATATTCTCTAATGGCTCTAAATAGATGCTAATCATTGTCCAGTATTGATTGAAGGTTTAAAAGAAAGCAAAGAGGAAAGGAAGCAAAAATAATTCAACTTTGTAAGCTCCATTGAATACCTAAGAAAAAGAGAAAAAAAGAGAGGAACCATGCTTCAAAATCAAAGGGCTTTCAAGAGGAACCATCTCCATCATCTTCCACATCCTCTTAAGCATCAAGAAGAGAAGTTGAAGCATCATTTGAGCAATCTAACAGCAACTTCTTCGAGCTTCAAAGAGTTCTAATTTTTGTTTTCTGTTTTGTGCTGAAACTTATACTTGTATTTTTGTTTCTTTATGAGTTTCTTTGAGGAAAAGAAACTTGGGGTTTAGGCCAGTCCAAGCCCATAATTGGATGTTGTATAAGTTTTGGTTAGTGAGCCAGAAAAACTAAGTGGGTTGTTAGCGGACCTGAAAAGCTAACGATATAAGATTTTGGTTGGTGCTCTTGTAAAAACAAACTAGATTTATTTGTCAGCCCAGAAAAATAAATATACTGTAATCAAGGAAGGATTATAGTGAAACTTTTAAGAAAAGCTTGGGGAGTGGATGTAGGGGCAGGTTGCTTCGAACCACTATAAATTTTGTGTGTTTGTGTGGTGACTTCTTTGCTTGCATTACTTGTTTATAATTCTTGCTTAGCTTAGTTTTTGATTTTTGTTTAGCAACATATATGTTATAATTCTGCTGCTTCAAATTGCTTTTACCATATAATCTCTTAAGTTGATTTAATTAGAAGCACATAATTGATGTAGAGTTTAATTTGGCCAAAATTTTATAAGAACCCAATTCACCCCTCTTCTTGGGTTGCTATCTCTGGGCAACAGGTGCATTGATTGAATGTGGCTCTAGGGCATTGGCCATTCAGGCACAGGAAGAGGAGCTTTGCCTTGGAATGAAGAAGGTGATCGAGGATGAGGTAGATAAGTTTGTAAAAGCCAATTTTTTTTTTGGGAGGTAAGCTATCCAGAGTGGCTGGTGATGTGGTCCTCATCAAAAAGGCAAACGGGAAGCGGTGTGTTTACATCGACTACACAGACCTCAATAAGGCATGCTCGAATGACAGCTATTTGTTAGCTCGGATCAACTAATTGATAGATGCTATCTTAGGCTACCAACTTTTGACTTTCATGAATGCCTTTTTGGGCTACAATCAGTTTCATATGTCACCCAAGGATGAGAAGAAGACCATCTTTAATATTGATAAAGATCTTTTTTCTTATGGGGTTATACCTTTTGGCCTAAAGAATGCATGGACAACCTATCAACAATCGGTATAGAATAGAGCTACGGTAGCACATACTATTGCAGCGGTTTTGAAAACCACTGCCATAGGATCTAAGGCAGTGGTTATATACAACTACTGCCATAGATTGAACTTATGGTAGCGATTTTGCCTAACTACTATCGTAGGCCAATATATGGCAGCGGTTATGTATAACCACTACTATAGATGCATAATATGATTTTTTTCATATTTTTTTGAATATAGTATAATTTTAAAATTTAAAGCCTATCTTCATCATTCATTATCAAAATAATTATTGCTAGAGTGTCATCACAAAAAACTGTCTCCATTCAATAGTCCTGGCTATGTCAATCGATAAAATTTGATTTCGATGGCCACGAACAATCGCATAATGATCTAATAGATAAAGATCATCGATTGATCCAAAAACTTATAATGATGATCTCGATGATATTTATAGTATACTATCAAAATCTTACTTTAATCAGACATCATTATCATGGTCAGTTTAGCATTGGATGATTCTGGATATTAAATAAAAAATAATGATCAAAAGGCCACACAGTGCCTGATTTTAAGATAATTTTTTAAATAAATGATCTTAGATACTACTTTGATCGTTTGTATGGTGGTGATCATAAAATTCATACTACATATGTATGAACGATCCAAAACTATATGTCCCCTGGTCCTCATTCTTAAAGGTCATATATAATTATGCTTGTGCTTTTCTAAAATATGTTTAACGTGGATAGTTCATATAGACATGATTTGAATTTTATGATCACTATCGTATAAATAATTAAATTAGTAGCAACGATCAATTATCTAAAAAATCATCTATTAATCAGATACTGTTTGGCCTTTTGATCAAATATTTTTTATTTAATAGCCAAAATCATCTAGTGCTAAATTGACCCTGATAATGATGTTTTATTCAAGTGAGATTTTGATAGTATGTTACAAATATCATTGAGATCATCATTGAAAGTTTTCAAATCAATCGATGGTCTTTATCTATCAAATCATTATATGGTCATTCATGATCGTTGAAATTAAATTTTATCGATCGACATAGCTAGAGCTATCAGATTGAGATGGTCTTTTGTGATGACACTCTAATGATAATTATTTAGATAATGAATGGTGAAGATAGATTTTAAATTTTAAAATTATATCATATTTAAAAAAATATAAAAAAGTTTATATTTGCATTTATAACAGTGATTGATAAAAATCACTGCTATAGACTAAATGGCAGTGGTTATTATATAACCACTGCAATAGACCTATGGCAGTGATTTTGAAAATTGTTGCCATAGGTTTGGCATAAAATCTCCTATGCGTGCTGATTTTTCATCTTCCCGACCTCCACTCTCTCTCTCCTCTCTACCCGAGCCCTAGTTACCTTTCTCTCCACTGACCTGCCCCTCCGTTGGCCTATCCCATCGCCAGCCACCTCCTTGCCTGCCTCCCTCTCTTTCTCTCTCTTTTTCTCTTCTTGCCTTGGCTATCCATGCCTTAGCTACCACCCCGCACCAGCTCACCTGCCGTCGCCCCCTCCCTTAGCCTCGCCACCAGCTCTGGCTCCCTCGATTCCCTCCCTCCCTCAGCCCCGCATCGGCTCCCTCCCTCTGCCGCTGTCCCCTTCCTTAGCCCTACCAACCCTTTCCCTCTAGCACTATCGTGGGCCCTGCCTCCCTTGACCCTACTTTCTTCAGCCCCGTCCTGCCACCAGCCCCCTTTGACCCTACTTTCTTCAGCCCCGACCCTGCGCCTCGCCCCGTGCCCCTTTGGCCATGCCCCATCGTCGACCCACCCCACCGCTGATCCTCTTTGGCCCTGCGCCTGCCCTACCACCAGCTTTGGCCCTACCCTATCATCGACCGCCTCCATCGGTACCCTTTGGCCCCACTATTTTTATTACTTTATTATTTTATTTATTTATTAATTTATTTATTAATTTATATTTCTTAAATTTTTTATTGATTTATTAATTGATTGCTAGCATGTTAATTGATGTGATTTTTAAAGCTTAATGAATATAATATTAAATTTATTATATTATTCATAAATTATTTATTATTATATTCATAAATTAAAGTATATTCATAAGTTAATATTATATTTTAAATTATTAAATTTAATATTATTCATAAATTATTTATTATTTTATATTCATAAATTAAAATTTATTCATAACTTAATATTATATTTTAAATTATTAAATTTAATAATAATAAAAATATTTTGTGTGTGTGTATATATATTCAATTAGGTTGATAAGCCTTTGAGTTGATTTATCTTATATTATTTTTTATTTTATTATTTTTTATACTATTTTATTTTAAAAATTAGTTTTTTAATAAAGGTGCTATGATGATTTTGGATGAAAAATGGTTAATTCTTAGTATGATTTTAGTGATATGAGCTTTCTTATTTTTTCTCTTCTTCTGTAAATATTTTAACAATTTTGAACGACAATATGATTTGGGATGGCTGACGACTATTTAGTGGACAATCGTTCGCAGTCGATTTGGTTTAGTTGTAGCGGATACCGAATATAACGTTGCAATGCATGATTAAATGATGAATCCGAGCCTTCTTTTTACTTTTATTTTCTTTTATTTTTAATTTTTTTAATATTTAAGGTAAGTTCTACCCTAACCAGCCTAAGGAGTACTCCCTAATGCCTTTGAGATGATATATAATGAGAATGTTAGACACATAGATTTTTCTTAATCTTGGAAGGTAGATAGAAAGTGAATTATTTATTACTCCTCCTTAATTATTTATGGATGCAATTCATGTTGTAGAATTTATTGTATAATAATTTTTGGATTATTGTTTATATATTATTGCTTTTATTTATTGCATTGCATAATGGTAGATCTATCAATTGATTAGTGCACATAATCTCCGGCACCCATACATGTATATATTTTTTATACGGATGGAAGAATTATGTATAATGATCAATTGATTATTCAATTTAGATAGTTTAGAAATTATAAATAATTCTATAGATAATTATAATAATCAAACGATATACTAAGGGTTCCAAAAAAAAATTTGGATAGCATTTTCTTTTTGTTCTTTCTATATAGGAGAACTAAGAGAAAATATTGTCAAAATTTTTTTTGGTTCTTATTGCATATCATTTTATTACTGTAATGAACTTATAGAATTAATGCAATTTCTGAATGTGATAGGATCTATCTTTATCTATTAGTTGGTGATAGGATGCATTTAATTAGGTATATATAAAAATGATATTGAATGTCAGTTATGGTTTATGAGTTATTTACAATGCATTGGTATATAATATAAGTTTCATATATGATTTAATTATACTATCATCATTTTTAAAATATATATTAGATGGATAAAGTTTAGTAGACTCTCGCTAGAATATGAGATTGGACTTCAAAAATTTTTTGATTTTACTATAGAAAAATTTGGGGATCATGAATTTATCCAATATTCTTGTAAGAAGTATATGGGTGGGCTATGGCTACATTGTCAAGATATAAATAATCATCTTACTATTTATGGCTTTAAAGCTGGTTATGAAATTTGTTGGGATTAACATCATGAGGGTTGGCTACAAAGAGGCAATCAACATGATGGAAGAGTGGAATAAATGGTTCGTGATATTTTTTTGTTTGTTGGCCATAATGATAGTACATCTACATCCATGCCTGATCTTGTGGTTGGTGGAATAACAAACAATGAGGATGTGGAGAAGATCTGCAAGTTGATGGAGGATGCTAATATTCCATTGTATCCTAGTTGTGAAAAGTTGGAGAAGCTAGAGTTCTTAATCTAATTGTATCATGCGAAATACTCTAATGGATTCAATAATAATAGAGTGAACTGCATGCTAGAGCTTTTAGGAGACATTCTTCCAGACAATACATAAATTTTGAAGAATAATTATGAGACATCGAAGATTATTAAACAGTTAGACTTTACTTACACCAAGATACATACATGTCTCAATAGTTACATGCTCTATTGGGAGGGGGATGTCAATCAAAATGAGTGTATGAGGTATGGTATATCAAGATAAAAATAGAATAAAGATGGCACATCGACCCATGTACCTCAAAAGTTGATGTGGTACTTTTCTTTGATTTTGAGACTATAAAAGTTGTTTATATCAGCAAGGACATCGAAGGACAGAAGATGACGTGAAGAGGACTGAACAAAAGTTGATGTATTGAGACATCCAGTCGGTGGAGAAGCATGATAGAAGTTTAATGAAATACATCTCGACTTCGCATGAGAGATACGTAATATGAGGTTGGACTTGTCATGCGATGGTTTTAATTCGTTCATGCACATGAATACTATCCACAGTGTATGGCTAGTGTTTATTCATATTTACAACCTCCCACCATGGATGTATATGAAAAAATTCTTTGCTTTTATGACAGTGCTCATCTCTGGATCGATGAAGATAGGCAATAAAATTGATGTCTATTTACAGCCTCTTGTTGCTGAGCTGAAATAGTTATGGGGCATTCAAGATATTTCAACATTTGATGCTTTGATGAATGAGTCATTCTCCATGCACACAATGCTTCTATGGATAATAAATGACTTTCCAGCTTATGCCCTAATATCGGATTGGAGCACGAAAGGTGAGCTAGCATGTCTAATTTATGAAAAAATATCCGATCTAAAAGATTGGCATATCGAAGGAGCTTTAGTTTTATAGGGCATCGACATTTTCTCCATCGAAACCATCCATATGGAAGGAATGCATGCTTTTTCGATGACACTGTTGAAGAAGGTGAGGCATCTAGTTAGATGTTTGAGAGTGAGGTATTGAGAGAGTTAGAAAGTCTCAGTATTGAATTTAGAAAAGATGATCTAATTGGTGGTAAAAAGAGGAAGCGTCGATCAAAGAAAGATGACATATATTTTAATTGAAGAAAAAAAAGCATCTTCTTTGACTTGGCATATTGGGAGATAAACTTATTACGCCACTATTTAGATATAATGCACATTGGAAAGAACATGTGCGAGCTCCTATTGGCAATAATCTTGAACATCAAGAATGAGATCAAGGATGACTTGAATTCTTGATTTGACTTGAAAGAATGGGGTATTAGGATATCACTCCATCTAAAGCCAATAGGGAAAAATAGTGGAGGCTCCCTCATGTATGTTATGTTATGAATGCCTTCGAATGGTCCAGATTTCTTCATATGTTAGAGAATATAAAGATTCTAGATGGATACTCAAGCAACATATCAAAGCATGTGAATAGTAAGGATGTTAAGCTTGAGGGATTGAAGACTCATGATTATCATATGTTAATGCAGGAATTGATCCTAATAGCTATTCACCATGTATTGCCAAAAAATATCAGAATGATTGTTATTCGTCTTTGCAACTTCTACAGAGATATTTGTATGAAGAGGTTGCTTAAGAAAGACATGAAAAAATGAAGGCAAAGGGGTGACTATATTATATGATTTGGAGAATATATTTCTATCATTATTTTTCATAGTTATGATGTATCTCACCATGCACTTTGTAGGAAAGTTGCTCTTGGAGGTCCAGTGTTCTATCGATGGATGTACCCCATTGAGAAAAATATTCAAACACTAAAATCTTGTGTAAGGAATATGAATCACATGAGGGATCTATAGCAGAAGGTTATTTGGATCAAGAGTGTATGAATTTTTATACCATATACTTAAACAAGCTCGAGACACATCATAATCGGTCAATGAAAAATTAGGATGATCAGTATGAGCTAATTGAGTCTATATTTGAGTCTATTCCATGGCTAGGTAGATTTTTTACTTCATACCACCTCACTGATTTGAGCATTGAAAAAATGGATAAGGCACACCGCTATGTGCTCTTCAACTGTGATGTCATTGAGTCACACATAAGATGAATCACTTAGTCTTATTTATTTCATAGTACTTAAAAGATAATACCTAATTACATCTAAATTTATTCTTTGTGCATGCAGCAAATACAACGAGATTATAAAAGTAAAATATGGTACTCTAAGTATGCAGAAGAAAGAGAAAATGCACCGCAAAGAATTTCTTGAATGGTTTAAAGATCATGTGAGCGATTACATATTCTTGCCTATGCAACTAATTTGAACATGTTTACTAATTAGGTGTCATCTCCTTAATTAGATGTGAAGATTATCGCTCGGTGATGTGAGCCCTAAAGTACATGTTCTTTCAATGGGTTCTAATCATATCGTGCATAAGTACAAATAGCTTGTCATTAACGACTATAGGTTTAATATTCGTAGCCAGTCTGTAAACATGGCAATACAAAATATTGGCATGATGTTGAGCGCCACCACTGGGTGTTATGCTAGCTCGAAAGATTCATAGCCTCATATGGAGGATCTGAACTATTATGGAATAGTGGAGAAGATAGTCATCTTGGATTACTATTCTAAATGGACGATTGCATTGATGAAGTATGATTGGTTTGACACCTTATCTCAATCAGGAATGAAAACTGATGAGTGCAGTTTTACTCTCGTCAACAAGCAATACCATCTTTGCACTGAAGAACCATATATACTTGCCTTCTAAGCTAGTCAAGTCATCTACATTAGTGATCCCTTGGAGCCTCAATGGGGTGTTGTTGTAAGGATGGTGCTTAGGCATATCTTTGATGATACTAAGCTTGATGATGATGTTGGACCATGCATACAAAGTGCTCATCTAGGACAAAACTTACATGATGCTGTCGAGGTCCTAGATACATTTGTCAAGAGCGATGGTGATGTCCATATTGTAGATGCCACTAGGCGATGACTTCAACATTTTAATATAAATGTTAGAGTCTATTTATTGATTCTCCACTAATATTAATGTTCAACATATTATATTGATTAATGTTCATTAATGTTGTAGATCATGATGACACCAAAATGCCATCTAACTTTCACCAAAATGCCTGATATGTGGTGTAACTCCACTTGGAGGAGGAGGAAACCCTCAGCATCATGTATCATAATTTCTCAGATATCTACGATGAGCTTAACCTATCTATGTAGACATATCAGAAAGAACAATCATCTAAATTAATGAAAATGAACTTATAACAAAGTTACAAATCTTAATATTGATTTTCAATGTAATATTTTTTAGATACTGCTTGTTTTTCCTACTAGATATGTGCTTTGGTAAGTAGCATTGCTATACAATGCTAAGCTCAGTATCGCATATCTGCTTGATCTTTTCTATCAACAGAGCATAATATAAAAGTATGGTAAGATTTAAATAGACTTCAGTTAGTTAGAGTCTATTTATTAATGCTCTACTAATATTATTATTCAACATGTTATATTGATTAATATTAATTAACATTGTAGGTTATGATTGCACCAAAATGCCATCTAGCTTTCATCTCCATCCCTCGGCAGGCTACACAGAGCTACATGGAGCTTCGCATCTGAGTTGCAAGTGGAGCATACTCCATCCACCTCCACATCGATTGCCCAAGGACCATTAGCATCTACTCTTCCATCGACATCTGAGCCTCTACCATCAGTCATATCTTTGGCACATGCTCCATCCATCGATGAGTCTCCACTAGCATCCATGTCGCATGATCCTATGACTAGTGAGTGTATGTTTTTATTGTATCAATTATTTATTTATTTATTTATATAGTTATTGTACACTCTTATATATCTATATAATGTATTTTTATTGCATTTGCATCATCTAGTAGGAGATTTTGTGGTCCCACATGCATGATGCATATGTGGAACTGCTAGCATCAAGTAATGGTGAAGTCCGATTGGGAGGGAAGGCTAGTTGGGGAGGCCACGCATGAGATGCATTCTTTTTTTGGAGTGCTTGTGAGGCGGTCTGACATCATTCTAGTACTGCTCATAGACTGGCGATTGATGGACACTGGTGTCAAGGATCGGGTGTGGGAGGAGATATGGGTAAGTATATCTTAATTATTTTTATACATTTGATATGTTTACACTATGTTTGATTAGAATAATTTCATAACTAACTTTTGATAACTTTGTGCAGAGGAGGTACGACTTTTCAGATCACGAGAAGGCTTGAGATGCCCAACTGAATAAGATTGGAGAGTTATACCAAAACTATAAAATCAAGCTCCATAGAGGATAGCTCGAGCATCGATGAGATACTCTAGAGGGGCTTGTTCCTTGAGTTCAAGACTGTCCCTCGAGTTAGTAGGAGGGGATGGTTAGGCATTAGAGGAGCCAGAAGTTTTAGGTTTAATTTCTAACTTTTAAATTTTTTAATACACTAACAATTATATTTAAATATTTTTTAAATACTTATTATTTATTTAAATATTTTTTAGGTTGCCTTGCATCAGAATTAAGAAAATCGGGTAGCTCAAGAGTACACGCATACTCTCGACTGTGGGTCTACAATCAGTCGTGTGCATAGAGAGATAATGAATTCTGAATCTTAGTTTATAAATTAAATTGATATTTTTTGTACATGTTTCTAATAAACTGATCCATTATTATAGCTGACGAGAGAGGGGATGATGCTCACCCACAGTGCCATCTTTCGATCCAATCATTCAGATAAGAAGTGCACGCCGATGAATGCCATGATCGAAAGGATTGTTGTAAGTAATAAATAGGATATTAGTATGATTAGTATTATAATATTTTATTTGAATTTGTAATTATAGAAGTAGTTAGACATGCTTATGAGCAAGGGCTTGGACACCTTTGGCCTCCATGACTATCTATCTCAGGTCTTGGGGCCTAAGCACTCTAAAAAAATCCAATGTAGGCTCGGACATACGTCGATAAGCTACTGGTCAAAGATGAGTGTCTCTTCACATGCTTTTGATGTCGTCAGTCGAGAGCAGCTTGAGGAGGCATTAGCACAGGAAGCTCAGGCTAGGGAGCAGGCTGCTCAGGCTAGGGAGTAGGCTGCTTAGCTATAGGGCATTGTAACCGCTATGATGACAAGGCTTAGTGCACATTTTGAAGCTAACTTCATGGGCCTTGAGGACATGTTGGCCAACGTTTCAGCTCTAGCTCCAGCTCCTCCAACTTATGCTCCATCTCTTCCCAGTGATGAAGACTTAGATATAGATTTAGCTAATTTTTGATATTTTTTTAAAAATATTATAATAAATTTTATTCAGTAATAAAATTTGAGCATTTCAAAAATATTCTTATGTTTATAATATTTTCTTGTGTTATATATTGAATTGCATTTATCAGATAAAAAATAAAAATTAAAAAAAATATATTTTTTTATTATTCAAAATCTACGACAGCGGTTGCAAAATTACTACCATAGGCATGCTAACCGTTACCATAGATTGCATGCCAATCGTTGCCATAATCTATGGCAGTAGTTGCAAAATCACTGCATTAGATCTATGGCAGTAGTTCGGTAACCACTGCCATAGATCACCTATAGTAGCGGTTTATGAACCGCTGCAATAGCTTCTATAGTAGTGGTTTACCAACCATTGCCATAGGTTGTTTATGGTAGAGTTACGATAATCACTGTAAAAATTGTTGCCGTACACCTATGCCAATGATGACAGTGGCAGCGATTAAGTAACCACTGCCATAGGCTATGGCAGTAATTTTTAGACTATGGTAGCAGTTGTGAACTGCTGCTATAGCCTTATATTGTAGTAGTGGTAAACAAGATTTTTAAGAAGCAAATTGGAAGGAATGTGGAAGTCTATATGGATAACATGTTGGTTAAAAGCCAAGCAGCTGACCGCCATATTATCAATCTCAAGGAGGCTTTCACTATCCTTCGATAATTTCAAGTGAAGCTTAACCAAAAAAAGTATGCCTTTGGAGTCATGTCTAGTAAGTTCCTCGGTTTCATGGTCTCATAATGAGGGATCAAGCCAAACTCTAAAATGTCCAAGCAATATGGGAGATGGCATTGTTGAAATCTATGAAGAAGATGTAGCACTTGACGAGACAAATATCCACCCTTAGCAGGTTGTGTCTAGATCAGCTAAAACATACTTGCCTTTTTCTAATGCCCTAAAATGAGGTGGAGACTTCCAATGGTCCAATGAATGCCAAGTTGCCTTCAATGAACTAAAGAGATACCTCAGTTCACCTCTTCTCCTCAGCTATCATGCTCCAAATCCAATCCGAGTCGAATATGTGATGGCCGCACTCTCGTTAAGGTAAGAGTTTCCTAAAGAATATACAAGGCCTTAAAAATCCGGTACAATTTGAACATTCATAAATAAAAGTAATCCAATTTTATATCAACTAAGAAAACTTGCATAATTATAAATTTTATTCCTTCAATCATTTGATAAGGGATCAAAGACGCTATATCTATTCATCCATTCATCTATAAATCCAAATCATGGCTAATCATGAACATCCTGCAACTCTAAAAAAGAAAGGAAAGAAGGAGGTTTTAAGCTTTATAGTCCAGTAAGAATTTTCACTCACTCACACCAATATAATAATAATTTGAAAGTAAGATATGAATAATATTGGGGGTAAACCTCGCTCCCATCGAAGCTTGGTTTGGTGCTCGGTCAGGTGTAACTCGTGATCGCAGGAGAGCTTCGATCGCGAATTCCTTCTAGACTCCTTTAGTAGCCGAATTCCTCCCAGACTTCTCCAACAACTGAACTCCTCCAGCAGTCGAATTTTTCTAGCAGTCGAACTTCTTCTGGACTCCTTCAGCAGTTGAACTCCTTCCAAACTCCTTTCGATCGAACTTTTTGCAGTCACTCAGGAAGGTCTTCGCACGAACCCAGCTCCACACGGCACGAATCAACTCACCCATAAATCGCTTAAGGAGTCCGAGCTCCCTTGGTATTGATGTAACTCAAAGATTCATCGCCAATTGATGCCTACTCCGAACTTCAACTATTAAATCTCTACAGACTGGCACATTACGATAATAGACACTACCCTCCATAACAAACTCTATGTGGCCCCGAGCGGCCCACTATCGGATGGTTACGGTTGTCACTATTAGTTTGTTATAGGCTCTGTCTATAAAAGGGATCCTCCAGATACGTTTTCTTTATTGAGTACTTCATTTCTATTGATCGAAAGAGCTGACTTGATCATCGGAGGGTCTTGCTGGAGCCACCCTTCCAGGCTCTGGATGAGACTTATTTTGTAGGTCACCAGCGATGACCTCATCTTCTTTGACTCCAGCACTCCTCGGATGATGATCAGATTTCGCACCAATAGGATTGGCGCTAGAGAAAAAGCTGAACCTTTATCTTTTGAGATTTTTTTATTCTTAAAGGAGTGCTCAGTAGAGATCTCCCTTCTTCTCCTCCAAAGTTTTCCTTCTCGAGAGGGATGCCCCTCAGGAAGGCTTCAATTCGATGGTCGATGGCCTCCATAGCCAGATCCCATCTAGATCTGTCCACCCCTGCTTCTTCTCTACAACTCAAGCTCCACCTGCAGCAATGGTGGATGTGGAGTAGTTCAACCTGCTAGTACAGTAGGTTATGGCCTCATGGAAGTGATGCAGGCCATGCAGCAGCAGCAGCCTCCGACGTCGATTCAGTCAGTATAGGCTTCTCTAGAATCCCATGATTCGATCTGGGGGTGGCCGACTTGGGCTAGTTGGCCGGTAATCTTCGAAAAGGAAATGTAGAGGGCTGAGAGCCCCTGCTCTGATCATGACTCTACCCCTAGGGGGACTTTGCCCCCGTTCAGCTAAAAGACCTTGGAGATCCACGATCAGGAGGATCTAGACCAAAAACTATAAGAGATGAATCGATGGATCGAAGAACTCTGACATGCACCATCTTCCATAGTAATGATATTTGTACTGACCCTTTTTTCTCTCACCGCATCATGCAGGAACCGATTTCATCAAACTTCAAGCTCCCCTAATTCAAGAGCTATGATGGGACCTTCGATCCAATTGACCATCTAGAGGCCTTCTAGATAATGATGCTGCTCCATGGCGCATCCGACGCCATCCTATGCCGAGCTTTTCTATCTACTTTAAAAGGGACAGCTAGAAATTAATACTCAACCCTCAAGCTGAATACCATCTTCTCTTTTGATCAAATAAGCTATTAGTTTATGGCTCATTTTGTCAGCAGTCGACGTCCCAAGCGAGGCTCGAAATCCCTCATCAACATCAAGCAGCAAGAGGCCAAGCTTATGTCAATCATTTCAATGCTGCGGCACTGAAGGTCCAAAATTTGGACCAATCTATTGTGATGGTTGTGCTAAAGGATGATCTTCAGAAGAACAATCTGCTATTTTTTTTGAAGAAGAAGTACTTCAGGGATTTTGCTGATATGTTGGCTTGGGTTGAAGGATATGCTCGGGCGAAAGAGGCCTTCCAGGCCAAGGATAATGAAGCCACTGGAGAGTGGTGAATGGATGAGCCGGGTAGGCTAGCTGAGGAAGAAAAGTTGAGTGAAACTCGGTCGTGCTCCTGAACTCCTAAACTTCCCTTAAGCACAAGCAAGCCCGAACTCCTCCCCAGGCTCGGAAGTAAGAAAGCTCTAATAGAAAGGCTCGGCAGGGCTCCCCCCTCCAAAGGTTCCATAACTATGCCCCTCTCAACGCTCCAAAAACCCTAGTATTGATGGAGATTAAGAAGCAGCTATCAAGGTCGAAAAGGATGCACTCCCATCCTAGTAGACACAACCCAAACAAGTTCTGCCTCTATCATCGTGACCATGGTCATGATATAGAAGAGTGTATCCAGCTTCAAGACGAAATTAAGAAGCTCATCAAATGAGGTAGGCTCGGTCGATTCCTTCGACGTCGGTCTGAACGGTGGAAAGATCGACCGAGGGCACTGCCACAGTCAGAACCACCAAGAAGGGAGGAGTAGGAGCCAGATCGACCACCCCTTGGCATTATCAACACTATCTCTAGGGACTTCGATGAGGGGAGGCTAGTGGATCAGTAGAGCCCAAAAAGAGATGGAGAACTGAGGAGCCCATTGCTTTCACCAATGAAGATGCCCAAGGAGTTTAATTCCTACATAATGACATGGTTGTAATCTATTTAAACATTGCTGACTATGATGTGCACCACATTTTGGTAGATAATGGAAGCTCTACTGATGTTTTATTTTATGATACTTTCTCAAAAATGTCTTTATCTATTAATCACTTGGGACATATGAATTCTCCATTGGTAGGCTTCACTGACGATGCTGTGCCAGTTGAGGGCATAATAACTCTAACTATGGCTGCAGGGCAACGCCCGAAGTTGACTAGAGCGTAAGTCAATTTTCTAGTCGTAAAAGCTCCATCTGCTTATAATGCTATTCTTGGCTGATCTGATTTGAATGCACTCCAAGCTGTGGTATCAATCTATTATTTAAAGATAAAGTTTCCAACAAGCTACGAAATTAGAGAGATTAGGGGAGATCAGGCCTTGGCAAGGCACTGTTACTCCATTGCCCTACAAAAAGAGAGATTAGGGGAGATCAGGCCTTGGCAACATCAGCTGGCTGCTGATCCTAGGTGTCAGCCAGTAAAAGAGAAGATGCACAGCCATACTCTGAAGAGGTAGAAAGCAATTACAGAAGAAGTCGACAAGCTCCTCAAGACTGGATTCATTCAAAAAGTTAACTATCCGAGCTGGGTCTCGAACGTGATGCTCATCAAAAAGGCAAATGATAAGTGGAGGATGTGTATAGACTTCAAAAAGCTGAACAAAGCTTGTTCAAAAGATAGCTATCCTCTACCCAGGATTGACCAGTTGGTGGATGCAACCTTGGACCATGAACTTCTCACATTCATGGATGCCTTTTTCGACTATAATCGAATCAGGATGGCACGAGAGGATAAGGAGAAAACTACTTTTATTACTGACCATGGTCTTTACTATTACAGGATTATGCCTTTCGGACTAAAAATGTAGGGCAACGTACCAGTGCTTGATCAACAAAATCTTCAAGAGGCAGATCGATCGCAACATGGAGGTGTATGTGGATGATATGCTCATCAAAAGTCGAGCTTCAATGAACCACATCACTGACCTCGAAGAGACTTTCAGTACATTTAAGAAGTATAAGATGATGCTGAACCCGATCAAGTACGCCTTTGGAGTGACCTCGAAAAAATTTTTGGGATTCATAGTGTCGAGACGTGGGATTGAAGCAAATCCAGAGAAAATTCAAGCTATTTAGGAGATGACTGCTCCAAAAATAATTAAAGAAGTTCAATGTCTGACTAGAAAAGTAGCGTCTCTGAACTACTTTATCTCGAGATCGATCAAGCGATGCATGCCCTTCTATCAAGCTCTCAAGCAGCCAAAGAACTTCTACTAAATGATGGAATGCCAATAGGCATTTGAGGAGCTTAAAAACTACCTCGGCTCACCTCCATTGCTGACAAAGCTTGAGCCTGGAGAAAAATTATTCTTGTACCTAGCAGTCTTCCCAGTAGCCCTGGCGGTAGTCCTGGTCAAGGAGAAAATGAAAGTGCAGCGGTCGATTTACTACATAAGCTAGGTCTTGAGGGATGCAGAGATCAGATACTCTAAATTAGAAAAATTGACTTACGCTCTTCTAATTACTGCCAGAAGACTCCGACCTTATTTTTAGGGGCACTCCATAATGCTTCTCATGGATCAATTAATTAAGGCAGTCCTTCATCGAACAGATGCCTCCAAAAGAATCGCAAAATGGATGATCGAGCTTATAAAATTTGACATCAACTATCAACCTCGGTCATCGATCAAAGCCCAAATATTAGTAGATTTTGTAGTGGAATGCACCATTCTAGATGAAGCTGAGCTTGAACAGGATAAAACCAGAGTTCCATGGTTACAGCCGGACTCCTCCGAAGAGAGTGCCAACCTTCTTGAAGGTTTTTGGGCTCTATATGTGGATGGCTCGTCCAATGCTTCTAGAGCGGGTGCAGGGTTAATCTTGGTTGACCCAAAAGGTGTCATCGCAGAATATGCACTGTACTTTGAATTCCCAGCAACTAATAATAGGACTGAATATGAAGCTTTGATTACTGGGTTAAAAATAGCAAAAGAGTTAGAAGTAGATCGACTCCAAGTCTATAGTGATTTCCAACTGGTGGTCGGACATGTCAGCGGTAGTTATGAAGCTCAGGAGGAAAGAATGATAAAATACCTTGAGAAAGTGAAAAACTTGACTCCGACCTTCAATAGTTTTAGTATTCAACAGATTTCGAGGGTAGAGAATATAAAAGCTGACATTCTCTCTAAATTGTCCACTTCAGTCCCGACCAAATTGCCCAAAGAAGTATTTTTTAAAATCCTAAAGTATCCAAGCTTAGAGGAGTCATAGCCTGTTATGTAAGTTGAGCGCGAACCAAGCTGGATCGATACGCTAGTTGCCTACCTCAAGGATAGAGCACTCCCTCATAATTCGAAAGAAACTCAAAAACTCAGAAATTAGGCTTCTCGGTATGTTCTGTATGAAGGCAAGCTGTGTAAATGGTCGTATTCTCTACCGCTCTTAAGATGTCTCCGACCTTCAGAGGCCGACCTTGCATTATGAGAAGTGCATGAAGAAATTTATGGAAGTCATGTTGGAGCCAGATCCTTATCACAAAGACTACTTCAATAGGAGTACTATTGACCAATATTGTACCATAATTTTATAGAATATGTCATGAAATATGACCGCTGTCAGAGAAATACAAACATATAAAGACAGCCGACCTCCAAGCTTACTCCACTAAGTGCACCATGGCCATTCACGCAGTGGGGAATGGATATACTTGGCCCCTTTCCAATGGCATCCGGACAACGAAAGTTCCTCCTAGTTGTAATTGACTACTTCACCAAATGAGTCGAGGCCGAATCATTGATAAAAATTACTGAAGCCAAGGTGCAGGACTTTGTCTGAAAGTCAATCATCTACTGGTTCGGTTTGTCCCAAACTCTCATAATTGATAATGGGTGGCAGTTTGCTGGGATAAGATTTGCTAAATTCTATGAAGATCTGAACATCTCCTACCATTTTACATCAATCACTCATGCACAAGCAAATGGAGAAGCTAAAGTAACTAACAGAACCTTGCTGTAAGGTATTAAAGCAAGACTTGAAAGAGCGAAGGAGACTTGGGTAGATAAATTCTATCATGTGCTTTGGGCATACCGAACTATCTAAAGATTGCCAATTGGGGAGACCCCATTTGCCTTGGTTTTTGGAATAAAAGCGGTCATCCTAATAGAACTCAAACTTCCATCAGCATAAGTCATTGCATTCAATGAGCAGCAAAACTCATCGAACCTCAGGGCTAACCTCGATTTGTTAGAAGGAAAATGAAAGAAAGTCCAAGTTTGGATGGCAGTCTACCAGCAAAAAGTAGCTCACTACTGTAATTCAAAAGTCAAAGGCAAGATATTCAAAGTGAGGAACTCGGTACTTCAGCGAGCAGCTGTCTCACAGCCTCAGAATCAAGGAAAGCTCATTTCAAATTGGGAAGGTCCATGTGAAATAGAGGAGGTTATCCGATCTGAAACTTATCACTTGAATGAGCTCAGAGGAACAACTCTTCCGCAGCCTTAGAATTCAGAAAATTTGAGAACGTACTATCAGTAACTTTTCTTTAATAAAATTTTTTTATTTTAACATCACTACTTGGTGCAAAAATCATGTAATGACTAATAACTCTTTGAAGCAACCTAAAGCAGCCCGTTAGGAACAGGAGGAGAACCTCATCCTAATGCGAGCAAAATTGAAGGCCTTATTGAACTAAGATGAGATGAGGGGAGAGGTCCTACCAATGGTCCTAACGTGCCCTACAGTCCATTAGGAACAGAAGGAAAACCTCATCCTAACGTGAGCAAAGTCGAAGGCCTCGTTGAACTAAGACGAGATGAGGGGAGAGGCCCTATCAACGGCCTTAATATGTCCCTATAGCCCATTAGGAACAGGAGGAGAACCTCGTCCTAACGTGAGCAAAGTCGAAGGCCTCATTAAACTAAGATGAGATGAGGGGAGAGGCCTTATCAATGGCCCTAATATGCCCCTACAGCCCATTAGGAATAGGAGGAGAACCTCATCCTAACATGAGCAAAATCGAAGGCCTCATTAATTTATGATAGGATGGGGGAGAGGTCCTATCAACGACCCTAATGTACTCTTACAACCTGTTAGGAATAGGAGGAGAATCTTGTCCTAACATGAGCAAAGTCAAAAGCCTCGTTAAACTAAGACGAGATGGGGAAGAGGTCCTACTGACGATCCTAACACGCCCCCACAAGCCATGTTAGGAATAGAAGAAAAGACTCATCCTAACATGAGCAAAAGTTAGAACCTCGTTGACCAAAGACGATGGAAAGGAAGAAGCTCGGTAGAGAATCCTTACACATATTTTTTCATGATAATTTGACTACATCAAATACGGAAGGTGGAACCTTATCCTAGTTTATAGAAGAGGTCCTAGTTTGGCATCCACAACAAGCATTTTATGAGAAGACAACATAAAGAAAAATGAGGTAAAAAAGGTAAGGCCACAAATAAGCCTTGAATTCATGTGAAACAAAAATAATGAAAAATATATTATTTCATTACAAAAATAAGTTCATTACAAGCAAAACATAGGCTAACAAGGCCAATTACATCGAAAAAAAGAAAAGAAGAGGAGAAGAGAATCAATGCTCTAAGGTGAATCGGACTCCTCGGACTTTGGGCTACCGACCTCGACCATCACCAAGGCCTGCTTTAGTCTAAGGATCTTCTCCTTAAGCTTCTTCTTCTTGTAAAGACCCTCTACTTATATTCTATTGGCGAGCTAAAACTTACCCTCAAGCTCTCACCGCAATCTCCTCAAAACTTCAGACTCGGCCTCCGCATCCTTGACAGCCCGATGTTCATAAGTGAGCTGAAGCTTCAGCAATTGAACCTTGGCCTTCTCCACCCCAACCACCTCTGAAAGCTCACCGACGGTCTTCTTCAAGGAGGAAATCTCCTCCAACTCACCGTTCGTGCTGGCTCCCTAACTATTGTGCAGTCACTTCTAAAGATGAGCTACCTTATCTCTGGCAGCCTTGAGCTTGCCTTCAAGCCTGGACATCTTCCCTACCTAAGTCACTCGATAGCTATTATGCTAGTCCTAGGTATCTTGCAGCTGCTTCCGAAGCTGGGAGAACCATTTTGACCAGTCCTAGTCATATCGGACCTTGTCGGTGGACCATGACGAGCTCTCTTCTAGGAGATGGATTTTTTTTCTAGCATTCTTCAGGTCAGCTTCAAGAGAACTGATTTTCGTTGTTAGTGCTCAGGAGTTATCACTAGCATTACTCTTAAGTTCGGTGATCTCCTTCTCAAAGCTACCCTTTCGAATATTGAAGCCCATCGCATCTTTCATGTGCAAGCCATGGAGGCGAGTGACCTCTTTGGTCACCTCAGAAGCATTCTTTCATGAGACTCGAAGGTCGTCCTCCATCTTCTTCAACTTCTTCTTTAGAAGATGAACTTCCTTCCGCATGCTCTTTATTAAAGGCTTTATCGAAACCCTCTGAGGTAGTGGATCAGTATTGGTAGGAGACTGCATTCGAGGTATGAAAAGCGCTCAAAGGTATAGAAGAAATTCATTTTCATTTAATCAAAACTTTTAAGTACAAGGCAAGAAGGAAAAAAATGAAAAATATACAACTACTCAAGGATTTCAACCTCGAAAGGGGCAATGAAGGGCGGAGCCGAACTACTCTCGACCACCTCGGGTTTCTAAATTGGTTCGGGTGCCTCTGCGATAGGTTCAGATGGGCCAGAAGCAAGCTCGTCGAAGGAAGGATTGATTGTGGCATTGGACGGTCCTGCATCTACGTCATTTTCCCCCTCCAGAAAGCTGAGGTTGATCTCGGGGAACCTCTGAGCCACCTTGCCTTCGCAGAGCTTGAAATCCTTGATAAATGCCTCCTAGCCGAACTCGATGTTCAAGTTCCTCATCTCGGAAGAGGTCTTGAACTCTTCCACGATCTGGGTCATCGCATCCGAGATCGACTTCGCCATTTGGATTTTTAGTTCGGCGAACCTATTCTTAGCTTTCTTCCTTCTTTTCTCCTCCAAAGCCAGTAGGGCCTTTAGCTCGACTGAGATGAACTCCTCTTTGCGAAGCACACCCTGGAGACTTTTAATATCCGCCACCTTCTCCTCGGCAAGGTGCTCGACCTCGTCGATCCTCTCTTGAAGATGGTGGATCTCGACTCGAAGGTCCTCCTAGGTCTTCTATGCCTCTGCCTTCTGACAATGAATCCTCTTAATGTGGGCGAGCATCTGATGATCTGACTGCAACAAACGATTGGGGTTAAAAAAAAGAAGAAAAGAAGAAAAGAGCAGAAAGAGTCGAGCAATGGAGCAATCACCTTAAGGATGGTTCCGAGAGAACCCCAAATGAGCTACCGCAGGGCCAGATCAGCCATTTGGTCCACCACCTTGGGCATGGCAAATCTGTCAGTAAGATCCCGAATGATCTTCGAGTTGTCGAAGGGAGCCTCCCCTCGTTCATCACCATTGCCATCTAGTTCGCCTAGGCGAGCCTTACGGGACGTCTTGGCAATAGCTTTCTTCTTTTTTCTTCCTTCTCCTGTCTCTTCCTTGGCAGGGAGTTTTGAAGCCCGATCCTTACTGGAGAGACCTAAGGGCGTGGAAGGCACTGAGCCCGCACCAGTGGTGCCAACCTCAGCAGTTAGGGCAGTCTTGATGCCGGCGATGACCTCGGACACACTGGCTATGGAGGTGGGAACTTCGTAGCTAGAAGCAATGACCTTCACCTCGGCAGTTAGGGCAGTCTCGATGCCGACGATGACCTCAGACACACTGGCTGTGGAGGTGGGAACTTCGTAGCTAGAAGCATCGACCTTCACCCTCTTTGAGCCATTACTTGGCGCCTTTCCTTTCCTCTTCTTGATGTAGAGCCCTTTGGTAAGCATCTTGGCAGCTTGTGTATTCATTTTTGTAATAGGAAAAGAAGCACAGTCAGTAGCAATACATATGCGTGAAACCATATGGATTCAAAAATCAAAAGATGTACCAATGGGATCGTGAGGACTTAGATCTAGGTTGAACAAGGTCTATTCTTTTAGAAGATTGGGAAGAAGAGGAGCTCGGTACACCTTAAGTTTATCAGAGGAATCAAGGTCGATTTCGTCTAAGCTAGGAGCTCGGTGAACTGACTCTTTAATATAACTCCATGGAGGAAGACCTAATGGTAGGGTCGGACAATGTACAAAAAAGAATTTTTTCTTCCAGTTGTAAATGGAAGAAGGGGCACCTTTCAATAACCCTTTCTTGCCGACTTGGGGGGAAGGTACCATCAATACTTCGCAGAAGGATGGCACTTGAAGGTGTAAAAATTTCTAAAAAGTGAAATGGTCGGCTGGACTTTGGCCAATCGACAGAATCGAAAGAAGTTTGGTATGATAGATGCGAAGGAGATGTTTAAAAACTAGAAGAGGACGACTACAAAAGGGGGCAGTGGGAGCCTAAGCTCGATAAGCAAAGTTTCTAAGTACAAATAAAATCGACTGGTCGGAGAGGAGCTGACTCGATCGTTAGATCTAGGAAGTTCAAGATCGTATTCTAGAGGGATTCTATATTAGATTTGATCAAAAAAAGGTCGTTCGGGGTAAGAACAGACAGGATGGTGTCTAGAGCGAAAGACGAGCGGGACATGTTCCTGGATTCTACCTCGACTAGGGGTGCAGGGCCAAAGAAGGTCGGTCCGGATGAGCCCCATGAATCGATGGAGTGGGAGGTTTCGAAAGACATTCAGATTGAGATTAAATCTCAAGAAAACCCTCCAAAAAAAAAGAGAAAAAATGCAGGACAAAGGTCACCACCAAAACATCAGGGAAGCAAGAAGTCAGAAATGAAAAGCATGAATAACCTAAGAGAAATGTTAGAAAATTGACCTAAGCTATCTGGGGAGAGTGAAAGGATGATGGATACAATGAGGACCAATCGAAAGGGCGTCCGGAGCTTAGGAAGGTGAGGGAGAAGGTTAAGACCCTTGGAAAGAAGACGGACGAGGGCTGAAGGAAGGAGAAGACTTGGGTAGGAATGACTTTCAAGCGAAGGGAGAAGACCTTAAATAGTCAGAAGTAACTCGAGACAGTTATGATTGTGGATCAACTTCGGTCTATCAGCGTGCACCGCGTGTCCCACTCATCATGATAGAAAGGCAACCACGGGTGGAGTCTTTATGACACCGTACCTAGAGCAGAGTTTTGGTGGGAGAAATGAAGGGCCATCTTTTTGAACTTATTTTAGATTCAAAAAGTTTTGGTGCCAGCACAATAAATGCCAAAATATCTCATCTTGACAAGGTGGGAGCCCGAGAATGAACTTCGGCAGTCATCTTTTTACTTCCTTAGAATTTTGAATTTGGATGTGGGGGGACTATTATTGGGGGTAAATCTCGCTCCCACTGAAGTTCGGTTTGGTACTTGATCAGGTGTAACTCGTGATTGTAGGAGAGCTTCAATCGCGAATTTCTTTCGGACTCCTCCAGCAATCGAATTTCTTTTCGACTCCTCCAGCAGCCAAACTCCTTCCGAACTCCTTCCGGCCAAACTTCCCACAGTCACCTAGGAAGGTCTCCGCACGAACTCGACTCCACACGGCATGAATCAACTCACCCACGGACCACTTAAGAGGAGTCCGAGCTCCCTTGGTATTGATGTAACTCAAAGATTCATCGCGAATTGATGCTTACTCCTCCGAACTTTGACTATGAAATCTCTACGAACTGGCATGTCACGACAACAGACACTACCCTCCATAACAAACTCCATGTGGCCCTGAGTGGCCCACTACCAGATGGTTATGGCTGTCACTATCAGTTTGTTACAGGCTCCGTCTATAAAAGAGATCCTTCAGATACATTTTCTCTGAGCTCTTTTCTCCTTCTCGATACTCTACAACTTTCTCTACCGAGCACTTCATTCCTGTTGGCCGAAAGAGCTGACTTGATCGTCGAAGAGTTTTGCCGGAGCCACACTCCCAGGCTTTGGATGAGACTTATTTTATAGGTCACCAGCGGCGATCTCGTCTTCTCTGACTCTAGTGCTCCTCTGGCGACGACCAAATTTCACACCAACAAATAATATCAAAGAGAGAAATCTTGAAATCTTATGTCAAGTATCTGATATAACTCAATATCGATATATATAGAAACATGCATCATATACCATCAAATATCCAGTTTTTTCAAAACTGATATACCATACATATGTCATTAAGTGGAACTCTTCTTACTTAATCATGATTTCATATTTTATCATTAATATCTCATTAGCATGATTCAAATCAATTAATAGTTATATTTAGGGTTTTGGACTAATCACAGTCATGATTCAGTCTGTGACTAGCAAACCATAAATCACGCTTCAATCCATGGTGGCAAACATAATAACTATGCTTCGGCCCATAGTGGCAAACTAGAATATCTGTGATTTGGCTCGTGGTAGCAATCATCATAACTGCGCTTCGGCTTGCAATGGCAAACTAGAATATCCATGATGTGGCCCATAGTGGTACACTAGTGTATCATGATTTCGTTGATGGCTGACAATCCAAGGTGTCATGATTCGATCTATGATCGATAATTCACATTATGGCTAATCCAAATCCACTTTCACAATTAAGAGATCATTCAATGATTTATATTACATATCTTTCTCAATTTCAAAATATTAGATGCCATGTTTTCAACGAACATAATAGTCAACGTGTGATACATGTATAATATAAAATCATATATCCAAATAAAGTCAAAATTATTATACATGATATAAAATAATATATTTACAAATGATCATGTAAAGAAATTCTTATTTTTATCGATCTTAAATCCAAGTATAACTATTAATCAACCCTTTGATCTATGAACTCAAGATCTATTGATACGGTTGTTGAGCCACTTTTGGTAACTTCATACTTGTTGAACTTTCTCAAGTTCAATCTTAGAGACTTTAGTTCCTTCACCAAGGAACTCATTTTCTAAAAAAATTATCTTAAGACTGATGAACACCTTTTATTCATCAGCAAGGTAGAAGTAATACTCTTTGATTTCTTTTGGGTACCGTATGAAATTACATTTGTCAGATCTAGGTTTGAGCTTATCTGTCATTAAACATTTGATATAAGTCGTACATTCCTAAATCTTAAGGTGTGAGAGTACTGGCTTACACCCAGTCCATATCTCATATGGCATTTTAGCTATAGACTTACTCAAAATTTTATTTAAAATATAACAAGCCGATTTGAGTGCATATTTTCAAAAGAAGATTGACAGACTGGCAAAGCCCCGTCATGGAATGAACGATGTCCAATAGGGTTTGATTCCTTTTTTTGGATGCATCATTATGCTGTGGTATCCCAGAAAGAGTTCATTGAGAGAGAATCTCATTCTCTCCTAGATATGTCTGAAACTTACTTAAAAGGTAGTCTCTCCCTCGATCAGATCGAAAAGTTTTAGTACTTTTTTTAGTTTGTTTCTTTACTTCATTGTAGAACTGTTTGAATATTTCAAACAACTTAGATTTGTATTCATCAAGTAGACATACTCATACCTAGATAGGTCGTCTGTAAATGTAATAAAGTACTGATATCCATCTTCAGCACTAGTGCTCATAGGTCCACATACATCAATATGTATTAAACCTAGAAGTTCACTAGCTCGCTCACTTTTTTTTACTAAAAGATTATTTGGTCATCTTTCCAAGAAGACAAGACTCATAGGTAGGTAATAATTCAAAATTATTTATTTCGAGGATTCTCTCTTGAGTCAAACTATTCATCCCATTCTTATTAATATAACCTAGCCTACCATGTCAAAGGTAGGCGTCAAATACACCATCTATCCTAGGGCATTTATCGGACGAGTAGACCATATTAATAGGTTGTGATAAAGTGTACATTCCATCCTTTAATTATCCATTAATCATAATAAGATAATTCAAAATGACATTACAATTTTTTTTTTATTGATATTTCATAACTGTCTTTGGCCAAAATGCCTACAGAAATAGTATTCAATAAAAAACTTGGACAAAAGTGACATTCACTAAGAACAACTCTATAAAAATTGAATACTAGCTTAATGATTCCTAAAGCTAGAACTGGAACTAGTCTTCCATCTCTAATATTAAGAAATATTTCGTCTTCTTCAAATCTCCTATTGACCTATAAATCCTGCAATGAATTGTAAATATGATAAGAGCTTCTGGTATCTAATACTCGATAGTAGTATCATATGTGGAGAAGTTGTAAGAAGTTATCATATAATTATTTTGTGTAGCAACATATTACTTCTTCTTCGGCCTGTTTGAGTCTAAGGAGGCAATATACTGAGGATAGTTTCTTTCTCAGTGCCCTTACTTCTTACAGTAGAAGCATTCTGCCTTGCTTTGGTCAGACTTGGGTTTCTTGATCTGATCCTGCACAGATGTCTTAGCATGTCTTCTTTCTTTTCTTCTTCTTGTTCTTCTTTTCTTTCTTAAAGGATTGACGATCAGAAGAAGATTCTCTCACTAAATTCACCGACTTCTTATGAAGTTGGTAATCCTTCTCAAAGTTTTATAGCAAACCCAGCAAACTATGGTAGTTAACTGCAGGCTTTATCATTTGATAGTGAGTAAGAAATGGAAGGTATGACTTGGGCAAGGAGTTTAGAATGGTATCTTTTCCAAGCTGCTCATGCAAGGGAAAGCGAGCTTGCTCAAGTGTTCAATCAATTCGATCATGTACAATATATGATCAGTGACTGGCACCTCATCCCTCATCTGGACGTTGAAGATGGCACAACTAGTCTTGTGCCTCTCAACATCATCGGGAGTGCCAAAAGACTCGTTCAACATTTGAATCATGTCTTCTAGCTAAGCATTCTTGAATTTGCAATTGAACTCATCGCTCGTAGCTACCAACATGATACAATGCACCATGATACAGTCGTTGAGCCATTTTTGGTAAGTGTCTCAGACCATGCCATGTGCATTCAGAGCTGGCTTCTCAGGTGCAAGATTTGTCAAAACGTACAGAATCCGCTTATGCTCTAGGATAATTTTTAAGTTTTGATACTAGCTATCAAAATTTGGTTCTATTAATTTATCACCATCCAATAGTTATCAGAGTGATAGGATAGTGGCCATAACTATAGAAAAGAAAAATCAAAAGCTTAATTAGTATGTAAATTAATAAGCCTAAAGACTTGGACTTTAGTCTAAAGGTTCTTCAGCTATTTTATACAAATTGGTAGTCTCTACCTCCAATTCAAGAAATTACTTTAATTTTCTAGTGGGTACTAGAATCCACATAGACTACACATAAACCCGACTTTGGTTGGCCAACGCATGTGCATCTATGGATAGGTTCTTAACCAATTGCTTCGCTAAACAATTTTTAGTAATCAATTTTGCCTCAGAAACCTAATTAGTAGGCTTTGATCTCCACTGAAAAGGTCTGATTAGGTCAACCATTAACATGATTGTACTTGGCACATCTAACCAAAGAATGATTAGGCCCACCTTTGATCGGCCAAACTAACCACCATTAGAGAGACATAATCGAGCTATCATATTATGAATAATAATTTCAATAGCTGATAAGCACTAGACCTTTGGGTCTCCAATGATTATCAAGCTAATCGACCCATTATTATCCAACTTAATAGGAGACTTTGATCTATTTATCTCCATAGCTATTTCATTTTTGAAGATCTAATAATTTAGAGGATTTAATTAATTTATTAATGAGAAGAGAGAAGAAATTGACAAGTCAATCTTAATCCTTCCATTGACTTCACTAAGTCAGATAAGAAAGGACTAGACTCAAGCTAGTCTTAGGGGCACCTAAATCAATCACACTGATTTATCTAATTGACATGGGTTAGCTATTAGAAAACATGTTGGATTTCATGCATACGTTTCAAAATTTTTTCAAATTTACAAACAATGGAAGATGTAGATTAAATAATTTATTCTAATTATGTATATGATCTAATCACTAAACTCTACATCTAAGACCTATGATATGCTATAATGCAAACATAAATCTAAAAATTAAAACAAAAATAGTTGGTATTGATCAAATCAATACCTAGATCTAGAACTATTCTAGAAATCCTAAATCTAATCCAGATTAGTAAAGAGATCAAATCTCTTACCATTGTGCGGGTCGAGAACATCACGATTGAGCCTTGTTGTTGTTCTTATTGCTTAGAGTTGCACACGCATTCGACCTCTATAGATAATCTACATGAAGCTGCAATACAGATCGAAGGTTTGTTGAATGAAGATCCGCTCAAAGTGCTAGCTTCTCGCAGATTCCTCCTAATGGTTAATCTAAATTATTCTTTAGATCTATTAGACACTCCAAGAGATGAAGAACACAAGGAGGATTGAGGAAAAAATTCAGTCCTTGGATCTCTCAAAAATCAAAAAATAAAAGCTTAAGAAAAAGAGTCCTAACATCTTCTCTTTCAGAAAATCAACGATTGATGTCCTTAATACATCTCCATGTCAGGATAAGAGGAGACCTTCTCCTCTAGAATTTTTTCATGCTTCTAGATCTCAAATTCTTTGATTTTTCTTATAAAAAAATCATACATAAAGATGGAGAAGAAGGGTTCTTTAGAAAACCCTAAGAGAAGACATTCTTCTCTTCTTCTTCTCTTATTAGGACATGATCAGATCATGTCCAAAACAAAAACACCATGCCCCAACTACTTGGAGCATCCATCCTCCATGCCCTCTCCCTGTCTCTCTCAAATTTTTCTCATAGAAAAATGATACAAAAATAAGAAAGAAATAGACTTGAAAGAGATTCCCAAGAGAAGACAATCTTCTCTCTTACCTTTGTCTCTACAAGACATTAATTTTTGATGTCTTAATGAAACCTTTCCTCCAACAATCTTGGCACCACATCATCTCATGCCTTCCTTCCTCTTTTCTTTGGTTTGTTCATGGAATACCAGGGATTATTCATGTCCTCCTTCAAAATAGGAGGCGCCACACCAAAAGAGTGAGACTAGGTCAAAGAATCTATGGAGTTTTTTAGGGGGCGTCTAACTCTTGGATGCCTCCCCCTAAAGAATAGGCATGAACCCCAATAAATAACACACAAAAGAAAGAGAGAAAGGGGCAGAAAAAATATAGGATGCATGAAAACCAAGTGGGCGCACTAGGAAGAAGAGTTTTAGTGACATGGGATTCTTTCAAAAAGAAAAATAATTCATAACTACTTTCCAAACCTTGACAATTCAAAATTGATTCAAACTCTTTAGATTATGGGTGTGAAAATCCTTTCCTAGGCATGGAGAAGTCACATAAAAAATCTAAAAATAAATGTGTGGGCATGGGCTCTTAGGTGGTGCAAGAAAAGGAGAAATCCTTGTCTAACTAGGACTCTCCTATTTTGACAGGTTAAGACCATTTGAACCTAATTCAAAATTATTTCATGTCATCCTAATTAATAGATAATCTTCATTTAATTAGGAGTCTAATTAAATTAGATTTAATTAAATTTAAATTTAATTTAATTTTTAATCAAATTAGAAATTAGGTGCACTTAAGTTCTAATTGAACTAGAACTTATTCTTCCTTGCAATTAACTTATCCAATAAACTAATTAGTCTTAATTTAATTAAATTTAATTTAATTAGACTTGATCTTAATCTGATTACTCAATTAAATTGAGTCAATTAGCAATTCAATTACTAATCGATCCTCCTACAATACTTGTACTTGATCGATCATCAATTACATTAATGATTTGATCACTGAATGATTCTCAATCATCGATTAACTATCAATCAGGTAATAATTTCTTATGTGTATGATCCCATAGGTTTAAACCTAAGCTGGTAGTATAAGAACTAATTTTTATATCAATCAAAATGACCATCTAGCATTGGTACCCGATATTCGGATAGATCGAATGTATGCAAAGGAACATTCTTAGAACCCTGGCCAATGGTTACCGTATAATTTATCTTCTTGACCAATAATGCTCAGGATGAGATCGAGTTAGCTGTCAACACTCATACAAGTTATCCGTATTGTGTTTTAAAATTTTGCAAATTTCGTGACTCTTCACGAGGATTACCCAGGCCTAGGTTTTGCTAAATTGAAACACAATGAGATATTTACTTTTTGAAGTTAATTAGAAATGGTCAATCCCATCTTGACTCATACACCGACTCTATAAGTACTTAACTGTGCTAAAAAACCTTCCATTATTGTATTAGAAATACAAGTACGTTGACACCAAGGTACAGTGAGTTTCTTGCAAGTCATCATAGTGATCTCAGGTCAAAGGGATACTTATACTCATCGGCCTTAACTAGCTACTCTTGATAGTAGAGTGCTATATTGATCATGTTCAGTATAGGTATACTCCTACATCCCACCTGCATGTTATACCAGTATCTCCACATCACTTGGTTATGAGGACAACCAATGCATATGACATACAATGATCTACACTCGATAAGTTATTATCCTTATTCATAACTTATCATTTAATCATAAATAATTTAAGAACCATCTGATAAATTCTTCTTTATTGATTGAGTGTGGATCTAAGGACTTCATCATAATTTAGAAGTTTATTTAAGAAAAATAGAATTTTTATGATGAATAAGCCGAATAACTATTATTATTTAATAATTCATATACTGATTTCAATCATCTACAACTTAGATAATTGGCTTTAGGACATATTTTCTAATAACTCTTACTTAGATTAAAGCCAATCAGAATAATATCAAATATCCTTTCTTCCACTTGAGTTCGTAGAACTTCTTAGTTTTGAGACCTTAGAAAATGGGTTTGTCAAGTTCTCCTTTTTCATCGATCTTCTAAAGGTCAACGTTACCAAGATCTAAAATCTAAGATAATAGTGATGTAGAAAATGCTGGTCATTTGGTTTTTTAGCCTGAGCTATAGCTCCAATGCTATGATAGGACTGGACCATCTTTTGAGAGTGCCACTCCAAACTTGTTAATGAACCTTATGTTGGAAAATGTATCTTAAAATCAATTATCTAGGTTATAGATGATTGAGCTAAATATAATTTATTCTTAAATTTTAATTAAACAAAATTATTATTCTAGCAATTTCATTATTTTATGCATCATCCTGTAATGAACTCTCTATGATGAAGTCCTTAGGACTATTTAAACTTGACAAAGAAGAATTTATCGTTTAGTCCTCAAACTAATCGCGACCAAGTGATTCATTATTACCTAGGACGACAACGTTAATCAAGAGTAGATCATTGTATGCCATAAGTGTTGGTTATCCTCTTAACCAAGTAGCATGGTGATGCTGTTATGGCATGTAGGTAAAATGTAGGAGTATATTTCACTGATTGTGATCCAACTATGGAGCTTCTGCCAAGATTGCTCATGAAGGATATGGGTATAAGTATCTTTTAGACCTGAGATCACCATGGTGACTTGCAAGTAACTCACTATACTTAGGTACTTGACTACCTAAATTTTTAATTTAGTGATGAAAGGCTACTAGGTGCAATCAAGTATTTGGCTTGTCGGTGCATGAGTCAAGATGGGATTGATCCCTCCAAGTGTTAAAGCAAGTGCATCGCTGTATTTTAATTTAGCAAATCCTCGGTTGGGGTAGTCCATATGATGGATGCTGAATTTTAAAATACAATATGGATGAATTTTTAGGATTGACAGTTAATCCTAGATCATCCTATGAGCATAGTGGTCAAGGAGATGAATTACACAGTAACCATATGCTATAGGTTCGTCGATGATGCATTATGATTTTTGACCTATTCAGATGTTGGGTATCATTGCTAGATGATCATATTGATTGATACAGAAAATTAGTTCCTGTACTACCAGCTTAAGATTTGAATCTATGGGATCACACATAATAGGAGTTCCTACTCGATCTGATGGTTGATCAAAGGATTCCACTAGATTGGGACTCAGTTATTATTGGAGGATTAATTAGTAATTAGATTATTGATTAGCTTAATTTGATTGAGAAATGAGAAATTGATCAATTCTAATTGAATTTGATTTAATTAGGTTTGACCTGATCAAATCATGTGATGATCTAATCGCTTAGGAAGATGGATCCTGGTTTGATTAGGGGTTGGACTCGATTAATTTCTAATTTGATTAAAAATTAATTAAGTTGGATTCAAGCCTAATATGATTGGATTTATCTTAGTTTTAATTGATCAAGATAAATTGGTTTGGATGAAACCAATTTGATCGAATTCAAAGCTAGTTTGAATTCCTATCTCCCTACGCCATTGACCTTTGACCCATTAATTTTTCTCCACGCACATTGGAAATGTGTGTGGGATTTCTCCATGCTAGAAAGAAGTTGTGCGCCTCCTCTTATCTACCTTTGATTTGGTCTAAGTATTGGACCAGATCAGATTGAGAGCAAGTTGAATTTTGAATTCAACTTATGTTGGTTAGTTTGAATGAAACTTCCCAACTCCCTCTCATCCTCATCTCCATGCCTAAAGCTCTCTCTCTCGTGCATTTTTATGCATTCTAGGTATGGATGCATAGAAGAAGAGTCCTTCTGCATGTCAACCTCTTGGGATTTATACTGGAATGGATTAGGAGTCCTCTTGAATTTTGAATTCAAGAGATTGGTTGAAACAAGTTCAACCAAACCTATCCTTATCCTCCCACGCATAGACGCTTATTGAAATGGATTTTCTTCTAGGCATGTGAAGAAGGATCTACGTAAGAAATTAGATGAGTGGCCTTCGCTGTGCGTGAGGTATTGAAGGATTTCTATGAGATAGAAATCAGAGAAGGGAGCTACCTTCTGGGCATGAGGTTTTTTCCAAAGAGAGAAAGGGATCATGGTTCTAAAGGGTAAGCACTGAATCCTAGAGTGGAGACTCTAGATTTGGATGGAGAGTTTGAGTGCTAGATCTTCACCGACTTTCACCATCATCTCATATTCCTCCATTGCATCTTCTAATTTTCAGAGCATCCAATAGATTAGGAGCTGTTCATCAATTGGATCGATGAAGATCGACTATCGAAGGCTCCGGAGAGGAGCTAGCACTATAGAGGGGTTGATCAGGACCAGGGGCTCCATGTGGACCAATCGTAGAGGTCGGACAAGTGTGTGACTATAGCGTAATGCTAGAGCTTCTTTCGGTGGATTCAGATCATGGAGATCAGCTATCCATGCATAGGTACTATATTCTGAATATAGATCGATCAGCAAATATGATTTGCTGATTGAAAGCATTTTATTTTTCTAATGCATATTAACATGTCAAAGATCCTAAGTAGGATTTTATGATTAGATCATAGCATGCATAGAGTTAATAAAGATTAATTTTACTTTTGCTGTTATATATTTCGAAAAAGTTTTGAGAAGCATGCTCAGAATCCTACTAGTTTTTCTTCAGATGGTATCAGAGCAATTGGTTGCTAGACATGTTTTCATGTAAATTAGAAAGATTTAGTGTGTAACACAATGATCACATGGACTGTAGGTTGTCCTACTGTAAGATTTATCCCTTATAGTGGAGAGGTTGTCTTGGTACATTGTGATTTATAACATTGATCATAAAATTTTAGATATGATCTAATGAATTTTTATAATATATTTTGAATTGGTTTTAATCTAACTTTTATCATGATTAGTATTTTGATTAGATCTAAATATTTCATGATATTTATGTAATGTACATAGGTTTAGATTAAACCTAAATAGGATCTTGTGAAGGTTCTATTCGCTGGTCGAGCCGGCTGTCTCAGAAATCGAGCTAGCTCAACCAGCGTGCCAGCTTGATATAGCCTCTCAGACCTTTTGTTCCAACTGGCTCGATCGGGCCGGCTTGGCTTATGTTCGGCCAGCTCGGATGGAATCCGAGCTAGCTCAATGGAATGTGGACTTCTGAATTTTTGCTCAAGTCGGCTGTCCTAAGGACCAAGCTAAGCTTGGCTTCTACTTGGGCCAACTCGGATGGGATCCAAGCTAAACCGATCGAGAAGTTGGCTAAAGCTATTTGATGGCTATTTTTGATTGAACAAACCTACAACCAGTACTTGTTTGTGAAATAAGCCAACCCATTTTTGAAATGAGTCGATCTATTTAGTAAAATAGTGCTAGATTATATAGAATCTTTCAAAAACTAAAAATTATTTTCGAAATACCAAATTCCAACCCATCAGCCCAAAACTTAATTAAAATAATTAAGTGTTGTCTAGTAGAATCTAGAATTATGAATTAAAGATCCTAAGATAAATTAATAATTCTATGAGCTAAAGGGTTAGATGAATTAGGTTCATTAATTGGGTTGACCTAAGATTAGTCAAAGAATGGATTAATCTAGAGTAGTTGATCAAATCTAACCAAGTGTTGTCTTAGATCAGGTCAAGGACTCTCTAGACTCAACTTCAATAGTTGTAGTTGAATGAGTCCATGTCTTTAACGAGACCAAGATGGACTTAATTCATGGCTAAGCGGTCTAGTCCGTAATTACTAGGTTGATCTAATTAAACCTAATTAACCGATTGGTATCTAAGGTAAGTCTGTTAGTTTAGACCAGTAGTTTTTAATTGGGAGCTACTCGCACTGATTCGATCTTTGATAAGTTAATGGCATATTCCTTCCATTGATTTCACTTACCTAGCTGACATGGTCGATTAAGATTTGATTAGATCACTTAGTGATTCAAGCTGACCCATATCACTAGGAATCAGTTTGACTGATTTCAATTCAGTAAGACTGAATTAGGTGCCCATGGATCGAAATTGATCCTAGTCCTCATCAATTGATATGGTGAAGTCAGTGGAAAGATTTGACTTGGTAACATAAGTGGGAGAAGTATGGTCTGTGTCCTTTCTATCTTAAATCATAAGTAAATTAAATCCTCTAAATTATTAGGTCCTTAAAATGATAAGGTTATGAAGATAACTGAGTCAAAGCCTCCTATTAAGGTGAATAGTATTGAGTTCAATTTTCTAGTTGGACATTGGAGGTGCCTTACACCTAGTGTTCATCTGGATATTGGAATTACTATCCATCATATGATGATTAGGTCGCACTCTCTTAATGGTGATTAGATTAGCTAAAGCTTTTCTTGAGCCTGGTTATCAGTGGTTTGATGCACCGAAGTCAATCATGTTAATGATTGAACCTAACCAGACCTTTTCAGTGGAGGCCATAGCCTACTAAATTGGCTTTTAGGATAAAATATAATTATTAAAAATTATTTGAAGAAATAATTGATTATGAACCTACCTATAGATGCATGCTGATTAGCCAGAGCTTTCCTTGGACCTGATTGTAGTCTATGTGGATTTTAGTATCCACTAAGGAGTTAGTGTAATTCCTCGAATTGGAGGTCGAGACTACCAATTTATTTGAAAATAGTAAAAGAACCTTTAGACTAAAGTCTAAGTCTTTAAGGTAAATTAATTTAGGTACTAATATGGTCTTTCAGATAAATAGAATGGCTGGTGTAAGTCCACTCCATTCATTATTGGATAGTGACAAGCATTTAGAACCTGAATACGAGGAGTTTAGTATTGACCCTAATCAGGCAGATCCAAAGAGAAATGGTCCTCTTGACCTGAATAGGCTAAACAGAAGAAATCAGCAAGTGGTTGCTGGTCGAGACTATTATATGATAACATCTTATAATTTCTCTATTTGTGATATATCTACCTGAGTATTGGATCCTGAAAGTCCATTTCATATATGCAATTCATTGCATGAACTTTAAATTAGTAGAAAGTTTGAGAATGGTGATAGATTTCTTAATGTTAGGGATGGAAGTAAAGTTTCAGTCCTAGCATTAGGAACTCTTGAGCTATTTTTCAAAAATAATAATATTGTTTTAAGTGATTATCACTATTGTCCATCTTTTATGACGAACATTATATCTGTTGGGCTTTTGGCTCTGGATGATTATTATTTATCAATAAAAAAAATTATTGCTATATCATTATGAATGGTATTATAGTAATGCAAGGACAATTAAGAAATGATATTTACATTTTATCACAGCCTATTAGTGTAATGTACACATCAAATAAATGCCCAAAACTAGATTATATCTTCGATGCCTATCTTTGGCACTATAGGCTTGGTCATATAAATAAAAATTGGATCTATAGGTTAGTCAAGGTGCATATTCTTGACATCGATGATTGTGAATCATTGACTATCTATAAGTCCTATCTTCTTGATAAGATGACCAAATTACCTTTTACTGGAAAGGATGAATGGGCCACTGATCTTCTGGGTTTAATATATATTGGTGTATGTGGATCTATGAATACATGTGCTAGAGATGGATTCTATTACTTCATTATGTTTACTGATGATTTATCTAGGTATGGGTATGTCTATCTTATGAAGAATAAATTCGATTTATTTGAAATGTTCAAACAATATCGAAATGAGGTAGAAAAATAACTTGGAAAGAGTATTAAAACTCTTCAATCAAATCGAGGAAGTGAATACCTCTCCAATGAGTTTTTGACATATTTAGGAGAGAATGAGATTCTCTCATAATGGACCCCTCCTGAAACACCATGGCATAATGGTATGTCTAAAAGGAGGAATCGAATCCTGTTGAACATGATTTGGTCCATGATGGAATTTGCGAGTCTGCCAATTTTGTTCTGGGGGTATGCACTTGAGACTGCTTGTTTTGAATAATGTTCCAAGCAAATCTGTTGCAAAAACTCCAT
This sequence comes from Cocos nucifera, assembly GCA_006176705.1. Taxonomy (NCBI): domain Eukaryota; kingdom Viridiplantae; phylum Streptophyta; class Magnoliopsida; order Arecales; family Arecaceae; genus Cocos; species Cocos nucifera. Next base: position 518,178 of record QRFJ01001452.1, read on the forward strand.
ATGAGATATGGACTGGGCGTATGCCGACACTCTCTCACTTTAGGGTTTGAGAATGTCTGGCGTATGTAAAATGTTTGCAACCAGAAAAGCTTAGACCTAGATTCGATAAATGCTTGTTCATAGAGTATCCTAAGAAAACTAAGGGATATTATTTTTACCTTGCTGAAGAGCAAAAGATGTTCATCAGAAATAGGATAGTCTTTTTGGAAAAGAAGTTTCTTATAGAAGGAACAACTATCTCTAATGTTGAGCTTAGTAAAGTTCGACAGGTAGACGAATTGATACATTCTAGTGAATCTGCAGAACTAGATTTGATAAGATCAAACCCAGAGCCTATTGTAGAGGCACCTTTGAGGAGATCCGATAGAGTACCATGTCAACCAGATAGATTCTGCAATTTCTTGGTTCGGGATGATGATCCTATTGAACTTGATGAGATTGATGAGGATTCGATTACCTACATAGATGCCATGCAGAGGCCTGACTTTGATAAGTGGCTAGAAGCCATGAAGTCTGAAATGGAGTCTAAGAAGATCAATAGTGTGTGGACACTGGTTGATCCACCTGAAGGGATAAAATCCATTGGGTGTAAGTAGATTTTCAAAAAAAAAAAGGGGCACAGACGGAAAGGTGAAGATCTATAAAGCTCGTTTGGTTGTCAAGAGATATCGTCAGCATTATGATTTTGACTATGATGAGATATTTTTTTTAGTGGCAATGCTCAAGTTCATTCGGATCATGCTTACGATAGTAGCATACCTAGACTATGAAATCTGACAAATGGATGTGAAGACAATTTTTCTTAATGAAAAGCTGGACGAAGAGGTGTATATGATACAGCCTATGGGTTTCACATCTATGGATGAGTCCAAGGTATGCAGACTTCAGAGATCCATCTATGGATTGAAGTGGGCATCTCGGAGTTGGGACATATATTTTGATAAAGTGATCAAAACGTATGGCTTCATTAAGAACAAAGAGGAATCTTGCATGTATAAATGGGCTAATGATTCTATAGTTGCATTTCTTGTACTATATGTGGATGATATTCTCTTAATCAGGAATGACACCCCTGCATTATAGAAAATAAAGATTTGGCTATCGTCTCAATTCTCCATGAAGGACTTGGGAGAAGCTTTCTACATCCTAGGAATGAAGATTTATAGGAATTGATCTAAAAGATTGCTTGGATTGTTCTAGTCTACGTACATCGATACCGTGCTAAAGAGGTTCAGCATGATGAATTTCAAGAAAGGCTATCTCTCGATAGGCCATAAAATTTTTCTCTCGAAGAGGGATTGTCCGACAACTCCTCAAGAGAGAGAGCATATGAGTAGAATATCATATGCTTCGATAGTGGATCATATTATGTATGTCATGACATGTATGAGACCAGATGTGGTATACTCACTAGGAGTAGTGAGTAGATACCAATCTGATCTGGATGAAAATCACTAAAAGGTAGTAAAGATAATCCTGAAGTATTTGAGAAATACTAAGAACTAGTGACTCATTTATGGAGATACTAACTTGAAACTTGTGGGATATACTGATTTCAATTTTCAATCAGATTATGATGATAGCAAGAGTGTATCAGGTTATGTGTTTATCTTGAACGGAGGAGCAGTCTGTTGGAAGAGTTTCAAGCAGCACATTATGGCTGATTCTGTATGCGAGGCGGAGTATGTCGCGGCATCTAATGATGCAAAAGAAGTTGTGTGGCTATGAAAGTTCATTGGCAAGCTAGGAGTGGCATCCTTCTTGGATGGTTCGGTTCTACTTTACTATGACAGCACTGGAGCCATAGCTCAAGCGAAGAAACCGAAGGCACATCAATGCACCAAATATATTCTACGTCGCTACCACCTTATATGAGAAATCATAGAATGAGGTGACGTTGAGCTTTAGAAGATCAATAGAAAGGAGAACGTGATCGACCCATTTACTAAAGCTCTCAAAATCAAAGAGTTCAATAATCACAAATGGAAGATAGGTATGCGATACTGTTCTGAGTGGTTTTAGTCTAAGTGGAAGTTATTGGAAAATGTATCCTAAAGCTAATCAACTAAGTTGTAGATGGTTGAGCTAAATATAATTTATACTTAAATTTTAATTAAATAAAATTATTATTATAGTAATTTCATCATTTTGTGCATCTTTCTGTAATGAACTCTCTGTGATGAAGTTCATAGGACTATTTAGACTCGACAAAGGAGGATTTGTCATTTAGTCCTTAAATTGATCATGACCAAATGATTCATTATTACCTAGGACGATAATGTTAATCAAGAGTAGGTCGTTGTGTGCTAAAAGTGTTGGTTTTCCTCTTAACCAAGTAGCATGGTGATGCTGTTATAGCATGCAGGTGAAATATAGGGGTACAGTTTACTGATCGTGATCCAATTGTGGAGCTCTCTTCTGCCAAAATTGCTCATGAAGGATATGGGTATAAGAATCTCTTAGACTTGAGATCACCATGTTGACTTAAAAGTAACTCGCTATACTTATGTACCAGACCACTTGAATTTCTAATTCAGTGATGAAAGGCTACTAAGTGCAGTCAAGTACTTGGCTCATTGGCATGTGAGTCAAGATGGGATTGACCTCTCTAAGTGTTGGACCTAGTGCATTGCTGTATTTGAATTTAGCAAATCCTCGATCGGGGTAGTCTATGTGATGGAGCTGAATTTTGAAATACAATGTGGATGAATTTTTAGGGTTGGCAGTTAACCCTAGATCATTCTATGAGCATTATGGTCAAGAGGATGAATTATACAGAATCATATGCCATAGATTTGTCGATGTTGCATTACAATTTTCAACCAATTCGGATGTCGGATATTATTACTAGATTGTCACATCGATTGGTGTAGGAAATTAGTTTCTATGCTATTGGCTTAGGATTCAAACCTATGGGATCACACACAATAGGAGTTCTTGTTAGATATATGCCCTAGAAGCTAGATTGGCTAATACTTGTAATACACTTCTAAGGGCAATTTTATAATTTTGACTATAAATTAATAAAAAGATTATTTTCTATCATAGTGTATATTTAAAGTGTATGTGATACATCCTTTGAGTTAATGGTAATGACAATTCATATTTTCAAAGAGTTAAAAATTTAAGATATAAATTTTCATAATTAACTCATAAACTGCTTCCGACTGTAGGATCATCATGAGGATGGTGATTGATCGAAGGGTTAGTGTACGATCACTTTTTTTGGATAGATGAGTCTTGAGTCTACGGTGTGGAGACATCGAAGCGAGAGTACAGATACTCGTTAGAGAATGAGGGCACTGAGCATGACCACCTTGAGCATTCATAAGAAAGTCTACCTTCTTGTTGATGACTGGCTCGATGTTGCAGTAGTGTATCTAATTCTTTGACCTAAGGTACATCAGCAATTCACTTTGAAGGTGTTGTAGTTTGACTATACCATAACTCGATCTCCTAGCCATTCGGAATCCTAAGGTGCATGTTGGCTATAGTACGTTAATTGTAGGAATTGGATTGCCCCAATAAGGGATCTATCTACCTCGATAGATGAGGAGTAGCCCTATGATGATCATGAGAATCGAGTCCATAAGTCCATGGCCATGGTAGAGTGAAGATGATAGAAAGAGTTTCTATAAGGGTTTCACATAAGACTCGAATTGAATGATTAATTTATATGATGGATATTGGGTTTGACGAGTTCACCTTAACCCTAATCCTATCGAAGCCAAGATAGAAGAACTCAATCACACAGGTAGCTGCACTGAGAGGTTCACTTTCAGTTCTAATGGATTGCCACCATATACTCTTAGGTGTCACTGGTGGATTTTAGAAGCAATTAGAATGATTTTGATGATCGATCATTCTAATTATATGAATCAGAAAAATTCTGGTCCATCGAAAGGTGTTTTGATGATGTCGATGATGGAGATCATGACATATCTCATTACCATATGAAACTGAACCTAACTAGATTATATAAATAAGGGTTTGAGTCTGGATGTTATCAATTAAGCAATCCTAGTTCGATTGATTTGGATTAGATCTAATCAAGTTCAAGGTAATTGTGCTAGCACATGATTGAGCTTGACTTTCTTCTTCTGTAATCTTTCTGATTCATCGCAACTGAGTTAAATTTAATTTGACTCATTCCTGTATCTTGAATGGATTTATTTTCATCTGACTGGAACAAGTCCAAGTTAGATTAATTATAAACATTAAATTCATTCTTAGTGAAATTGGACTAGGGTCAATAGTTGACCCAATTGAGAGAATTGAGGGTCATATGATTAGAGAATTTTAGAAAATTCTTTAAAAATTATTTTGCTCTAATTTTTTGATATTTGATAGGGCATGAGTTATACTTTGGGTGTGCAAAATTTTGTGATTTTTGGAGATGCTTAGATTAGTTTTTGATAGAGTTTGATTTGGATCAAACTCTAGAGGGAAGAGTCCTAGACGCACATGGACTCTCCCTTATCCTTTCATGCTGCCACCTTCTAGATGAATTTTTGATGTTAAAACTAGATGAAATCTGAGTTTTTTCATGGAGATCAGGTCTAAGAGTCCTAATGGTCAAATTAATAAGATTTTTGGTCAAAAAGGGACTCTTTATGGCGCTATTCTTCTCATGAAATTGCCTCAATGTAATTTATTTTTTCCACACCCAAAGGAGCCTTCACTCTGATATCCATGCCCCCTCTATCCTCTCTCTCCCTCTCTTCTATATGCCTAAAATGTTAGGCAGAAATCTAAGTTGAAGGTCCAAGGTTTTTGGCATAAGATTCAGTATCTATGCGATGGTGTTCGTAAGATGAACAAGCTACCCTCAGAAGTCATTTTGAAGGCTTTTCAAATCAGATCCAGATCTAATTTTTGGAGGAGAGATTTATGAGGAGAAGATATTCAGATCCTGTCTGAGTGGATACTGGTAGAGGCCAGGCATGTACATGGCTCCTTCCAAAATCTTAGAAATCAACAGGATCATCGTAGGATAATTAGATTACCAAATCAGGTACTTAAAATTAAATCTAATTTAATTTTTTTTAAACTTTTAATATTAGATCTCTATGATCAAACTTGAGAAGTCTTATATCTAATTAGGATTTTAGAAAAAAAATTTAAAATATTTCTTTAGATTTAATCAGATCTGTATGATCCTGTGCCAGGAAAATAGATTTTTTTCTTCAACTAGTATCAGAGCTAGGTTGAAGTTCTTGAGATCTATTTTAGATCTAATTTTATTTTTATTTTTAATTTGATATTAAAAAATTATAGATATCACATCAGATGTGATTAGATCTAAAATCAAAAAATTAAAATTAAATCATTTTGTTCTAATATGTATGAGATGCATGACTAGAGTGGGAATAGAATAGTTCTATATGTAGTCTAGTATAATCATATTATTAATTTGATTAAATATAATTTTAAATCTATTTAATTTTTATTTTTTTAATATTATAATTATTATAATCAGATCTAAAAAATAAAAAATAAAGATTTTAATTTTTTATTTATTCATATATGATATGAAAAGATGCATGTTTAGACTAGTTGTAGAATAGTTCTACAAATTATTTAGAATAGTTTTATTTTAATATGATCAAATTTAAATATATTTTTTAGATATTATATATGATATTTTAGATCTAAAAAATATGCATGTTAATTTAATGATGATACATGAGATGTATGCAAAGCATGTATTAGTTTGATCATTAATTATATATGTGATATATGATCTAGATCTAACTAGTTTTGTAGTTTCAATTATATTTCTGATTAAGGTATTCTCCTTGGTCATTTGATCATAAGAACAAAGTAGGATTTAAAGGCCCTCTCCTTCCATTCAATGGGGTATTCTTATGGCATGTAGGGGTGCTGCATGTTCGTCCTTAATAAAAAATCAGAACTTATTTTTCTGCAAAATCTTAGATCCTAAAATCTTAAAATTTTAATATATATTTTTTTTATTTATGAACCCAAACTTAATTAAGAATTAAGATTATGAAACTAATTAAATATAAAATTAAAAATTTTTAGATCTAAGATATTTTCATAAAATTGGGTTCGGACTTATATAGCTCAATTAGGTCTAGCGGTTGATCAAACCGAATCAAAAGTTGGTTAGATGGGATCAAGAGTACTTAGAATTGACCAGCCCAATAGTTGTAAGTCTAGGTCAAGAATGACTCATAGCCACATGTGATCGATCCAATTAAGACCTAATTTGGCTTCGTGGTTCGAGCCTAGATTGTAGGCTAATCCGATTAGTTCTGGTTTGATAATTTGGTGTCTAAGGTAAGTTTGATAGATACGATCGATTGATTTTTAATTGGGAGCTACTCGATCTGAATGCATTTTTATCGAGTTAATGGCATATCCCTTCCACCGATCTCACTTATCTGGCCACTTGTGTTAACCCAGTTCTGATTTGAGGTGGCTAATAGTTCGAGCTAACCCATGTCACTAGGCTTGTCATAACCGTTCTGAGCCAAGTCTAAGAGACCTAAATTGAATCTTTCTAAGAAAAGATTAAGTCAATTGGTCTTCCACCATTGTAGATGTACTGGCCCTTTTTGGGGTTGATTATTCTCGGTTGGTTATAGTGGCTTAGTTGCACCAGAAAGATGCAACCATATCTATTATGCATTGGATGCCATGGATTGAAGGATGGGTTGGGCTCAATATTTCAGATATGGTGAGAAACCCAATCAGGAATCCAATTCGTGCAAATGATGGATCTAACTTAACTAAGGAGTGGATCAATATTCTGAATATGGTGAGATTCATGAATTAGAGATCAGGATTAGGTGCACCATGATTAGAGAATCATTAGATAATAGTTATCCACTCATCGGTTGATCCATTATCAATAACTATTAGGTGAGGTGGTAAGTCAGTCGGTAGGATCACACCATCCACTAGAAATCAATTGATCGTGAAGATTTTTGCATCTCTACCTAAGGAGTGTAGGGATCCAAGAAAATAGTGGAAGTCTAATTTATTTAAAAATAAAATTTTTAAATAAATTAATTAAGTCTAATTATAAAATCTAATTAAAAATTTTGACTCTATATAGAAAAATGTCTGTGTCCAACCCACTAGCCCATATCCTGGACACCCATAGACTGGTCGGACCCAACTTCAAGGATTGGCTCCAGAACTTTAAAATTATTTTGAGTTTCGAAAAGTTGACTTAAGTGTTAGAACAGGATCCTTCTACTTTACCAGCCCATCCATCCATTGATCAGAGAGTGTCTCTAGAGAAGTGGATGGATAATGATAACAAAGTCAGGTATTACATATTGGGCTTGATGTCTGATGAGCTTCAGCGCCAACATGAAGATATTAAGACTAGCAGCCAAATGTTGGCTCACCTGTAAGAGTTGTTTGGTGAACAAAGTCGTACAGCCAAATATCAAGTCACTAGAAGATTTTTTAGGGCTCAAATGAGTGATGGACAGTCGGTCCAAGATTATTGTCTGATGATGATCAAGGACTTAGAAGAGCTTGAGAAGCTCGATGTCAAGTTGGACAAGAATTTGTAGATTGATATAATTTTGCAATCCTTGACTGATACGTATGGATAGTTCATCATGAACTACCATATACATAAACTATAGATACTCTGACAGAACTTATGAATATGTTGGTTACTGCTGAGCTTTCTATGAAAGATTCTAAAGGCTAAGTACTTGTTGTGGAGTGGACTTTTTCTAAGAAAAAGTCTTTTGGAAAGAAGAAGTCCATGAAGAAGCAGAAGGTGGATGATAGATAAAAGAAGAAGACATAGTCGAAGAAGGCCGCTAACAAAGAAAAATATTTTCATTATAGCATAGACGGTCATTGAAAGCAAAACTGCCCCTTGTACCTGGCCAGCCTAAAGAATAAGAAGGAGACAGATCCTTTTGGAGTTATGCTCATTATAGAATCTAATCTTATGATTTCTTCTGCATCCAGTTAAGTGCTTAAGTCTGGTTCTAGTGCTCACTTATGTACTTCAATGTAGGATCTTGAAGATAGCAGGAGGCTGAGAGATGGTGAGATGATCCTATGTATCAGAAATGAAGCAAGAGTTGCTGCAGTGGCCATGAGAACCTACCCTCTGCGATTACCATTAGGATTAGATTTAGTTCTTAAAGACTATTTTTATATGCCTGCAATAAGTAGAAATTTGATTTATGTTTCATGTTTAGCACAGGAAGGCTATGTAATTAGTTTTCTTAAGGACCATTGTAATATTCTTTATGAAAGAAATAAAATTACAAGTCGTTACCTTATAAATGGTCTCTATCAGTTATATATTAATATTTCTATTTTCAATATCGAGCAAAACATGAATGCCATAGGATCAAAATAACCTAGGGATAGTCTAAATGATAGGTATTTATGGCACCTTAGGTTAGGTCATATAGCAGAAGATAGGGTTAACAAATTAAAAAAATTTAGACTATTGAGTTTGTTGACTTTCGAGTCATATCCGATTTATGAATCATGCCTTCATGGCAAAATGATCAAGCTTCCTTTTGTAGGACATGGGAAAAGGGCCACAGACCTACTTGCCCTAGTACATACTGATGTGTGCGGCCCATTTGATGTGTCGGCTAGAGGCAACTATGTCTACTTCATCATCTTTATCGATGATTTATCTCGGTACGGGTATGTGTATTTGATGTGACATAAATCTAAAACTTTTGAAAAGTTCAAAAAATTCAGACATGAAGTAGAAAAATAAATTGAAAAATCCATTAAGATTCTTTAATCAGATCGAGGAGGTGAATACCTTAGTCGAAAATTCCTAGACTATCTTAAGCAAAATGGTATAATCTCTCAATGGACTCCACCTAAAACATCTCAACTCAACAAAATTTTAGAATGAAGAAATCAGACCTTATTAGATATAGTCCGATCTATGATGAGCTTCATGGACCTTCCTGAGTTTCTTTGGGGATATAGTCTAATGATAACTATATATTTATTGAATAGGGTTTTCTCTAAAACCATTCCTACCACACCGTATGAGATATGATATGATAAGAAACCAAGTCTGAGTCACCTCAGAATTTGGGATTGTCCGGCTCATGTCAAGAGACAACAGACGGACAAGTCAAAGTATAGGTCCTTTAGAGCTCGGTTCATAAGATATCCTAAAGAGTCATTAGGATATTATTTCTATATTTTAGAAGACTATAATGTGATTGTGAGTCGACATGCCATCTTTCTTAAAAAATAGTTTATTCAATATGGTGGCATCGGAAGGAAGATTAGGCTCGAGTAGAAAGTCTCCTAAGAGCAACGAGCTAAGGACCCTATCAAACCCAATCAGATTGAGCCAGTCCAATCACTACCTCCTCTACCTCGTAGATCAGAAAGGATTTTTTGTCCTCCTGAAAGGTACTTGGATACTATTTTAGAGGATATAGAGGAAATGTTCCTCATGAAAAATAGGGTTCATGGTGATGATCCCAAAACCTATGACGAGACGATATTAGATATCGACTCTGAGAAATGGTTAGAGGCAATGAAGTCAGAGATTGACTCAATACGCTCGAACTAAGTCTGAACCTTGGTAGATCCACCTGAAGGTATAGTACATATTGGGTGTAAATGGATCTAAAAGAGAAAAATAGGTGCAGATGGGAATGTGGAGATATTCAAGGCTAGGTTAGTGGCGAAAGGGTATAGTCAGCATGAAGGCATTGACTATCAGGATATCTTCTTGTCAGTAGCCATGCTAAAATTCATCTGCACATTGCTTGCTGTTGTAGTCTATTTTGATTATGAAATATGGCAGATGGATATGAAAATGGCCTTCTTAAATGGATATCTTGAGGAAGATATCTATATGGAAGAGCCATTAGGTTTCATATCCAATGATGCTGATCATAAGATTTGCAAGCTGCAAAGGTCCACCTATGGACTTAAGCAAGCATCTCGGAGATGGAATGCTCGTTTCAATGATATGATCAAATCATTTGGATTCATCAAGAATGAGGAGGAACTGTGTGTATTCAAAAAGGTTAGTGGGAGCACTATTATCTTTCTCGTACTATACGTGGATGACATCCTCCTTATTGAAAATGATATTTTCATGTTGACCACAGTTAAAAGATGGTTATCAAAAGAGTTCTCTATAAAAGACCTAGGAGAGGCATCTTTTATTCTAGAAATTAAGGTCTATAGGGATAGACCGAATAGGATGCTGGGTCTCTCATAGAAGATGTACATAGAGGAGGTACTAAAGAGGTTTAGCATGAAAAACTCCAAAAGGGGATTGGTGCCCTTCAGACATGGCATTCATCTCTCCAAGAAGATGTGTTCCAACACACCTGAGGAGATTGAATGCATGAGCAAGATCTCTTATGCTTCGGCAATAGGGAGCCTTATGTACGCCATGCTATGTACATGATCTAATATCGCCCATGCTATGAGTATCACGAGTAGATATCAGTCGAATCTAGGTGAAGAGCACTGGACTTCTGTGAAATGTATCCTTAAGTACTTGAGAAGGACTAAGGATATGTTCTTGATTTTTGGTAATGGAGAACTCCAGGTTCAGGATTATACAGATTCAGATTTTATGTTCGATAAAGATGATCAAAAGTCGACATCTTATAGTCTGTTTGTGTGTAATGGTGGTACCATTAGCTAAAAAAGTTTCAAGCAGATTGTAATAGAAGATTCCACCATAGAAGTAGAGTACATCGCTGCATCAAAAGCTGCAAAGGAGGCATTCTGGTACAAGAAGTTTACCGCAGAACTTAGAGTGATGCCATCAGATGCCATCCCTCTGTACTATGATAATAATGGTGCCATAGTCCTAGCTAAGGAGCCGAGGTCTCACAAAAAATCCAAGCACATTGAGCGGCGATTTCACCTCATCCGCGATTACCTCAAGAAGGGTTACATCCAGGTCAAGAGAGTTGACTCTGCGGATAATACGGTAGATCCACTGATAAAGCCTTTAGACCAGTAGAAGATCGAATCCCACCTTGAGAAGATGGGACTCAGATTTGTAGCCAATTAGTTTTAGGTCAAGTAGAAGTTTGTTACATGTGTGCCCTAGAAATCAGATTGGCTAACACTTGTAATACACATCTAAGGGCAATTTTGTAGTTTTGACTATAAATTAATAAAAGAATTATTTTCTATCATAATATGTATTTAAAGTGCATGTGATACATCCTTTGAGTTAATGGTAATGACAATTCATATTTTCAAAGAGTTGAAAATTTAGGATATGAATTTTCATAATTAACTTATAAACTGCTCCTGACCGTAGGATCATCATAAGGATGGTGATTAATCCAGAAGATTAAGGTACGATCACTTTTTTTGAGTAGATGAGTCTTGAGTCTATAGTGTGGAGACACCAAAGCGAGAGTATAGGTACTTGTTAGAGAATGAGGGCACCGAGCGTGACCACCTCGAGCATTCATAAGAAAGTCTACATTCTCATCAATGACTGGCTCGATGTTGCAGTAGTATATCTGGTTCTTTGATCTGAGGTGCATCGATAATTTATCTTGAGAGTATTGTAGTTTGACTACACCATAACTCGATCTCCTAGCCATTCGGAATCTTCAGATGTATGTTGGCTATAGTACGTTCATTGTAAGAATTAGATTGCATCAATAAGGGATCTATCTACTTCGGTAGATGAGGAGTAGCCCTATGATGATCATGAGAATCAAGTCCATAAGCCCATAGCCATGGCAGAGTGAAGATGATAGAAAGAATTTCTATAAGGATTTCACATAGGACTCGAATTGAATGATTAATTCATATGATAGATATTGGGTTTGACGAGTTCATCTTTACCTTAATCCTGTCGGGGCTTAAGATAGAAGAATCCAATCACACAGGTAGCTACACTAATAGGTTCACTTTTAGTTCTAATGGATTGCCACCATATACTGTTAGGTGTCACTGGTGGATTTTAGAAGCAATTAGAATGATTTTGATGATCGATCATTCTAATTGTATGAATCAGAAAAGTTCTGGTCCATCAAAAGGTATTTTGATGATGTCGATGATGAAGATCATAACATGTCTCATTACCATATGAAACTGAACCTAATTGGGTAACACATAAGAATTTGGGTTTGGATGTCATCAATTGAGCTAACCTAGTTCGATTGATTTGGATTAGATCCAATCAGATTCAAGGTAATCGTGCTAGCACACGATTGAGCCTGACTTTCTTCTTTTATAATCTTTCTAATTCATCGCAACCGAGTCAAATTTGGTTTGACTCATTCTTGTATCTTGAATGGGTTTATTTTCATCTGACTGAAACAAGTTCAGATCATTTTAATTATGAAAATTAAATTTATTCTTAGTGCAATTGGACTAGGATCAATAGTTGACCCAATTAAGAGAATTGAGGGTCACATGATCAGAGAATTTTAAAAAAAAATTAGAAATTATTTTGCTTTATTTTTTGGGTATGTGATAAGGCATGAGTTATACTTTGGGTGTGCAAAATTTCATGATTTTTGAATATGCTTAGACTAGGTTTTGATAGAGTTTGATTTGGATTAAGCTCTTAAGGAAAGAATCTTAGACGCACGTGGACTCTTCCTTATCCTTTCATGCCACCATCTTTTAGATGGATTTTTAGCATCAAAACTAGATGGGTTCTGGGGATTTTCGTGGAGATCAGGTCTAAGAGTCCCAATGGTCAAATTAATAAGGTTTTTGATAAAAAAGGGACTCTTTATGGTGCTATGTCTTGTATAAGAACTCTTCTCATGAAATTGCCTCAATGTAATTTATTTTTTCTACACCCAAAGGAATCTTCCATCTGATATCCGCCCCCCCTATCCTCTCTATCCATCTCTTCTACATGCCTAAAAAGTTAGACACAAATCTGAGTTGAAGGTCCAAGGTTTTTGGCACAAGATTCAGCATCTACGCGATGGTGTTCGTGAGACGAACAGGCTGCCCTCAGAAGTCATTTTGAAGGCTTTTTAAATTAGATCCAGATTTAATTTTTGGAGGAGAGATTCATGAGTAGAAGATGTTTAGATCCTGCCCAAGTGGATACTGGTAGAGGCCAGGTGTGTGCGTGGCTCCTTCTAGAACCTCAGGAATCAACAGGATCATCGTAGGATAATTAGATTACCAAATCAGGTACTTAAAATTAAATCTAATTTAATTTTATTTTTAACTTTTAATATTAGATCTCTATTATTAGATCTAAAAAATCTTAGACTTGATTAGGATTTTAGAAAAAAATTTTGAAATATTTCTTCAGATCCAATTAGATCTGTATGATCCTGTGTCGGAAAAATAGATTTTTCCTTTAGTTCCTACCTAATCTGATGGTTGATCAAAGGGTTCCACTGGATTGAGACTCAATTATTATTGAAGGATTAATTAGTAATTAGATTGTTGATTAGCTTAATTTGATTGAGTGATGAGGAATTGATCAAGTCTAATTAAATTTGATTTAATTAGGTTTGACCTGATCAGATCATGTGATGATCTAATCGCTTAGGAAGATGGATCCTGATTTGATCAGGGGTTGAACTAAATTAATTTATAATTTGATTAGGAATTAATTAAGTTGGGTTAAATCTTAATATGATTAGGTTTATCCTAGTTTTAATTGGTCAAGATAAATTGGTTTGGGTGAAACCAATTTGATTGAATTCAAAGCTAGTTTGAATTCCTATCTCCCTGCACCATTGACCTTTGACCCATTCTTTTTCTCCACACACATTGAGAATGTGCGTGGGATTTCTCCATGCCAAAAAAAAGTTGTTCACCTCCTCTTATCTACCTTTGACTTGGTCCAAGCATTGGATTGGATCAGACTGAGAGCAAGTTGAATTTTGAATTCAACTTGTATTAGTTAGTTTGATTAAAACTTCCCAACTCCCTATCATCCTCATCTCCACGTCTAAAGCTCTCTTTCTCTCACAAATTTTTGTGCATTCTAGGTATAGGTGTGTAGAAGAAGAGTCCTCTGCATGTCAACCTCTTGCGATTTGCACTGGACTGGATTAGAAGTCCTCTTTAATTTTGAATTTAAGAGATTGTTTGAAACAAGTTCAACCAAACCTATCCTTATCCTACCATGCATAGACGCCTATTGAAATAGATTTTCTTCTAAGCGTGTGAAGAGGGATCTACATGAAAAATTAGATGAGAGGGCTTGGGTGTGCGTGAGGTATCAAAGGATTTCTATAAGACAAAAATCAGAGAAGGGCGCTACCTTCTAGGCATGAGATTTTTTTCAAAGAGAGAAAGGGATCATGGTTCTAAAGGGTAAGCACTAAATCCTAGAGTGGGGACTCTAGATTTGGGTGGAGAGTTTGAGTGCCAGATCTCCACTGGCTTTCACCACCATCTTGTCTTTATCCATTGCGTCTTCTAATTTTCAAAGCGTCTAGAAGATCAGAAGTAGTTCGTCGATTGGATCAATGAAGGTCGGCTGTTGAAGGCCCTGGAGAGGAGCTGCACTTCGAAGGGACTGATCAAGATCAAGGACTCCATGTGGACCAACCGTAGAGGCCAAACAAGTGTGCGGCTATAGCATAATACCAGAGTTTCTTTCGATGGATTCAAATCATGGAGATCAGCTATCCGCGCATAGGTACTATGTTTTGAACATAAATTGGTCGGCAAATGTGATTTGCTGATCGAAATCATTTATTTTTCTAATGCATATTAATATGTCAAAGATCCTAATAGGATTTTATGATTAGATCATAGCATGCATAGAATCAATATAGATTAATTTTACTTTCATTGCTAAATTTTTTGAAAAAATGCTGAAAAGCATGCTCAGAACCCTATTGGTTATCCTTTAGATTGTATCAGAGCAATAGATTGCTTGACGTGTTTTTATGTAAATTAGAAAGATTTAATGTGTAACATAATGATTGCATAGATTGTAGGTTGTCCTGCTATACGGTTTATCTCTTATAGTAAAGAAGTTGTCTTAGTACATTACGATCTATAACATTGATCATAAAAATTTTAGATATGATCTAATTAATTTTTATGATATATTTTGAATTAGTTTTAATCTAAATTTTATCATAAATTAGTATTTAGATTAGATCTAAATATTTTATGATTTTTATATAATGTACATGGGTTTAGATTAAACCTGAACAGGATCTTATGATGATTCTGTTCGCTGGTCGAACCGATTATCTCAAAAATCAAGCCAGCTCGACCAGCGTGCCAGCCTGATACAGCCTCTTAGACCTTTTATTTCAGTTAGCTCAGTCAGGAACTGGACCGACTCAGCTTTTGTTCGGATCGACTCGGATGGGATTTGAGCCAACTCGATAGAATGTTGACTTCTGGATTTTTGCTCAAGCTGGCTATCTTAGGGATCGAGCTAAGCTTGGCTTCTACTCGGATCGGTTCAGATGGGATCTGAGCCAGCCCAATCGAGAAGTTGGCTGAAGCTATTTGATGGCTATTTTTGATTGAACAAACCTACAACTAGTGCTTATTTGTGAAATAAGCTGACCCATTTTTGAAATGAGTCGACCTATTTAGTGAAACAGTGCTAGGCTATAAAGAATCTTTCAAAAATTAAAAATTATTTTTAAAATACCAAACCTCAACTCATTAGTCCAAAACTTAATTAAAAGAATTAAGTGTTGTCTAGTAGGGTCTAGAATAATAAATTAAAGATTCTAAGATAAATTCATAGTTCTGTGGGTTAAAGGGTTAGATGAATTAGGTCCATTAATTGGGTTAGACCTAAGGTTAGTTAAAGAATGGATTAATCTAGAGTAGTTGATCAAATCTAACCAAGTGTTGTCTTAGATTAGGTCAAGAACACTCTAGACTCAACTTCAATAGTTGTAGTTCAATGAGTCCATGTCTTTAACGAGATTATGATGGACTTAATTCATGGCTAAGCAGTCTGGCCTGTAATTACTAGGTTGATCTGATTAAAACTAATTAATCAGTTGGTGTCTAAAATAAGTCTGATAGTTTAGATCAATGATTTTTAATTAGGAGCTACTCGTACTGATTCGATCTTTAATGAGTTAATGGCATATCTCTTCCATGGATCTTTCTTTCCTGGCCAACATGATCGATTAGGATTTGATTAGATCACTTAGTGTTTTGAGCTAACCCATGTCATTAGGAATTAGTTTGATTGATTTCAATTCAGTAAGATTGAATTAGGTTCCCATGGACCGAAATTGATCCTAATTCTCATCAATTGACTTGGTGAAGTCAGTTGGAGGATTTGACTTGGTGAAGTCAGTGGAAGAAGTATGGTCCATGTCCTTTCTCTCTCAAATCATAAGTAAATTAAATCCTCTAAATTATTAGATCCTTAAAATGATAAGATTATGGGGATAACTGAGTCAAAGCCTCTCATTAAGGTGAATAGTAATGAATACAATTTTTTAGTTGGACATTGGAGGTGCTTTACACCGGTGTTCATCTGGATATTAAAATTACTATCCATTATATGATGATTAGATCTCACTCTCTTAATGGTGATCAAGTTGGCCAGAGCTTTTTTCAGACCTGGTTATCACTAGTTTGATGCACCGAAGTCAATCATGTTAATGGTTGGACCCAACTAGATCTTTTTAGTGGAGGTCATAGCCTACTAAATTAGCTTCTGGGATAAAATCTAATTACTAAAAATTATTTAAAAAAATAATTGATTGTGAACCTACCTATAGATGCACGCGGGTTAGCCAGAGCTTTCCGTGGG
Organism: Cocos nucifera; assembly: GCA_006176705.1. Lineage (NCBI taxonomy): Eukaryota > Viridiplantae > Streptophyta > Magnoliopsida > Arecales > Arecaceae > Cocos > Cocos nucifera. The sequence goes on from QRFJ01001452.1 coordinate 534,892, forward strand.
CTTGATTGTAGTCTATGTGGATTCCAGTATCCACTAAAAAATTAGTGTAATTTCTTGAATTGAAGGTAGAGGCTACCATTCATTTAAAAATAGTGGAAGGACCTTTAGACTAAAGTTCAAGTCTTTAGGATTAATTAATTCAAGTACTAATATGGTCTTATATTTTTCTTTCAGATAAATAGAATGGCTAGTGTAAGTCCACTCCATTCATTGTTGGATAGTGACAAGCATTTAGGACCTAAATACGAGGAGTCTAGTATTGATCCTAATCAGGCAGACCTAAAGAGAAATGATCCTCTTGATCTGAATAGGCTGAACAGGAGAAATTAGTAAATAGTTGCTGGTCGAGGATATTATATGATAATATCTTACAATTTCACTATTTTTGGTATATTTACCTGGGTATTGGATACCGGGAGTCCATTTCATATATGCAATTCATTGCATGGACTTCAAATCAATAGAAAGTTTGAGAATAACGATAGATTCCTTAATGTTGGAGATGAAAGTAAAGTTCCAGTTCTAGCATTGAAAACTCTTGAGCTATTTTTCAAAAATAATAATGTTATTTTAAGTGATTATCACTATTGTCCATTTTTTATGATGAACATAATATCTGTTGGGCTTTTGGCCCTGGATGGTTATTGTTTGTCAATAAAAGAAAATTATTATGATATCATTATGAATGGTATTATAGTAATGCAATGATAATTAAAAAATAATATTTATATTTTATCATAATCTATAAGTGTAATGTACACATCAAATAAACATTCAAAACTAGATTATGTCTCCGATGCCTATCTTTAGCACTGTAGGCTCGATCATATAAATAAGAATAGGATCAATAGGTTAGTTAAGGAGCATATCCTTGACATCGATGATTGTGAATCATTGACACTTGTGAGTCCTATCTTCTTGGTAAGATGTCCAAATCATCTTTTACTGGAAAGGATAAATGGGCCACTGATCTTCTAGGTCTAATACATACTGATGTATGTGAACCTATGAACACATGTGCTAAAGATAGGCTTTACTACTTCATTACATTTATTGACAACCTATTTAGATATGGGTACATCTATCTTATGAAGAATAAATTTGATTCATTTGAAATATTCAAACGATATCGAAATAAGATTGAAAAGTAACTTAGGAAGAGTATTAAAACTCTTCGATCAGACCGAGGAGGTGAATACCTCTCCAATAAATTTTTAATAAATCTAGGAGAGAATGAGATTCTCTCATAATGGATCTCTTCTAGAGCACCACAGCATAATGGTGTGTCTGAAAGGAGGAATCGAACTTTATTGGACATGGTTCGGTCCATGATGGAGTTTGCGAGTCTACCAATTTTATTCTTGGGGTATGCACTCGAGACTGCTTATTTTGTTTTGAACAATATTTCGAGCAAGTCTATTGCAAAAACTCCATATGAGATATGGACTGGGTATAGGCCGACACTCTCTCACTTTAGGATTTGGGGATGTCCGGCATATGTAAAATATTTGCAACCAAAAAAGCTTGGACCTAGGTCCTATAAATACTTGTTCATAGGGTACCCCAAGGAAACTAGTGGATATTACTTTTACCTTGCTGAAAAGCAAAAGATGTTTGTCAGCAATAGGACAGTCTTTTTAGAAAAGAAGTTTCTTATGAAAGGAACAACTGTCTCTAATGTTAAGCTTAGTGAAGTTCGATAGGTAGAAGAACCAACATATTCTAGTAAACCTGCAGAACTAGATTTGATAAGATCAAACCCAAAGCTTGTTGTAGAGGCATCTTTGAGGAGATCTGGTAGAGTACCGTATCAACCAGACAGATACTGCAGTTTCTTGGTATGAGATGGTGATCTTGTTAAACTTGATGAGAACAACGAGGATCTGATCATCTACATGGATGCCATGCAGAGGCCTAACTCTGATAAGTGGCTAGAAGCCATGAAGTCTGAAATGGAGTCCATGAAGGTCAATAGTATATGGATACTGGTTGATCCACCTAAAGAGGTAAAATCTATTGGGTGTAAGTAGATTTTCAAAAGAAAAAGGGGCACCGATGGAAAGATGGAGATCTATAAAGTCCATCTGGTTGCCAAAGAATATCATCAGGATTATGGTATTAATTATGATGAGACGTTTTCTCCAGTGATAATGCTCAAGTTCATTCGGATTATGCTTGCGATAGCAGTATACCTAGACTATAAGATCTGACAAATGGATATGAAGATGACTTTTCTTACTGAAAAACTAAATGAAGAGGTGTATATGATATAGCCTGAGAGTTTTGCATCCACAGATAAGTCCAAGGTATGCAGGCTTCAAAGATCCATCTATGGATTGAAGCAGGCATCTCGGAGTTGGAACATGCATTTTGATAAAGTGATCAGAATATATGGCTTTGTTAAGAATGAAGAGAAACCATGCATGTACAAATATACTAACGATTCTATAGTTATATTTCTTGTATTGTATGTAGATGATATTCTCTTAATTGAAAATGACACCCTTGCATTATAGGGAATAAATATTTGGCTATCGTCTTAATTCTCCATGAAGGCACATCAGCACACCAAACACATTCTGCATCACTACCATCTTGTACGAGAAATCGTAGAGCAAGGTGGCATCGAGCTTTAGAAGATCGATAGAAAGAAGAATGTGGCCGACCTATTTACTAAAGTTCTTGGAATCAAAAAGTTCGATAATCACAAATAAAAGATGGGTATGCGATACTATTATGAGTGGCTTTAGTTTAAGTGGAAGTTGTTGAAAAATATATCTTAAAGCCAATCATCTAGATTGTAGTTGGTTGAGCTAAATATATTTTGTACTTAAATTTTAATTGAATAAAATTATTATTTTGGCAATTTCATTACTTTGTGCATCTTCCTATAATGAACTCTCTATGATAAAGTTCTTAGGACTATTTAGACTCGATAAAAGAGGATTTATCATTTAGTTCTTAAATTAATCATGATAAAATGATTTGTTGCTACCTAGGATGCTAATGTTAATCAAGAGTAGATCATTGTGTGCCATAAGTGTTGGTTTTCTTAACCAAGTAGCATGGTGATGCTATTATGGCATGCAGGTGAAATATAGGGATACATTTTACTAATCATGACCCAACTGTGGAGCTCTCTTCTGCCAAGATTGCTCATGAAGGATATGGGTATAAATATCTTTTAGACCTGATATCATCATGGTGACTTATAAGCAACTCACTGTACTTAGGTACCAGACTATCTAAATTTCTAATTTAGTAATGAAAGACTACTAGGTGCAGTCAAGTACTTGGCTTGTTAGTGCGTAAGTCAAGATGGGATTGACCCCTTCAAGTGTTGGAGCAAGTGCATCGTTGTATTTCAATTTAGCAAATCATCGGTCGGGATAGTCCATATGATGGACGCTAAATTTTGAAATATAATATGGATGAATTTTTAGGATTGGTAGTTAACCCTAGATTATCCTATGAGCATCATGGTCAAGAGGATGAATTATATAGTAACCATATGCCATAGGTTCATCAATGTTGTGTTATAATTTTTGACCTATCCGGATGTCGGGTACCATTGCTAGATGATCACATCGATTGGTATAGAAAGTTAGTTTCTATGCTACCGGCTTAGAATTCGAACCTATGGGATCACACATAATAGGAGTTCCTACCTGATCTAATGGTTGATCAAAGGGTTCCACTGGATTAGGACTCAGTTATTATTGAAGGATTAATTAGTAATTAGATTGTTAATTAGCTCAATTTGATTGAGCGATGAGGAATTAATCGAGTCTAATTGAATTTGATTCAATTATGTTTGACCTGATCAGATCATGTGATGATCTAATTGCTTAGAGAGATGGACCCTGATTTAATCAGGAGTTGGATTCGATTAATTTTTAATTTGATTAGAAATTAATTAAGTTGGGTTAAAGTCTAATATGATTCAATTTATCCTAGTTTTAATTGGTCAAGATAAATTGATTTGGATAAAACCAATTTGATCGAATTCAAAGCTAGTTTGAATTCCTATCTCCCTATGCCATTGACCTTTGGTCCATTCTTTTTCTCCATGCACATTAGGAATGTGCGTGGGATTTCTCCATGCCACAAAAAAGTTATGCACCTCTTCTTATCTGCCTTTGACCTGGTCCAAGTGTTGGATCAGATCAGATTGAGAGCAAGTTGAATTTTGAATTCAACTTGTGTTGGTTAGTTTGGTTGAAACTTTTCAACTCCCTCTCATCCTCATCTCCATGCTTAAAGCTCTCTTTTTCTTGCACATTTTTGTGCGTTCTAGGTATGGGCATGCAAAACGAGAGTCCTTCTACATGTCAACCTCTTGGAATTTAAATTGGAATATATTAAGAGTCCTCTTGAATTTTGAATTCAAGAGATTGGTTGAAACAAGTTTAGCCAAACCTATCCTTATCCTCCCATGCATAGATGCCTATTGAAATGGATTTTCTTCTAGGCGTGTGAAGAGGGATCTACATGAGAAATCAGATGAGAGGCCTTGGGTGTGCGTGAGGTATCGGAGGATTTTTGTGAGATAGAAATTAGAGAAGGGCGCTACCTTCTATGCATGAGTTTTTTTTCAAAGAGAGAAAGGGATCATGGTTCTAAAGGGTGAGCACTAAATCCTAGAGTGGAGACTCTAGATTTGGGTGGAGAGTTTGAGTGCCAGATCTCCATCGACTTTCACCACCATCTCATCTTCCTCCATTGCGTCTTCTAATTTTCAGACCATCCGAAGATCAGGAGCAGTTCGTCAATTGGATCGACGAAGGTCGGCTATCGAAGGCTCCAGAGAAGAGCTAGCACTCCGAAGGGGCTAATTAGGACTAGGGGCTCCATATGGACCAACCATAGAGGATGGATAAGTGTGCGGCTGCAGTGCAATGTCAAACCTTCTTTTGGTGGATTCAGATCATGAAGATCAGCTACCTGCGCACAGATACTATGTTCTGAATATAGATTGATCAGTAAATGTGATATACTGATCGAAAGCATTTTATTTTTCTAATGCATATTAACATGTCAAAGATTCTAAGTAAGGCTTTATGATTAGATCATAGCATGCATAGAATTAATGTAGATTAATTTTACTTTCACTGCTATATATTTTGAAAAAGTTTGGAAGAGCATGCTCAGAATCCTGCTAGTTTTTCTTCACCTTAGTAACTGCACAACCTACATGGTAGCATCAAATGCCATGATGTACTCTACATCACTAATAGAATGGCTGTAATTTTCTACTTAGAACTTTTCTAGTAGATTGCTCCTCCTATTAGGATAAATTGATGATCCGATATTCTCCTACTATCATCTTTATCAGACTAAAACTGGAACCAAAATATTCCATAAGTTTTAAGTTAGTTTCTTAATGTATAAATCACTAGACCTTAGTATTTCTTAAATACTTAAGGATTATTTATACAATCTTTCAGTGGTTCTCATTTGGATCAGACTGATATCTACTCACTATCTCTAGTGATTATACCATATCTGATATCGTACATGGAGAAATTAGATAACAACTAAATCTTTATTCCTTATAATGCTGGAATGTCATTCCTGATTAAGAGAATGTCATCCATAGATAGTACAAAAAATAACTCTACAGACTCATTTGCCCATTCACAAATGTAGGGTCCATCTTCATTCATAACGAAGATATATGTTCAAAACATATGTTTCAACTCCGAGATAATAGCCAAACAGGCTTTATAGGTCTTCATCTTCCCATCTGTGCCACTTTGATCCTTTTGAAAATCTATTTGCACCCAATGAATTTTATCTCTTCAGGTGGATCAACTGGTGTCCACACATTATTAATTTTCATGGACTTCAATTTGGATTTAATGGCTCCAAGGCACTTCTCAAAGTCAAACCTCTGTATAGCATCTATATAGGTGATCAGATCCTTATTGTTCTCTTCAAGCTTAATAGGATTGTCATTTTGGACCTAGATATTAGAGTATCTATCTAGCTAATGCGGTACTCTACCGGATCTTCTTAAAGATGCCAAATTAATGGGCTTTGAATTTGATCAAATTAAATCTAGTTCTATAGGTTTACTAGATCGTGCCAGTTCTTTTTACTAGTTAATCTTCCTCAAGTTCAACTTGACAGACATTAGTTCCTTCTCCAAGAAACTTCTTTTCCAAAAAGAATGTCTTATTGCTAATGAACATCTTATATTCTTCAATATGGTAGAATTAATAATTCTTTATAAACATACACCTTTGGGACCAGTCTCCTAGTTTATCTATGTGCAAATATTTGATGTAGGCCAGACAACCCCAAATCTGAAGGTGAGAGAGTCTAAGTCTATATTCTATCCATATCCTATATGGAGTCTTTGCAATAGATTTATTTGGAATAACTTTTAGAGTAAAATAATTAGTCTCAAGAGCTTAACCCTGAAACAGGTAGACTGGTAAACCCCATCATGGATCGAACTATGTCTAACAAAATTTGATTTCTTCTTTTTGATACACTATGTTCTGGAAGGAGTCCACTATGAGAGAATCCTATTCTCTCTTAGATATATTAAAAATTCATTTGATAAGTATTCGCCTTCTTGATCTGATTGAAGAATTTTAATACCTTTGCTAGTTAGTTTTTTTGCTTCAGTACAGAATTGTTTGAATAATTCAAATGATTCAAGCTAGACGTACCCATACCTAGATAGGTCGTTTGCAATCATAATGAAATTTTAATGTCCTTCTCTGGCACTTAGGTTTCATAAGTCCACATACATCACTATGTATGAGATTTAGAAATTTACCTGCTCTTTTATCTTTTTAGTAAAAGGTAACTTTGTTATCTTTATAAGAAGATAAGACTCATAGATCGACAATAATTCATAACAATTGATATTGAGGTTTTCCTTTAAGGTTAACTTATTTATTTTGTTCTTGTCAAATGACTAAGTTTATAATGCCAAAGGTAGACATCCGTGACATTATCTAACTTTGGTATTTATTAGATGTGTACATTACACTTAATAGGCTATGTGAATGTTAAATATCATTTATTTATTATCCATATATTATTATAATATTATTTATAATAATATCATCATAATCTCTTTTTATAGATAAATGATGATCATCCTTTGTCAAAAGGCCATCAAAGATCATATTCATTATAAATGACAGATAATAGTGACAGTCACTCTAAATGATAATATTTGTGTTGAAAATTAGCTTGACGATTCCTAAAGCTAGGATTGGTACAGGACTTTTATCCCTAACTTTCAGAAATCTCTTACCATTTTTAAATTTTTTATTTACTTAAAGTCTTTATAATGAATTGCATAAGACTACCAATATCTAATACCGAGATAGTAGAATCACTAATAGAGAAATTTAAAGATGTTATCATATAACATCCTTGTTGAGTAACTCTTTGCTCCTTTCTCTTATTCAGCCCGTTGGGGTTAAAAGAAGCAAAATATTCATAATAATACTTCTTCTTATGATCATGCTTTTGATATTAGAAGAACTTTGCTTGATTTGGGTTAGTCTTAGACATTTTGTTTTGATTGGACATAGAAGCCCCGGTACGAACCTATTCATACTGCTGAACCAAATTCAACTTTTGATACTAATTATCAAGTTGGGACCCATAAGTTCATTATTGTCTGACAGTAAATGGAGCAATTAGGGTTTAGTCTTAATCTGAATAGAAAAAAGAATATAGACTTAATATATATTAATTATTTTAAGCTTAGAGACTTAGACTTTAGTCTAAAGATTCTTTTACTATTTTATTTGAATTGGTAGCCTCTACCTCCAATTTGAAGAATTATCCTAATTTTTTAGTGGATACTAAAATTCACATAGACTACACACAAGCCCGACTTTGGTTGGTCAACCTATGTGTATCTATGGATAGATTCTTTAACCAATTATTTCTTAAAATAATTTTTAGTAATTTAATTTTATCCCAGAATCTAATCAATAGGCTTTGGTCTCCACTGCAAGGATCCGATTAGGTCTAATCATTAACATGACCATACTTTGTGCATCTAACCAACGAATAATTAAGCCTAACTTTGGTTGGTCAATCTAACCACTATTTAGGAGATATATCCAAGTTATCATATTATGAATGATAATTCCATTAGTCAATAAGCACCAGGTCTTTGGGCCTCCAATAATTATTGAGTTAATGAATCCATTATCATCCAACTTAATGAGAGGCTATGACTCAGTTATCCCACAACTTTATCATTTTAAAGATCTAATAATTTTAGAGAATTTAAATTATTAGTAATTTAAAGATAGATAAGACATGGACCAAATTACTTTCACTGACTTCACCAAATCAAATCCTTCCACTGACTTCTCAAGTCATTGATGAGGACTAGGATCAATTTTGGTTCATAGACACCTAGATCAATCTCACTGAATAAAATCAGTCTCACTAATTTTTTATATGATATGGGTTAGCATAAATCAATAAGCAACCTAATCAAAAGCTGATTAACCATATTGGTCAGGTAAATGAGATCGGTGGGGGGGGTCTACCAAGGCTTACCTTAGACACAATCAGAAATGGCCAGGTAAGCGGGCTGTCAATTAAAAACCACCAGTCTAAAAATGCTAGACTTACCTTAAACACCAATTGATTTTTCAGTTTTGATTTGATCTGCCTAAAGACTTGGGCTCGACCACTGAGCCACGATCAGTATCCATTTGTTAGATGTATGGACTTTAATCAACTACAACTATTAAATTGATCTATAGAAAAGAAATGATCTAATCCTAATTAATTATTAATTAGGTTTGATCAATTTCTTAACTTAGTCTATATTTAATCTAACCCTAGGTCTAACCCAGTTAATGATCTGATCAATGCTAACTAATTATTCTTTAATCCATATTTTATAAAATTATATTAGGATCTTCAAATCACAAATCTAGATCCTAAATAATCACTTAATTCTTAATTAAGTTCAAGGCTTATGGGTTAGGGTTTGGAATCTCAGGACAAATTTTTGATTTCATTATTTAAAATATTTTCAGATTTGTAAACATTTTACATTGAATCAAATTCAATTCATGGTTTTAGATCTGATTTATTTTAATATTTTGATTATGTCCTAGGATTTCGAATCTTGAGTTTTGCAGAAAGTAAGTTTGCAACTTAAATTTTATAAAATATATATGTCATATATATGCAAACTAGATTTCAAGAAATAAAACTACATACCGACATATGCATTAAGAGGAACTAGGTCAAAACACACTACAAGATATATTTTTGATCAAATTATAATTTGGTTGGAAAAAAATTATAGTTTTTATTGACCAAATTATAATAATTTACGATCAAAAGAATATTGGTGTTGCTTGAGATCTCTTATGAAAAATTGGCAACCATTTTTTTTATTTTGGTCGAGAAAAATTTGGTGCACTAACCTATCGAAATTATCTACGATCAATTATAATTTATGTATAAAAAATTTTTATTTTTTAACTAAAATTTTAGTTGTTAAAATTATTGATGATAAATATAGCTAAAAAATATAATTTTTCGATCAATGTTTTGATGGGCAACTGAGAAAAAATATTAGTAAATGCGTCAGGGTTTCACGTTCCGCAAATTCTCCCTCCCACTACCTCGATGTCGCGCGCTTGACTCCGGTGCCACCAAAAAAAATCCTGATCCCCCATTGCCTCCGCCTCCCTGTGCCATAAAAAAAAACCCTGATCCGCCCCATTGCCTCCGCCTCCCCGTGCCACCAAAAAAAACCCGTGCCACCAAAAAAAACCCTGATCCACTCTTGCCTCCGCCTCCCCCTTCCCTCCCTTTCCTCCGCCTCTGATCTCACGCGTTCTTCCTCTCTCACGCGCACCTCCCCCCTTTCCTCCCCCTCTCTCACGCCTCCCCCTTGTTCGCTGGCTCTGCCTCGATCCCTAATCCGAAGGTTGGCTTGGCGTCTCTCGGCCTCCACCGCCTCTCTGTCCCTCATCGCCGGTCGTCGGTCGAAGCAAGGTGAAGGGGAGCCTCCTATCGTCAACCAGGTACCATGATCTCTCTCCTCTCTTCTAGGATTTTTTCTACTGCCTCCCGTTAAACCTGCTCGGGCTGAATCCGGCCACTTCCACCACGCTAGCCCCCTCACCGCCGCCACCGCCTCGAGCATGACCGACGGCGGCATGACCTTCTTCTTGCTGCTGCCGGACTTTCTGGCCCACCGCTGCTCCGCCTTCTTTGCAAAGCCAATCCGATACTTGAGTCGGATCCGTGCCTGCCAGTTGTTGAAGGTGGGTCACCGGCGGTGGATGTCGGAGGTCCGGCTGGTTCTTGAAGGTGGTCGCTGGTGGCGGATGCCGGAGGTTTGGCCAGGGTGGCGGCGATGGTGGAGGAGGGGACCTCCTCGAAGAAATGTTGGGAGAAATTTTGATAAAATGCATTGAGAAAGTTAAATTAGATAGAAGAGGGAATGAGGAACAGAGAAAATCGTGACAAAAATATCAACTACCAGGAGAAAAGCTGACCTCTGGGGAAATAATGGTATCCCCTAAAATACAATGGATACCTAGAAATAGGGAAATTGGGTTTTATCATCTTTATAATATTTCATAAGACCAGTAATTAATTAAGCATACTCTCATGTCATATGGAAGCCACCAAGAGACATCCTTTTCTTGGTCCTATCTGTAATGTCACATAGTGTCATGAATTTTTTGTATGAGGCACTTCATAAAATTTAGTGACTTCAGGTTGAATGTTAAGGTTGAATTCTATTGCTTGACTGTAAACATAGCATCTAGCTGTTCCCAACTGGCTTCACAGCTGATCCTTTGCCATTGTTAGTTTAAACATTTTCAAATCCTTTCTGAAATCAAGGAAGCTGAAAAGATATCTTTGGCTCTTTGCCTTGCTACATACACATCTTCATCATGTAAATGAGTGTATTGTTTTCTACTAAAAAGAATGAGCATACGATTTCAAATTGGGATGAGATTTGTAGGAAGACGATCTGATAACATCTTGAGCCCAAGAAAGTTTGACCCAAACTTTGTAGAATTGGTGCACATATGGTATTATTTTTAGTTGCAGTCTTAGCATACCAATGATATGCATTTGCTAACCCTATATAGCCAAACTTTGTATTCTCCGTGAGATATTCTTTGAAATACAATGCTTAGGAGTGCTTCAACATAAATGTTTAGTCTCCTCAAAATAGATACACGATATCTATTCATGAACTGGTCTCTGTTCTGCATAATGAAATGAAATCCATGAGATAACAGTGTTTCTTTTTCTTGTTGATAACGAAATCCATGAGATAACAATGTTTAGTCTCCTCAGAATAGATGCTGAATGGGAAGCATGTATATTGACTGTTATTTTGCTGCAGAAGCTCATAGATTTGATAAAACTGGTTGATAAAGAGTTATTCTATACTTGAAATATGTTATTAAGCTAGCAGACCCATGATTGCAACACCAAAGTGCCACTATGTTGGCGTTAATTTTTTATATTATGTCATGAATAATTGAAGTATCATTTGTTTCTCATTTTTATCAATTAAATTAAATGTGAAAAGAGACATTCATAAGGGGGGAAGATGAGGACAATAACTGCTGAATTGGTTGGAATAAACCACCAGAACAAAGTCTAATTCGATAGAAGTTCTCCACATAATTGGAACAAACAATTCTCCACAAAAGTCTAATTCGATAGAAGGTATGTTTCAGGACCAGTCATTGTTATATGTAATTTTTCCACTTACAAAGCTCATTGTTATATGTTATTGTTTGTTTTTTTTCTCAGGTTGGAATGGATATAAAAACCAAAGAGATTGTTTTTGAGAACTTAGGTGCACTTTTTATCTCGTGTATTACGTATCTTTGCATGATGGATAAGAGTTGGATGACTGCACAAAAATGGACTGAACAGTATGTTAAGGGAGTTCAAGCCTTTATGGAATTCGTAGCTGATCATATGGGTAAAGAGTGTGAGATTACATGTCCATGTATTGATTGTTTGAACTTGTATATTAAGAGTCAAGATGCGGTTCATAGTCATTTGTTGATTCGAGGGATCGATACAGATTATACAAGGTGGATATTTTATGGGGAGCGTTCAACCTTTAAAATTCCTAGGGCATATGAAACTTTTTATGATCATGATGATCTGGATGATAATGGAATGGCATGCAATGACATGGAGGAGGATGATGGAGTCCACGAAATGCTGGATGACTTTGAAAATTTCATGAATAATTATCACATGGGTCATGATAATGGTGTGTCTGACCTTAATGTAAATGATGGCTCACAAGATACATTTGCTAAACTTTTGAGGGATGCTGAAAGAGAATTATATCCAGGTTGTTCAAATTTTTCTACTTCGTCATTTTTGGTGAAGTTGCTCCATTTAAAAGTTTATAATAAATGGAGCAACAAATCATTTGATATGTTGCTGAAATTATTGAAAGAAGCATTGCCAGAAGGAGAGACACTTCCTAAGTCCCACTATGAGGCAAGAAATGTATTGCGTGGATTGGGTTTAGGATATCTAGCTATTCATGCATGCAAGTATGATTGTGCATTATTTTGGAAGGAGTTTGAAAATCATGAAGAGTGTCCTATTTGTCATACATCTAGGTGGAAAATCAATGATGGTAAGGGCAAGAAAGTACCGCATAAGATATTGCGTTACTTTCCATTAAAACCAAGGTTGCAACGCCTTTATATGTCAAGAAAAACTGCCTTAGAGATGCGGTGGCATAAGGATAAGCATTTAGATGATGGAAAGGTGTTGAGACATCCAGCTGATTCAGAAATGGAAAGATGGAAAGCAGTGTTTGATAATGATTTTTCATGGTTTGCTGTAGATCCTCGTAATATTAGACTTGGTCTCGCTACTGATGGTTTTAATCCATTTGGTAATATGAGTATATCATACAACATGTGACTAGTTATTTTGGTGCCGTACAACTTGCCCCCTTGGAAATGTACGAAGGAGCAATTTTTCATGATGTCATTGCTTATTTTGGGCCCCCAAGCACTTGGAAAAGATATTGATGTATATATGCAACCTTTGATAGATGAATTAAATGAGTTATGGGAAATTGGTGTGCAGACATATGATGCTTGCAGTAGATCAAATTTTTAATTGCATGCTATCCGATTATGGACTATAAATGATTTTCCAGCATATGGTAATGTGTCTGGATGGGGTACAAAAGGATATATGGCATGTCCAGTTTGTAATTACTAGACATATTCTCATAGGTTGAGAAGTAAAATTTGTTACATGGGGCATTGACAATACTTGCCACATGATCATAATTGGTGGAAAAATAAGAAGTTTGATGGAAAGATTGAGCATCGAATGCCACCACAAAATTTATCAGGGGAAGATGTATTGCAACAATTGGCAAACATAAAAGATGTGCAACATGGAAAGCATCCTAATAGTTGAAAAGAAAATGTTCTCCGACAGAGTTCAATTGGACAAAATGAAGCATTTTTTTTGAGTTGCCATATTGGAGAAAATTGAAATTGAGGCATAACTTGGATGTTATGCATATAGAGAAGAATATTTGTGATAATATTTTAGGTACACTATTGAACATTGATGGAAAAATAAAAGATACTTTGAAGGTGAGGCAAGATTTGAAGGATATGGGCATAAGGAAGGAATTACACTTAATCAGAGAAGTGATGGCTCATATATTATTCTACCTGCTTGTTATACTTTAACCAAGAATGAGAAGTAGATATTGTGTGAGTTTTTTAAGTTAGTGAAGCTCTCGGATAGATATGCTTCAAATATCTCTCGGTGTGTGAATATGAATGAAGGAAAAGTCATTGGTTTAAAAACTCATGATTGTCATGTTATTCTTCGAAGGATATATACTTCCTATTGGCATTCGTGGATGCTTGCGAAGGGATGTCTGTATTGCACTAGCAGAGTTGGGAGATTTTTTCCAACGCCTATGTTCTAAGACACTTAATGTGGAAGAAGTACAAAAAATGGAAAAAGAAATTGTATTGATCCTTTGCAAGCTTGAAATGATTTTTCCACCTGCTTTCTTTGATGTCATGGTGCATTTGGCAATTCATCTTCCAAACGAGATAATGTTTGGGGGTCCTGTACAATTTCGATGGATGTATCCTATTGAAAGATAATACGAACAGTTAAACTATAATTTACTTTTGGTAGTCGTTGACATAATAAATGAATAATTTGTTAATATAATATTTGCTTATTTGTTTCATTAGATTTTTGGGAGATCTTAAGGGATATGCGCAGGATAGAGCTCATCCTGAAGGCTCAATAGCCGAGGCTTATGTTGTCAATGAATGTTTGACTTTTTGCTCATTTTATCTTCGTGGAATTGAGACTTAGAGGAAAGAAATTGTGACATAGTAGAAGATGGTGGATTATCCATTTTTCCTTATAGATTTCGATCGTTGGGAGCAGCAAAATATGTTCAAATGTCACCAAATGAACTCGAGATTTCTCATTGGTATGTGCTATCTAATTGTGAGGAGTTGGAACCTATCTTGAGTAAGTATCTATAAGTAATAATATTATAGACATAAAAACCAATGGTTATGTCATTTGTAAATTAATTGTGGCTTTACTTAACAAATAACATTTGGAGGAGCTTAAAAGAGAATGTACAACTAATATAGAGAGAAGACATAAAGAGCAATTCCCATTGTGGTTTAAACGACAAGTAAATTATCACAATTTGATTGTATATCTACATTAGCTATATCAACTAAATATTTCTTAACTTTTTGTAGATGACGCGCTTGTTCAACTAAAAAGCACCAGAAGCAACGAAAGCACTCTATTCATTAGCATGTGGACCTCACATTTGTGTTAGAAAGTATGCCGGTTGCATTATCAATAGTGTTAGGTTTCATAAAGAGATCGTGATGACTGTTGTAGAAGTCAAAATAGTGGGCTGACTGTAAAAGAAAATAATGGGGATGATGTCATTGACTACTATGGCGTAATCAATGAGATCGTAGAGTTAGAATATATAACAGATAAGCGGGTAGTTCTTTTCAAGGGCATTTGGTTTGATGTTGGGAATAAGAGGTCTAGCATACAAATAGATGCAAAGCTTATTAGTATAAATGTGACCAAAACATGGTTTCATAATGATCCTTTTGTACTTGCCAGCCAAGCAAAACAAGTCTTCTACCTCAATGATACCAAATTCGAAAAAAATGGCAAGTTGTGCAAAAATTTCAACATTGGCATATATTTGATGTTTCAAAAGTTCAAGATGAAACTATGGATTTTAACGACACGTTAATTACCCATGATCAAGTGTATCAAGATAATGAGCCGTCTGAGAATGATTCAATGGTTGAACATCTAGATGTAGGAACTTTGGTTAGAAGTGATGTCGATCCAAATATTATTGAAGCTAATGTAGTACACACAATAGATGGAGCACATGAAGAAGTTGATAAATTTGGCACAGATGATGAGTTAGAAGATGAAACATTAGTAGAATATTGTGATGATGCGGACATAACTAATGATGATCATGAAACTGACATTGATGCGGATGCATAGTTACTATCTTTATTTTCATGTAATAAATGATCATACACTATCTTTATTTTCATTCTTATTTTTCTTATATCTGCTAGTGTTCATTGTACCAACTTAAGTATTTATATGCAGTGATACTTAAGAATGGTTCCAGGGTTGAAACGTGTTAGTACCATGCGCAGCTCCAGGCTTACACAATCCACCAGACCTACCCCAAAGTTCAAAGTTCAAGGTAAACCAACTTGAGGAACAACTAAAAGAATCTCGATTGGAAAACCATCAGTTGAAAGATGATGTACATGAGCTCAGGGAAAGGTTGGATCAGCAAGGATGTCTGATTGAGATGTTACTTGCTGCACAGGGTCAATCCAGCTCCAGACCATTATGGTAATTTTAATTATAGCATTACATTTAGTAGTTAGTTGCATATATGTAACATAATGCAACATAATGCTAATACATTATGTCAGTCTTCATATGCTAATGGCATTTCTTTATTATCAGAACCAAGAATTTTAATGTTGGCATGTTTGAGTCTCAATAGAAAGGCTAGAGGTAAGTACAAGTTCACCATTTTCTTTAAAAATGTGATCAAGTTCACTATTTTCTTTGATCATTTGCATCAAGTACATGTAAATGTCTCATTGATTCTGGCCATGACCCTTGGATACATATGTTACATGTGCGTTATAACCAATCTAGTGAGGGTTTACTGAAGGGAATGAATCAACTTCTCACCATCAGGGAAATTTAACTTGTCATTAATCTTGGAAGAACTTTTCGGTATCATCTGCCTCCTAGCTTATTGAATTCTTCACATGCTGGAACATATTCCTCCAAGCTTATTTCTTAAAAGAAAGTGTTTTATCTCTTATTTTATATCATGGAACATGCACCCCCAGCAGTCAGCTTAAATGTTTTGATCGGCTTCATTAACTTGTAACATCTCAGTTTCATTTGTTTTGATGTAATTATCATCCTTGTAAGCAGATATTCCTTATGCAAGCAATATCATGCTAAGGTAATGTACCAGTAACAAGCTATCAAGTTAATTTAATGTTTGCATAAACACAGTTAAATCCTTGTAAACAAACATTGCCTTTCAACAAGCAGTACCATACTAATCTAATGCAAGTCTTTTATCAAACTTTACACTTTGTTTATTGCTCAAATCATCTCTTTCTCTCTCTCTCTCTCTCTCTGCATTTCATGAGCACATGCACATCGAACTCATTTGTTTCAACATGCTTGGCCCTGTAGGGTTCAATCCTGCTTGCCATTTACTTAGTTGTTTAGATGTCTTCAGTCTGAAACCAATTTGCTGTTGCTCACAATGTGTTGGATGTTTCCTAGCTAAAGTTGTGATAGAATACTTGTTCCAATTTGCAGATAATTCCTTCAGTTTGTACTAATGCACTTCCACTGAACAAATTTTGCATCTATTCTTACACGCCTTCACTATTTATCAAAAACTCTTGAGCTTTCCATCCTATGCTATGAGGCAGACTCTTGTGAATTCAATATTGCTCTGCATGTCAACTCCGAAAATCCTTTATGGTGCAGTTATTTAACCATTTGTGTCGATATCATACAATATCTAGCTCACCGCTAGGCTATTTGTTCCAACAAAATATATCTATATATCTCACAGCCAATCATGACTGTTTATGCATGCATATGTGTTTCATGTGCTCAGTTCTAGTAAATAATAAGAGCACTAAAACCCCAGATCAAGGTTTGCAGACTCGGTACCACAACTTGTGCCGGTTGTTGGCTGGTACGGTACCATACCATACTGTTCAGTCTCATACTATCTTGTACCATCAATAAAAAAAATAAAAAAAAATTTCATCCAATGACCAAAAAAAAGAACCACACCGTACCTGTACGTACCACCCCGTATCGGATCAAACTGCGAGATATCGGTCCGTACCATACCGAACTGATTGGTTCGGTTTGGTTCATGCCATTTTTCAAAAAATAGGCCATTTTGATATCTTAGTATGCATGGTATACATCAATCCACCATAAGGTCTTCAACATCATGTCTTTCACTTGGCTTATTAAACGTCACACTCAAACTTGTATGCACAATGTTTTGATGTGACACTTTAATGAAACAACTATTAGACTCCTACATGACCTAAGCCAATTGAAGTCGAAGCATTAGGTGATGAAACCATTGAATAAACAGTTGAGGTTTGGGTCCAGATCTTAGACCCAAAACCAAGCTAGGTCTAGGGAGGGTCGTGCCCATAACTAAGGACCTTTTTACATTTTTAGATGCAATACTAATTGAAAACCTTTTAATATTTTCTTTCCCCTGAAGAAACATTCAACCCACCAAGTGCAATCATAGAAGATGTGGTGAGATCCCTTTATTTTAACACATCAGAGCAGAATATCCCCATTTACTCTTATGTTGGGGAAGATGGTCATGCATTGCATGCTGTTCAAATAATGTCATTTTACATGAGATAACTGTATACAGTGTATATAGATTAGTCGAGAAAATGGACCCTTGGGTCATATTCTTGATGCAATAACCTATTGGGGAACTACTTTGTTGCTAACCTATTCTTAATGCATTGTCTGCAGTTCCATCTCGTACTGTCCTATGCCGTCAATAAAAAAAATAAAAAAAATCTCACCCAATGGCCAAAAAAAAAAAGAACCGCACTGTACCGGTATGTACTATCCCGTATCGGTGCTGTACCGCCCCGTACTGGACCAAACCATCCGGTACCGGTCCGTATCATACCAAATTGACCGGTTCAGTTTGGTTCGTGCTATTTTTCAAAAATCAACCTGAACCATTCCGATTCTATCGGTATGGTATGGTTTGGGCTATATCGGCTGGTTCGGGCTGGTACGGAATACCATGCTCCAGATTCTTTTATGTACTATATTGTAGGCATTGGTTTAATTATATTATATGCTTTTATTTTAGTGTTGATATTATTTATATTCTTTCAACTATGTTTCAGATTCTCATATCATGCTTTGTGTAGACACACATCTTGAAGAGTATCTTTGTGTCAAGGTAAGAAGATAATAATCTGTCCCGACGAATCTACTTAAACAATCATATGAGTATTTCCACAAATCTCAGATTTTTGCTAAACCACATTTAGTTGATATTTTGCGAAAAAAATATTCTGTAAACATCTGCATATGATAGCGGAGTTATACACACCCAGTATAGTATCAGCACTCACACACAAGATTGCAAAAAAGATCCTTATAGAGGGCAATGCGATATAGCTTTTAAGAGAGAAGGATGATAAGTGAGTAATTGTTTGAAGCATTATTCATGAAATTTTTAAGAGGATTTGCTCTTTATTTTCATCATCCCACCATATTAAATGAACTCAAATTTTCTCAAAGAAAGAATTATCCTCTTTTTAGCACCACACTTCCTCTCAAAGCCTGGATGTATTCATTTGCACAGGTTGCAACCAGCACTTCATCATATTAAAATGTGACATCACATCTTGGAGTTTCCATCATATTAAAATATATTATAATTAAGTTAACTTCTATAGAGATTATGTATCTTTAAATTTCTTATAATATTTGTGTACTTGTCATACAGGTTGCTGATTTTGGGTCTTGCAGGTTGCTGACTTACAACATCAACTGAAGTTGGAATTTTACCGGATTCAATTCAACTCATGCTATTCGACTATTTTGTTATCTATTTGTGCATGTTTGATCTTTTGAAGAATCAGGGATGATGTATTTTTTGATGTCAGCAATTTCCTGTAATGATAGTTTGGACATTATAGATCTATGTTATGGATTATTGTATGTATATATTGATAAATTTATATTTACAATTAGAAGTATTTGGATGTTCTTCGCTTGCAATATGTCAAGTTTGATTGATTTTGTGCATTCGGAGTTATAAAGATATATCAGTAGAAATATATGTTTGAATATTATGTGATACCAGGAATAGGGACATGTAAAGATATCCAGACGATATGCTGCTGAAAAAAATATTTTTTTTTCCCAACTAAAAAGTTGGTTGTTAAAATTTTTTGGTTTTTTTACGACCAAAAAGTTGGTTGGTAATGATTTTTATAATAATCACTGCAGTTCAATGCCAACCAAAGTAATTGGTCGTGCATGCTACACTAAATTTTTCGTGACCAACGTAGTTGGTTAATAATGATCAGGTTTTCCGCGACCAATTATTTTGGTGGTGAATGACTTGTTTCACAGAACAAACGTTCGATCTTTCTCAACATTTCACGACCAAACAAATAAATGGCAATGATAACATTTTTCGCAGCCAAATATTTTGGTGGCGAATGAATTATATTATGTCTTTGTCAACCAATATCATATTTTTGGGACAAAAATTTGATCTTTTTGCGACCAAATAATTATTTATTGAAGGTTATTATTTTTTTCAACTTCATCCAGTTTCGTCGTCTTACATTCATATTTTTGTTGTCTTTTGGTTGCTAAAACTAAAAAATTTTAGCAACCAAATTTTGTCTTTTTGTGATGAGTTTTTTGGTCCCTAATTATATTATTTCTTGCAGTGACATAAAACATATATTATTCAGATTTTATCTAAATAATCAAAAATTAGATCATAAATTAATTAATCTTAGATTTAAAATTTAAAAATAAATCATAAATTATTTTAGATCTTATCTAACTTATTTATGATTTAGGAAGTATATACTAGGAGAATATCTTCACTATAAGAGATAAATCTTACAGCATGACAATCTTATAATCAATATACAATCTTATAATCAATATGTATGATCCGATATTATTTAGATTTAATCTAAGTAATATAAAATAGATTTAATATTTATTTAATTTTAGATTTAAAATTAAAAAATAAATTATAAAATTATTTAGATCACATCTAACTTATTCATGATTCAAAAAATTAGATCAGCACATACTAGAATAATTTTTTTTTATTGTAAGGGGTTAACCATACAATAGGACAACCTCATATCAGTATATACGATCTTTTAATTTTTTATTTTAGATTATTTCAAAGCATGCATGATAATGTCATAAAAGAATCTGGATGCTCTGATATCACTGTTGGAAAACATGCAGAATTTCATGCATACACTTCAAAATTTTTTCGAATTTACAAGTAATGAAAGACAGATTAAACAATTTAATCTAATTATGCATGTGATCTAATCACTAAATCCTATATGTAGGATCTATAACATGTCATATGTAAACATAAATCTAAAAATTAAAATAAAAATAGTTGGTATCGATCAAATCAATACTTAGATCTAGAATTATTCTAGAAATCCTAGATCGAATCTAGGTTAGTAAAGAGATCAGATCTCTTACCTTTGTGCGGATCGAGAACACCATCGTTGAGTCTCATTGTTGTTCTTATTGCTTAGAGCCATATATGCATCCAGCTTCTATAGGTAATCCATACAAAGCTGCAACATAGATCGGAGGTTCGTCGAACGAAGATCCGCTAGAAGTACTAGCTTCTCGCGGATCCCTCCTGATGGTTAATCTAAAAATATTCTTCGAATCTCTTAGACACTTTAAGAGATGAAAAACATGAGGGTTGAGGAAAAAGTCTAATCCTTGGATCTCTCAAAAATCAAAAAATAAAAGCTTAAGAAAAAGATCCCTAGAGAAGATACATATTCTCTTTCAGGATATCAACAATTGATGTCCTGAATACATCTCCATGTCAGGACAAGAGGAGACCTTCTCCTCTAGAATTTTTTCATGCTTCTAGATCTCTTATTCTTTAATTTCTCTCATGAAAAAATCACACATAAAGATAGAGAAGAAGGGTTCTCAAGGAAACCCTAAAAGAAGATTTTCTTCTCTTCTTCTTCTCTCATTAGGACATGATCAGATCATGTCCAAAATAAAAACACCATACCCCAACTACTTAGAGCATCCATCCTCCATGTCCTCTCCCTCTCTCTCTTAGATTTTTTTCATAAAAAAATCATACAAAAATAAGGAAGAAATAGATTTGAAAAAATTTTTCAGGAGAAGACAATCTTCTCTCTTACATTTGTCTCTACAAGACATCAACTTTTGATGTCTTAATGAAGCCTTTCCTCCAACAATCTTGGCACTACATCTTCTCATGTCTCCCTTCCACTTTTCTCTGGTTTGTTCATGGAATACCAGGGATTATTCACGTCCTCCTTTAAAATAGGAGACACCACACCAAAAGACTAAGACTAGGTCAAAGTCCTAGTCTTAGAAGAAATCTATGGAGTCTTTTAGGGGGTGTCCAACTCTTGGATGCCTCCTCCTAACAAATAGGCTTGAACCCCAGCAAATAACACACAAAAGAAAGAGAGAAAGGGGCAGAACAAATATAGGAAGCATGAAAACCAAGTGGGTGCACTAGGAAGAAGAGTTTTAGCGACATGGGATTCTTTCAAAAAGAAAAACAATTCATAACTACATTCCATACCTTGACCAATTCAAAATTGATTCAAACTCTTCAGATTATGGGCATGGAAATCCTTTCTTAGGTGTGGAAAAATCATGTAAAAAATCTAGAAATAAATGTGTGGGCTTGGGCTCTTCGGTGGTGCAAGGAAAGGAAAAATTCTAGTCTAACTAGAATTCTCCTATTTTGACTAGGTCAAGACTATTTGAACCTAATTTAAAATAATTTTGAGTCAACCTAATTAATAAATATCCTAATCCAATTAGAATCCTAATTAAATCAAATTTAATTAAATTTATATCTGATTTAATTTCTAATCAAATTAAAAATTAGGTGTATTTAAGTCCTAACTGAACTAGGACTTGTTCTTTCTTGCAATTGGCTTATATAATAAATCAATTAGTTTTAATCCAATTAAATCCAAATCAATTCTAATTGAATCTAACTTAATTAGACATGATCTCAGCCTGATTGCTCAATCAAATCGAGTTAATTAGCAATTTAGTTGCTAATTGATCCTCCTGCAATACTTGCATTTGATCGATCATCAATCACATTGATGATTCAATCATTGAATAATTCTCAATCATCGATCAACCATCCAATAAGATAATAATATCTTATGTGTGTGACCCTATAAGTTCAAATCTAAGTCGATAGCATAAAAATTAATTTTTGTACTAATCAAAATGACCATCTAGCAATGGTACCCGATGTCCGGATAGGTCGAATGTATGCAAAGAAATATTTAGAACCTTGGCCCATGGTTATTGTATAATTCATCCCTTTGATCAATAATGCTTAGGATAAGATTGAGTTAGCTATCAACACTCATACAAGTTATCCATATTGTATTTCAAAATTTTGCAAATTGCGTGACTCCTCATAAGGATTATCCAGGCATAGGTTTTGCTAAATTGAAACACAGTGAGACATTCACTTTCTAAAGTTAATCAGAAATGCTCAATCCCATCTTGACTCGCATACTGACTCTATAAGTACTTGATTATATCTAAAAATATTTCATTACTATAATAAAAATACAAGTAGGTTGGCGTCAAAGTATAGTGGGTTGCTTGCAAGTCATCGTGGTGATCTCAGATCAGAAGGATACTTATACCCATTGGTCTTAACTAGCTACTCTTGATAGTAGAGTGCTACATTGATCATATTCAGTATAGATGTACTCCTACATCCTACCTGCATGTCATACCAGTGTCTTCACACTTCTTGATTATGAGGACAACCAACGCATATGACATACAGTGATCTACACTCGATAAGTTATCATTCTTATTAATAACTTATCATTTGGTCATGAATTATTTAAGAACCATCCGATAAATCCTTTTTTATCGATTGAGTGTGGTTCTAAGAACTTCATCATAATTTAGGAGTTCATTTAAGAAAGATAGAACTTTTATGATGAATAAATTTTTATTATTATTTGATAATTTATATACTGATTTCAATCATCTACAACTTAGATGATTGGCTTTAGGATATATTTCCTGATGATAGCATGAATCACTAAGTCATCTAATCAAAATCTAATCTACCATATCGGCCAAGTAGGTGAGATCGATGGAAGGGATATGCCATTAACTCATCAGAGATTGAATCAATGCAAATAGCTCATAATTAAAAATCATTGATCAATACTGCCAAATCTATTTTAAACACCAATTGGTTAATTAGATTCAACTCAAACAACCTAATAACTCGGGCTCAATCACTGAGCTAAAATCAAGTCTATTTAGTTTTTATTAAAGACATAGACTTGACCAACTATAACTATTGCAATTGATCTAGAGTATTCTTGATCTAATCTAAGATAATATTTGGTTTGATTTGATCAACTACTCTTGATTAATCCATGCTTTAATTCTAACCTTAGGTCTAACCCAATTAAATGACCTGATATGCTAACCCATGAACCCATTAGCTCGTGAGTTATGAAAATATCTTAGAATCTTTAATTCATAATTCTAGATCCTAAATAATACTCAACTTTTAATTAAGTTCAAGGCTGATGGGTTAGGATTCAATACCTTAGAACTAGTTTCTATTTTGCATGTAAATTTTAGAAATAAATTTTACAAATAATTTTAGAAACATACATCAAAAATTAATCTAAAAAATAAATTATAAATCAATTAGATTTCATCTAACAATTTTATAATTTATGTTCATAGATTAGTACATACTAGGATAACCTCTCCACTATAAGAGGTAAATCTTATAGCAGGACAACCTTATGATCAATATATGCAATCTATTATTTTTAAAATTTTATTGAATGATTTATTTAGATCTAATCTAAATAATCAAAATTAAATCAAAACATGCATACAAATCATGTTATAAGAACCTACAGCTCTGATACCATTGTAAGAAAACCAACAGGCATTCTAAGCATATTTAAAAATTTTTAATGTAGAAATAAAAGATTAAATATTTTAATCTATTTTATATGCTTAGGATTAGATCTAAAAAACCTACCTAAGGATCTATAACATGAAATGTTGGAGCAGTACCCTAGCATCACCTAGCTCTGATATCAAATTATTGGTGATATCAACTTATTCTAATACCACTTGTTGTGGATGTCTGGCTAGGACACCACCACCTCAGGATCCGATATCTTTTATTGATAGTAGAAAGAAAGAAGAAATAATACAAGAATATAATCAGGTACGTAGATTAGCCCAAGTGCTAGCTCCACGGGGTATGCAAGCTTTACTATGGAAGAGAAAATCAAGTACAAGAGGAGAACACCCAGTCTCAACTTACTATATACAAATCTCTCTCAACTAGAAGCTATCCTCATAAAAGCTCTCTTAGAATCTCCAAGAAGATCCTCTCACAGGCCTACTAGTACCAAGGTCCTTGACGCCCTTGGATGCTTTCTATGAAAGTTGCTATAGCATGCCTTATGGCCACTCACATAGTTGTTGCCTCACTATGCCTGATGCTTTGCTCTACCTCGATACTCTACCTGCGTCTACTCTATGGACTGCACATGCTCAACACTCTGTCGAGCTCCTTTCGATGGCTGTTAGAGCCTCTCTATGCTTCTTCATGCTCCATAGCATCTCAGGCCTTTAAATAGGCTAAGAATCTTCAAATCAGCTACCATGGGAGTTCTAACATGACTCTATCTCCTAATACGAGTCTAACAAGACTTTGACCATGTCCACAGCCTTTAGATCATGATCGCAGCCCTTCATGGCTACTAGATCCTATGGTTCACGTACGACTTTCGTAGACCCCTTGGATAAATCACAATCCGAGTCCAAATAGAAAATTCCATCATATTCTGTTCACCTCCGTCGAGCCAGCTTTATCAGAAGTCGAGCTAGATCAACTGCATCTCGCCCGAACACCTATTTTCTATCTACCTGAGAAGGTCGACTCGACTACAGTTTAGGCCAGCCGATCTTATATCGAGCTGGCTCAACCTGTATCTAAGCCGGCCTGACTATTATGCTGATACTAATTCTTATCTACTATGGATCGAATTTGAGATGTCAAATCCTAACAATATCCACTTTGACTTGATATTTGGCCTCTACCTAACTTTGAGAGCTTCTAAATCTTCTCACCCCTATGCCCTAGGGCAATCTCTCGCTACTCATGGATTGACAAACATGAGAGTCGAGCCAGGTTGCTCGATCTCATCTCCTCATATGCCATGCTCCACCTGACTCGAGACCTGCTCGAGGTAGCCTTTGGGCAACGTCACTCATCCTCCAAAGTCTCTTATCTCGTGTCCAACCTATCTCTACCTGGAGCTCCACCTCGCACTAGGCTCCTGCTGGTATCTTCCATGTAGATGGCTCATCGTATAAGAGAGCATCAATTAATCCTTCATGATTGATCTCTACCTTGATTGTGCCTATCTTTTCTATCTTCAATCTTGATCACCGCCATCGTAACTTGTCCTGGTATCAATTCAACTCTGATACCAAATGTTGGGGTAGCATCCTGGCATCACCAAGCTCTGATACCAAATTATTGGTGATATCAACTTATTCTAATACTACTTGTTATGGATGTCTGGCTAGGACACCACCACCTTAGGATCTAGTATCCTTTATTGATAGCATGAAGAAAGAAGAAATAAAATAAGAACATAATCAGGTATGTGGATTAGTCCAAGTGCTAGTTCTAAGGGGTATGCAAGCTTCACTATGAAAGAAAAAACCAAGTATAAGAGGAAAACACCCACTCTCAACTCACTGTACACAAACCTCCCTTAACTAGAAGCTACCCTCATAAAAGTTCTCTCAAAATCTCAAAGTAGATCCTCTCATAGAACTGCTAGTACTAAGATCCTCGATGCCCTTAGATGCTTCCTGTGAAAGTTACTACATCATGCCTTATGGCTACTCACATGGTCATTGCCTTGCTTTACCTGATGCTTTGCTCTATCTCGATGCTCTGCCTACGTCTACTCTATAAGTTGTGCATACTTGGTGCTCTATCGAGCTCCTCTCGATGGTTGCTAGAGCCTCTCTATGCTTCTTCACGCTCCATAGCATCTCAAGCCTTTAAATAGATTGAGAATCATCACATCAGCTACCACGAGAGTCTTAACATGACTCTGTCTCTCAATATGAGTCCAACAAGACTCTGACCATGTCCACAGCCTTCAGATTGTGACCGTAGCCCTCCGTGGCTGCTAGATCCTATGGTCCACGTGCAACTCCTATAGACCTCTTGGATAAATCACAATCTAAGTTCAAATAAAAAATCCCATCCTATTCTATTCACCTTCATTGAGCCAACTCTATCAAAGATTGAGCTGGCTTAACTGCATCTCACCCGAACACCTATTTTCTATCTACTTGAAAGGGTCGGCTCGATTGCAGTTCGAGCTAGCTTGATCTCAGCTCGAGCCAACTCGACCCGTATCTAAGCCAGTTCGACTGCTATGCTGATACTAGTTCTCCTCTATTGTGGATCAAATTCGAGGTGTCAAATCCTAACATGAAAAATAGCATGTATAAAATCTGAAAAATAAAAGTATCAACATCAATTACATCAATGTAGAAACCTAGATCTAACTTTTAAATCTAATAATTAAGATTCAGAACCTTATACCTGAGCATGGATTGTTGATCTCTATTGTTAGAATATCTAGATGAGAAGATTTGAACATCACTCTTAGCCACATAGGGTGTCCAGCCTTTACAGATCATCCATTCGAAGTCCTACGCTGGTCCGATCTTTCGGAACTACTAGATTGCACGAAAATCATATGTCAAGCAGATATGATCTCTTCTCATTTTTTGAGCCTCTCAGACTTTCCAAAGTTGAAGATGAGTCACTAGAGGATGAAGGGAAGAAGAATAGAAAAAAACCTTTTTCTCTCTTGTTTTTCTTTCTCCCAAAACCAAAACCCTAGATCAGGGCTTGAGGGTGAAGATTGTTTTCTTCTCTCTTCTCTCACACCTTAGAGGCTTCCCACCCAGGTTCCTCACACCCAGAAGGAAGTTCAGCCACCCCTCTCTCTAAAAAAATTTGATGAAAATCAGATTCGATATGGTGCATAAAAAAATAATGACTTAAATAGATGGGGCGGCAGTTATTTGGATAAAACTAGGTTTTGGGTTTGACCTTCATCCAAACTCTTTGGATTAGAGTTTAAAACCAACCAAAGTCTAACCAAAGTGGGCATGGGAAACATCTAAGCATTGACCCTCTTATCACATGCAAATCCTAATTTGCATAAGAGAGAGTTGCGTGAGATTAAAAGGTGGCGCAAGGGAGAGGTTGATGCATGAAGGATCTAGTTTGGACTCTTAATTCTTTATCCAATTCTAATTAGATTAGAACTAGATTAATAAGATTAAACCCAATCTAATTAGGCTCTAAATTATCTTAATTAAATTTTAATCAAATCAGGATTTGATCAAGTTAAATTCTTGATCAAATCAAGAACCAATCTTCCTTAGCGATTAGGTCATCTCATAACCTAATCAGATCAAACCAAATTGAATCAAATTCAATTAGATTTGATCCAAACTTCTTTGCTCAATCAAATTGATCTAATTAGCAATCTTATTGCTAACTAATCCTTTAATAATAGAGTTTTAGTTGAATAAGACTCCTGGTCATAAAGGTTTTTTTCAGTAGGACTCCTGACCATAGAGTCCCCGTCTAATGGGACTCTAGACTATAGAGTTCTAGTCAAGTGGGACTCTTCATCATAGAGTCCTAGCTCAGTAGAACTTTTAATCATAGGATCCTAGTCTAGTGGACTCTTGATTATAGAGTCCCAGCATAGGGGACTCTAGAGTCTTATTTTGATGGGACTCTCGATCAGCCATATGATTAGATAGATACTTCTTTTGAGTGTAATTTCATAGATTCGAACCTAAGTCGGTAGCATAGGAATCAATTTCTGTACTAATTGAAGTGACCATCTAACAATGATACTTGACATCTAAATAGGTTGAATGTATGCAAAGCAACATTCAGAACCTACTCGAATATGGTTACCACATAATTCATCTCTTTGATCCTAAATGCTCAGAGGATGACCTAGGATTTAACTGGCAACCTTAATCAAGTCATCTACATTGTATTTCAAATTTTGAATCCATCACATGGATTGCCCCGGTTGAGGTCATGATAAATTGAAATATAGTGATGCACTATCTTCAATTTTACTTGGAGGGGTCAATCCCATCTTACCTCACACACCGACTTAATAAGTACTTGACTACACTTAGAAACCTTTCATCACTAAATTAGAAATTCAAGTAGTTTGGCACCAAAGTACAATGAGTTGCTTGCAAGTCACCATAATGATCTTAGGTCAGAGGGATACTTATATCCATTTTTCTTCAAACCAAATCTTATCAGCAAAATACTTTGGTATGGTCATGTTCATTATAGATATATGCCTATATCTTGCCAGTATGCCATACCAGTGTCTCTATACTTCTTAGTTAAAAGGACAACCAATTTATATAGCATACAACGATCTATACTTGATATTGCTATTATCCTTATAATAGCATATTATTGGATCGCGAACAGGTTTAAGAACTAAATAAATTTTTTTTTATTGATTCTAAATAATCCTAAGGAATTCATCACAACACTGAAGTTCGTTAGAAGATGTACATATTTGTGATGAAAAAAATTAAATAATATTTTATTAATTATCAATTCATATATATTTTTATAAAATAGCTCAATTGTCAATAGACTGACGATTGGCTTTGAGACATATTTTCCAATAAATACTAGGTGATAAGCAAAGATTGGGATTGAGGAAAGGAAGAAGAGAGACACTAAAGATCCTTACTTCATCTCTTATGAGAAATCAATGATGATTCGCTGAGGAACACACGATGGAAACCAATAGAAGTTGTGCAGCCTCACTGATGATTGGCTGCGGATCTGAGGGATGCATTAAAGAGGATGGGAGGGGGATTTATAGTCATGGATCACAGGATCCTCACTGGAGTTTGATAGGTCTTAGAATCCCTCTCCTGATCGAACTTAAAGAGGAGAAGGACTCCGAGTCCTCTGCTTCTGCCTCACACGCTCAGCATGTAAGGTTTCAAATTTTCCTTTTTTTTTCTTTTCCACCCTTACTTTAAGATTTATGCAAAATAATTAAAAGAATATGGGTCCTTACATTCTATCCTCTTAAAATAATTTGATCCTTGAAATTAGTATGCTAAGTCGATGATCTTAAGGGTACAAAATTTTTATTTTATCATCGAACTCCTAGGTAGCTTTTTTCACTCAAAAAGAAATTTTAATCTTCTATCATAACATCCTTTGAATTAGAACAAATCTTTTTGATCGAATTTAAGTGACTTAAATCACCATGCTTCCATCACGCACTCTAATCTAAAGCCACCAAATATCAAGGGTTTGCTAAATAACTTCCAAACCAATTAAATTTGTCAACTTCTCAAATTATAACCCAAGATACCAATTATCCATTGAAATACAAACTCTATGGATAACTTTTGCCACAAATTTTAGTAATAAAAATTCAAACTTTGAATCCTTTTTGGTATAATCATCTTGTCTCTAGTGATCATAACCTTATGCTCAAATATTTTTTAATTAATAGCCCCCAATAACCTTAAATCTAAGCTCTGACATCACTTTGTCACACCTCGAACCTAACAACCAGGTTGGATATGTGATGGCTGCACATTGCTTAAGGTAAAAGTATCCTAAAGAATATGCGAGGCCTTAAAAATCCGATACAACCACAACATCCATAAATATAAATAATTCAATTTCATATCAATTGATAAAACTTGTACAATTATAAATTTGATTTACCTGATTAGATATCAAAATGCTATATCTATTCATCCATTCACCCACGAACCCAAACCATAGCTAATCATGAATATCTTACAACTCTGAAAAGGAAAGGAAAGAAGGACGTTGTTAGCTTTATAGTCTAGTAAGAATCCATACACACTCACACCAATATAGAAATAATTTGAATATAAGATATGAACAATATCAAAGAGAGAGCATAAATCATGAAAGCTCATGTCAAGTATCTAGTATAACTCAATATCAATATATATAAAAACATGTATCATATACCATCAAATATCCATCTTTTTCAAAATTGATATACTACATATATGTCATTAAGTGAAACTCTTTTTACTTAATTATGATTTCAGATTTTATCATCAATATCTCGTTAACATGATTCTAATTAATTAATAATTATCTTTAGAATTTTAGACTAGTCATGGTCATGATTTAGCCGGTGACTAGTAAACCATAAACTATTTTTCAGTTCATGATGGCAATCCATAATAACTGTGCTTTAGCCTACAGTGGCAATCCATCATAATTATGTTTTGGCTATTTGGCCCGTAGTGGCAATCCATCATAATGATGCTTTGGTCCATAGTGGCAAATCAGAATATCCATGATTCAGCTTATGGTAGTAAATTATTGAGAAAAATGCCTCAAATTTGATCCACAAGGAGCCCACAGCGAAGTCCACAATAAGGTGAAGCCCAGGGAAGGAGCCTTTGTAAAGAATAGCCTGCTGGATGGGCCTAGCCCATAGCAGCAAAGTTCATAATAAGAAGAAGCCCAGGGAAGGAGCCTATGTAAAGAATAGCCTGTTGGACGAGGCTGGCCCATAGCTAGGCACGGCCTAGGTGGGTGCAATATAGCTAATGCGTGTAAGCATGCGGCCTAGTGAACTTGCATAGCCTAGAGCGAGTGCGCATGGGCCAGTGCATGTGGTGAGGCCCAGACAACCTGGTCCACCATGGACTGAACACCCGAGTCGGTCCAGGAGGAGGTGTGTGGACCTCTTAGTGGTTGACGCATGGTCTATGGTGCCACATGGATATTTCCATGCATCTATAGCTTCTCGTGGACCCTTAAAAGGTGCACTGCATTTTCACATGGTGCACGATAGGAATTCAGCAAGCGAGCTAGCATGGCACATGGGGATTCGACATGGTTCATGATAGAGGCGATCTACATGTAGTGCACGGCATAGTATCAGGTGGCATTGCACAATCCAATGATCTAGGGGTGTTTTGAGGCTTTGATCTAATGGCCTAGAGGATATTTGAGTTCTAATCAAAGACAAGACTCTAATTTGGACTGGATTTGAGGCCTTTAAAAGGCCCTGTGGAGTTGTGGTAGAGACGGTGGTAGTAGAGTTTAGCAGAACACCAAGAGACAGCAGCAGATCTTGGAGAGGCATTGATAGAGAGTAGAAGTAGAGGCTTTGGCCAGACTATCAAGTAGCTGTAGGGGGTCTTTTATAGAGAGAGTTTTTGTGAGGGAGTGCTTTTTGTTGAGAGAGGGATTGGTATACGAGGATTGAAGGTATGATCTTCTCTTGTAAATTTTTTTATTTCTCATAGTGAAGCTTGTATACCTCATGGAGGTAAGTCTTGGCTTAACCCATGTATTTGATTGTATACCTTATTTTATTTCTTCTTTCTTTCTATGGTATCGACATCATCATCGATGTTTTGATCCTAAACTTGGGAATTAATTCTAAACTTGAAAGATCCATATTTTGCATAAGAAATCTTCCGAAGAGGTGGTGCTAGAGCAAGTGATATCATGATAATTGATATTAGAGTATCTTTATGTTAGGAAATGTATCCTAAAGCCAATCATCTAAGTTGTAGATGATTAAAATTTATATGTGAATTATCAAATAGTAATAGTTATTTGACTTATTCATCATAAAAGTTCTATCTTTCTTAAATGAACTTCTAAGTTATGATGAAGTTCTTAGAACTATACTTAATCGATAAAAAAGGATTTATTGGATGGTTCTTAAATTTATTCACGATCAAATGATAAATTATTAATAAGGATGATAACTTATTGAGTGTAGATCGTTGTATGTCATATGCATTGATTGTTCTCATAACCAAGTGGTGTGGAGATACTGGTATGACATGCAGGTAAGATATAGGAATACATCTACACTGAACATGATCAATATAGCACTTTATTGTCAAGAGTAGCTAGTAAAAGCTAATAGATATAAGTATTCCTCTGACCTGAGATCATCATGATAACTTGCAAGCAACTCACTATACTTTAGTGCCAATCTACTTGTATTTCTAATATAATAATGAAAGATTTTTAGGTACAGTCAAGTACTTGTAGAGTTGGTGTATGAGTCAAGATGGGATTGATTACTCCTAATTAATTTTAAGAAGCGAATATCTCGCTGTGTTTCAATTTAGCAAAATCTATGCTTGGATAATCCTCATGAGGAGTCACAAAATTTGCAAAATTTTGAAACATAATATGAATAATTTATATGAGTGTTGACAGCTAACTTGAAATCATCCTGAGCATTATTGATCAAAAGGATGAATTATACGATAACTATAGGTTAGGATTCTAAGAATGTTGCTTTGCTTACATTTGATCTATATGAACATTGGGTACCATTGCTAGATAGTCGTTTTGATTGATATAAAAATAGATTTCTATGCTATCAGCTTACGTTTGAACTTATGAGATCACATACATAAGAGGTTGTTATCTGATTAGATGGTTGATTGATGATTGAGAATCATTCAGTGATCGAATCATCAATGCGATTGATGATCGATCAAGTACAAATGTTGCAAGAGGATCAATTAACAATTTGATTACTAATTAGCTCATTTTGATTGACAAATTAGCCTAAGATTAAATCTAATTGAATTAAATTTAATTAGAATTGATTTAGACTTAATTAGGTTAACTCCAATTGGTTTATGAGATAAAATAATTACAAGGGCAAATAATTTTCTATTAGAATATGACTTGAGTGCACCCAATTCCTAATTGAGCTAGGATTTAAATCATATTTAAATTTAATTAAATCTAATTTAATTGGACTTTTAGTTAGACTAGGATCATCCTAAATTAGGTTGCATTAATTCTAATTTAAATAGAATTTAAATCAGATTTGACCTAATCTAAATAGAAGAGTTATAGTTGGACTAAAACTCCTCCTAGTCCCTTGCACCAAAGATCTCCACGCCCCATATTTACTTCAAAATCTTTTACATGAGGTTTCTTATGCAAAAGGCATGACTCGAATCATCTCTCTCTTGAAATTTGGTTGAGAGTCTTCCACACCCAGGTAAGGTATGTTTTGATTCATATCAAATTCTATGGATAGAGTTTTAAATCATCAAGATTCTTCCTTCCTTATGCATCTTCTTTTCCCAAGCCAAGAAATTTTTCTCTACCCTTTCTCCTATGTTTTATGCATGTTTTCTTGTTAGCCCACACCAAAAAAAATAGGAGAGGCATCTAAGAGTTGGACGCCTCCCCAACCTCCTTGTTTTGAATCCCTTTGATTAGGTCTTTTGACCTAGTCTTCCTAAAAAAGTGGCACCTCCTATTTAAAGGGAGATTGGCATGAGTTTTCCTGAGATTTCCCATGCAAATTAGAGAGAGAAAGGGAGAGGGGTGTGGAAGATTGGGTGCTCAAGGTTGTTGGGCATGGAGAAATCACTAGGACATCAATTGTTGATGTCTTTAGAGAGAAAAGTAAGAGAATATTATCTTCTCTTAGAGTCTTCTTTCTAACCCTCTTTTGTATATACATCTTTGTGAGATTTTTCAATGAGAAAAATTAGAGAAGAAAAAAGAGAGGGGCTTGAAAGGTTGGTGTCCAAGGAGTTGGATGTTAAGGTTTCTTTTGGACATAATCTGATCATGTCCTGATGAGAGGAAGAAGAGAAGAAAGTCTTCTCTTAAGATTTCTTTGAGAACCTTTCTTTTCTATTCTTTTGTGAGATTTTTTCATGAAAAAGATTAGAAGAGAAAAAAATCGGAAGTATAAAAAATTCTAGAGGAGAAGGTCTTCTCTTATTTAGGCATGAAAATCTGTTTAGGACATCAATAGTTGATGTCCTGAAAGAGAAGATAGGTCTTCTCTTAATGACTTTCTTTAGACTTTTTGTTTTCTTCTTTTTAGGAGATCTAAGGATTGGACTTCTCTCTCAATCCTCCTCTTATTCTTCAACTTTTGGAGGGTCTAAGAGATTTGAAAATTTTTTTATAGATTGACCATTAGGAGGGATCCACAAGAAGCTAGCACTTCGAGTAGATCTTTATTCGATGAACCTTCGATTTACGTAGCACTCTCGTATGGACTATCCATAGAGGCTGGACATGCTATGTGACTCCAAGCAATAAAGGACAACATCAAATTTTAACTACAGTATTTGTAGGATTTGATGTGGTGCTCCCAAATCTTGAGAGGCCATAGGAGGAGCCAGGGTGTTGGCTCCAGGAGACTAGGATGGGTGTGAATCCTAGGACTAGGATAGAAGTTATCCTAGGTGAAGAGGGCGTGTAGCCCTACACAGACTCAAGGTTCAGGTGTGAGAACCTTGAGGGGCTTGGTAGGTGCTCTGGAGATCTGGGATACAAGGTAGAGTAAAGAAACAAAGTCAAGGGAAGAATCAGCCAAGACAAGAGGCCGACACACAGGTAGGTTGGCTCAGATATGCACCTGAGCTGGCTTGTACCAAGATTGAGTTGACTCAGGGAATAATTAAGCCAGTTGTCTCAAGCAGATAGAAGATAGGGTTCAGGCGAGATGCAGCCAAGACAACTTAGCTCCTGATAGAGTCGGCTCGACGGTGGCGAACAGAACTGGATGAGATTTTTTATTTGGATCTAGGATAGGCTTTTATCCTAGGGTCTTAAGGCTTGGACCAATAAGGTCTTATGGGGACTAACTCATGTATGGGTTGAGTTCAGATCCAAGGGATGAGAGTATGTGAGATATATGTACATGGGCTGGATGAGTGCTTTCATGTATTGGGTTAGCCTAGGAGAATTTTTCAGCTGGGATTTGGGTTTATTAGGGTTCATATAGTATAGTAAAAATCCTAGAATATATAAACTCAGGTATTGTATCTTTACAATAGAGTGAAATACAATTAGATTTTCTACTCTTCTCTCTCTGGTTTCAACTTTAAATCCTAGGTGTCGGCCATCTACTTTATTCTTCTTCTCTTTAATAATTGGTATCAGAGAGGTACCAGAATCCAACAAGTGGTATCAGAGTCTGGTTGAGTGTGAAGGAGGAAGAAGATCAAACTTTAGCAGAGATCAGCAATGAGGTTCAGATCTAAATGCTTTCTCCAGGCTTCATGAGGAAGAAAGAGATCACAAGGCTACTGTCCAACATCCCTAGTCAAGGTATTTTTTAAGATCCACCTATTTGCTATTTTTGATTCGTACGATCATAAAGAATAGTGGGTTGAAGGTAGGATTTGAGAAGCTTAATGAAAAAAAAAATTTCATGATATGAAAGGTTAGGATAGAGGATCTGCTGGTTCAGGT
Source organism: Cocos nucifera (assembly GCA_006176705.1). Taxonomy (NCBI): domain Eukaryota; kingdom Viridiplantae; phylum Streptophyta; class Magnoliopsida; order Arecales; family Arecaceae; genus Cocos; species Cocos nucifera. The sequence continues at coordinate 570,731 of QRFJ01001452.1, forward strand.
GAGACTAGATTTGATCTTGAAAGATAGACCGAAGGAGATGACAAACAAGAAGAGGGTGTCCTTAGAGTAAAGGGCATGTGCCATGATTAGGGCTTATCTGGCAGATGAGGTGCTGTATGGCATGTTGGAGGGGAGGACACCTAAGGGTTTATGATCGAGATTATATCAATTGTACATGGAAAAGAATATGTGCAACAAGTTGATGCTGAAGAAGCAACTATTTATCCTTCGAATGTAAGAGGGTGAGGATGTTGCAGGGCATATTCAGCGGTTCAATCGGATGAGTATGGATTTACTCAACATTGGGGTGGATCTTGAAGAGGAGGACAAAATTTTATTACTGCTATGTTCACTACCCAGGAGCTTCGATCTATTGGTGATGACATTGCTGTATGGTAAGAAAATGTTAGTGTACAAGGAGATCATATCAGTACTAAGGTCCAACGAGTAGCAAGAATGGATGACGAAGAGGGAGGTCTTCCAGGAGAGTCTCATGGTTTCAGAGAGAACTAGACAAGGAAAGAAAAAGGATCAGCAAAGGAGCAGCAAGTGGTCTAAGAGATGCTTCAAGTATGGTGAAGTAAGGCACTTTAAGTAAGAATGTCCGCTTTGAAAGAAGTGCAAGGGAGGAGAAAACTTGGATTCCATCAATTCAGTCACTATAAGTGAAGAGTCAGATGAGCTCTTGATGGTTTCGGAGGAGCCCATGGGGTGCGGTGTATTTAAGATAGTTTCGGACAGGTCTACGGAGTGCAAAGGATTCGAAGGGGCAGCGACGGTGTCCGAGGCATAGCGGCAGGCTCAGCAGTGCAGCATTGAGTGGTTGTCCTTGGAGGACTCGATTATAGAGTTGACTTCTGTGGCATCAGGGGGGACTTTGATTTCAAGTGGAGCATCGAGCAGAGGTGGCTTCACTAGTGGAGTTATGACATGAGTTTAGAGCGGAGGAGTAAAGGATCAATATCCTAGCACCAACACCAAAGATGCATACTTCCAGATGGAGTAACACATGCAGGAGGATAGGCAAAGTTCAGAGGAGACCATGTCAGGATATGCAATAGGTGCCAGTATTAGATTGCTACAAATTCTCCAGAAAAGTCCAGGATAGTTGATGCGGCTGCCAAGCAGAAGGGTGCTTACAACTCCAAGGGTGGTGCATAGAAGCAACCCAAGGTCTTCAGCGATGGAGGCAGTCATCTCAAAGGCCTCAAAGGAAGCTCAGTAGCTAAAGAAGAATGATGGTGGCAAGGTATGCACAAGTAGCTATCAGGGCGTACCCTCTACGACTACCATCTAAGAATATTTTATTACTTAGAGACTATTATTTTTGACTTGCTGCAAGTAGGAATCTAATTTCTATCTCTTATTTAATGTAAGAAGATTATGTAATTAGTTTCTTTAAGGATCACTGTAACATTTATTTTGAAAATAATAAACTTGGAAGTAGTTTTCTTATAAATAGTCTCTTTTAGTCATATGTAGATGTTTCTGTGAATTATGCCGAGCAAAATATGAATGCCGTAGATTTTAAACGACCTCGAGATAGTATAAATAAAAAGTACTTATAGCACCTAAGGCTAGGTTACATTGGAAAAGACATGATTAACAGATTGGAGAAAACCTGACTGTTGGGTCCTTTGACTTTCGAGTCATATCTGATCTGTGAATCATGTCTTCAAGAAAAAATGATCAAGCTACCCTTTGTGGAACATGAAAAAGGACCATAGAATTACTTGCTCTGGTATATTCAGATGTTTGTTGTCCATTTGATGTGTTGGTGCCAAAGATGATTTTTTCTACTTCATTACATTTACCAATGATTTTTCTCAGTATAGATATGTGTACCTCATGCATCACGAGTCTGAGATCTTTGAAAAGTTTAAAAAATTCAGATAGAAAGTAAAAAAATAAACCAAAAAGTTTCTTAAGGTGCTTTGAGTAGATCGTGGAGGTGAATACCTTAGTAAATATTTTTTGGATCATCTCAAGAAACATGGCATAGTCTCACAGTGGATTCCATCAGGAATGCCTCAACTTAATGGATTTCAGAATGGATAAATTAAACCTTATTAGATGTGGTTCGTTCTATAATGAACTTCACAGACCTTTCCATCTATCTTTGGAGACAACCTTTTGACTACTATCTATGTACTGAATAGGATTCTTTCTAAGACTGTTCCTACCACACCATATGAGATATGGCATGGTAAAAAATTGATTCTAAGTCATTTCAAAATTTGAGGTTGTCCAATCCATGTCAAAAGACAATAGACAAACAAGTTAGAATCTAGGTCCCTTAGAACTCATTTTATTGGATATCCTAAGGAGTCTGTAGGATATTATTTCTATCTTTCACAAGACCACAATGTGATTGTGAGTCGACATGCAATCTTTCTTGAAAAAATAATCACATTGTGAGTCGACATGCAGTCTTTCTTGAAAAAATAATTTTTTCAAGATAGAGGCATGGGAAGATAAATTAAGCTTGAGGAGAAAGTCTTTAAAGAGCAACGAACCTTGAAACCTAAGGAACCAGTTCAGTCTGAGTTGATCCACACACTTCTTCCTCTACCTCATAAGTCTAGTAGGATTTTTCATCCTCTTGAGAGATACTTAGGTATTATCTCAGAGGATGTAGAGAAAATATTTCTCATGAAAAATGGGATACATGGAGTTGATCCTAAAACTTATAACGAGGCAAGATCAGATTTCGACTCTGAGAAATAGTTAGAGGTGATGAAGTTTGAAATTGACTCCATGCACTCAAACCACATCTGGATTTTGGTAGATCTACCTAAAGGTAATGTACCTATGGGGTATAAATAAATCTTCTAAAGAAAGATGGGTGCAGATTGAAGTTAGAGATCTTTAAAGTTAGGCTCATAATGAAAGGGTATAGTCAGCATGAAGGCATTAACTATCAGGATATCTTTTCATCAATGGTCATGCTTAAGTCTATCCACACATTGCTTGCCATTGCATAATATTTTAATTATGAAATATGGTAAATGGATATGAAAACAATATTCTTAAATGGATATCTTGAAGAAGATATCTATAGGGAGCCACTTGGTTTTACTTTCAATGATAGTGATCATAAAGTTTGTAAACTATAAAGATCTATTTATGGACTTAAGCAAGCATCTTAGAGCTGGAATGCTTGTTTCAACATTGTAATCAAATCGTTTGGTTTTATTAAGAATGAGGAGTTGTATGTCTTCAAAAAGGTCAGTAGGAGAGCTGTTGTTTTTTTTGTATTGTACGTGCATGACATTTTTCTTATTGGAAATGATATTTTTATATTGACCTCGATCAAAGTTTAGTTATCTAAAGAGTTTTCCATGAAAGAACTAGAAAAGGCATCCTTTATTTTAGAGATCAAGGTATATAGAGATAGATCAAGGAGGATGCTAGGTTTATCATAGAAGATGTACATTGAGGAGGTGCTGAAGAGGTTCAACATGGAGAACTCCAAGAAGGATCTTATACCCTTCAGACATGGCATTCATCTTTTCAAGAAAATGTGCTCCAACACACTGGAAGAGATTGAATGCATGTGCAAGATCCCTTGGCCATAGAGAGTCTCATGTATGTTATGCTTTATACACGACCTGATATCATCCATACTGTAAGTGTCATAAGCAGATATTAGTCGAACTTAGGTGAAGAGCATTAGACTTCTATGAAATATATTCTTAAGTACTTTAGTAGAACAAAGAATATATTTTCGATCTTTAGGAATAGAGGACTCAAAGTTTAAAGGTATACAGACTCAGACTTCATATCTGATACTAATGATCGAAAGTCAACATCAAGAAGCATATTCTTGTACAATGATGGCACTGTGAGCTAGAAGAGTTTCAAGCAGACTGTGATTGTAGACTCCATCATGGAAATAGAGCACATCACCATATCGAAAGCTACGAAGGAGGTATTTTGGTTCAAAAAGTTTGTTATGGAGCTAGGAGTGATTTCATCTGATGTCGTCTCTCTCTACTGTAATAACAAGCATGCCATAGCTTTAGCTATGGAGTCAAGATCTCACAAAAAATCTAAGCATATCGAGCGGCAGTTCCACCTCATCCATGATTACCTCGAGAAAGGATATATCCAGGTGAAGAGAGTCAATATTTGCGGACAACATGGCTGACCCATTGAGTCAGCAAAAAATTGAAACTCATTTTGAGAAAATAGGACTTAGATTTGTAGCAATTGGCTTTAGGTCAAGTGGGAGTTTGTTAGATGTATGCCCTAGAAGCCAGATTAGCCAAAATATATAAAAACTTTTTATAGGCATATTTTATAATTTTTGATTTATTAATAAAATTTAGGTTATTATCATTCATATTTGTATTTAATTGTGTCTGTGAATTATCCTTTGGGTTAATAGGTATGATAATACATATTTTCAAGAGTTAAAAATTTAAGATATGTGTTATTATAATTAACATAAATTACTCTCTATCATAGGATCATCACGAGGATGGTAATTAATCTGAAAGATTAATGTATGTTCGCTTCTTTTAGATAGATGAGTCTTGAATCTATGGTATAGAGATACCAGAGCAAAAGTATAGGTGCTTATTAAGAACAAGAGTACTGAGCATGATCAATTTCGAATAGTCATAAAAAAATCTATCTTCTCGTCAGTGACATGCTAATTGCTATAGTTGTGTCTAGTTCTCTAATTTGAGGTGCATCGATAGTTCACCTTAAGGATACTATAGTTTGACTACATAATAACTTGATCTCCTAGCCATATGGAGCCTTAAGGTGTATGTTGACTGTAGTATGATCATTGTAAGAATTGGATTGTAACAAGATAAAATTTATCAATCTCGGTAGAGGAGTAGCCCTATGAAGATTATGAGATTGAGTCCTAAAGCTCATGGCCATGGCGGTGTGAAAGATAGAAAGGAGTTTCTATTGGATTTCACATTGGACTCAAATCGATTGATTGTATTATATGACACGCATAAGGTTTGACGAGTTAACCTTGATCTTGGTTCTATCGAGACTTATGATAAAGGAATTGAATCACACAGTAACTACACCTAGAGATTCTTTTTTAGTTCTGATGGATTGCCACTACATGCTAGTAGATACCACTGATGGATTGTGGGATCAATTAGAATAATCTTGATAATCTATAATTCTAATTAACCGATTTAGAAAGATTTCTGATCCATCAAAAGAAGTTTTGATGATGTTGTTAATATAGATCACAACATGTCCTATACAATCAAGGGTTTTGGTCTTGGATGTTTCAATTAGCACTACAAGAAAATTGATCTTTTATGATGGAATTATTTGTGATAAAAAAAAATTATTGAAAATATAGGAATTTGTAATGAAAAAAATTTACATCATAAATATTTTTTATTTACGATGAAAAAAATTTCCATCATAAATAGTTTTTGTTTGCAACTAAAAAATTTTTTCATCATAAATAATCAATTATTTATGATGAAAATATTTTTTACATTATAAATAATTGATTATTTGTAAAGAAAAATTTTCATCATAAATAATCTATAGTAAATAAATCATTTAAAATATTAAAAAGGTTGGGTTATTTATGATTGAAAATTTTCATCATAAATAATGATTATTTATGATGGAAATTAAAATTACATCATAAATAATTAATTATTTATGATAAAAAATTTTCATCATAAATAATCTATCTTAAATAAATTATTTAAAAATTAAAAGATCAAATTATTTATGATAAAAAATTTTCATCATAACTAATTGATTGTTTATAATGGAAATTTTATTTTCATCATAAATAATTGATTATTTATAATGCAAATTTTATTTTCATCATAAATAATTAATTATTTATTATAAAATTTTTTTGTCATAAATAATATATCATAAATAAATCATTTAAAAAATTAAAAAGGCTAAATTATTTATGATGAAACTTTTTTATCATAAATAATTAATTATTTATGATGTAAATTTGATTTCTTATTTACAATGGAAAATTTTTATCGTAAATAATCTACTATAAGTAAATTATTTAAAAAATTAAAAAACCTAGATTATTTATAATAAATTTTTTTTATTATAAATAATTAATTTTTTATGATGCAAATTTGATTTCCATCATGAATAATCATTTATTTATAATAAATTTTTTTTATCATAAATAATCTATCATTAATAAATCATTTAAAAAATTAAATAGGCTAGATTTTTTGTGATGAAAAATTTTCTTCATAAATAATAGATTATTTATGACAAAACTTAAATTTGCATTGCAAATAATCAATTATTTATGTTGATAATTTTCATCAAAATTTATCTATCATAAATAAATTATTTAAAAATTTTAAAAAATAAATTATTTATGATAAAAATTTTTATCATAAATAATTAATTATTTATGATAGAAATCAAATTTGCATCATAGATAATCAATTATTTATGATAATTTTTTTTTATTATTAATAATTTATTATTTATGATGCAAATCTGATTTTTGAGTTGGATTTCAGTTAGGCTTCGGGTCAAGATTTAGTTCGAGATCTGGTCTGTGTTCCTATCTAGGATCTGATCTGAGATCATGTTCGTGATTTGGTTTGGGATTCAAGTCATGATCCAGATTTGATCTCAATTGGGATTTTGGTCAGGATTCAGATCTAGATTCAGTCCAAGATCCATTCTAGGATCCTGTCTGAGATCTGATTTGGTAATGATTTAATACATGCATTGATGTAACCTTAGGCTCCTATTTAAGAGTCAGTCTCAGGATCCTCAAAATGGATTCTATGAATGACTCTTGGATGCCTCGATTTGCAGATTATTATATATCCTAAAAAAGTATGTGCGCAATAAGGCAAAGCCTGAAGGATCCATAGTGGAAGCATACATAGCTACGGAGTATCTCATATTTTTCCCGATGTATCTTAATGATATCAAAATATGACTCAATCATGCAGATCATAACACTAATTGTGAAAGGAATGATAATGAACCGACACTATCCATATTCAAACAAATGGATCAACGCATGGATGGAAGAAGATACAAGTTTACAAACATGAATGAGCTATCCAAAGCACACTTCTATATTCTAAATAATTTCAAAGAAATTGAAGATTTAATTAAGTATTATCTTAGCATAATTTTAGTATTCTAACTAATTTTTTCATGTTGATATAAAATTAAAATCATGACTTATTGCAGTGACCACGAAAATATACTATCTAGGAAGAATAATACAAATATTGATGATCGACATAGGATAAAATTTGCAAAATGGTTTGGGGACCATATAAGTTTCACTAGTATTATATTATATATTTATAATTATATAATTAATTATTTATATCAACATAATTTTTTATGCTATATTGTAGATGAAATTTAAGTATTTCAATAAAAAAGAGGATGCGACCAATAAGTTGTACAATTTAGCATGTGGCCTCGATCAAAGGGTTAACTACTATACATCCTATATCATTGAAGGAATGAGATTTCATACAAGAGAGCTTGAGATGCAAAGATGGACCTAGAATAGTAAGATTGCTACGATAGAATATGAAGGAGAAGAGGAGATTAAAATATCTTGGTGTATTGATAGATATCATAGAATTGAAGTATGGTTTCAAAAATTTGGTATTCTTATTTTAGTATGAATGGTGGGATATTTGTAATAAAAAGATCGGTATTCATATCAATCCATACTTTACTAGTATAAATTTTGCACGAACATGGTACCAAAATAAGCCGTATATATTTGCAAAACAAGTAATATATTTAAAAGATCCAAAATATCGAGATGATTGGCATGTCGTACAAAAAATAATACTTAGAGATGTATATGACATACCAACCTGACTAAAGATGGACAATAATTTATCTACATAAAGAGGAAGCTTTTCAAGAGGAAGAACAAACATTGACCGAGCACCTTGTTGACGAAGAAGTTATGACAACTCCTTTAAATAGGACTGATCTGCCATCCAATGACGTTGAAGCTAATTTTATATTTAATCTTGATGATTCGGAGGGCGATGATCGGTTCATAATTGACGATAAGATAGAAGACAATACATTAATCGATTATTATAATTCGAAGGAGGATCTAGAAATCGAGGATATGGATATTAATAAATAGATCTATATTCTTTGTTAAATTTTTTTTTACAATAATGGTATGTAATGCAATTATATTTATTAGTTTTATGTATTTTTTACTATTATTATTCATTATTATATTTATTTATATGTCAAGTTAATTATATGCATAGTTTAAGCATTATAGATATGGCTCTAGGAGGGAGACGACAACGTTCAAGTTTTCAGTCTGCCTCTGAAATTTTCCCCATTTCCATTGCTGTACCATCGGAGTCACCAGAGGGCTCTATTAAGGTAGGTCCAAGTGAGGTGGGTTTGAGTGAGGTGGGCCTAACTGGTATTTTAATATTTTTTAAAAAATAAAATTTGATTTTAATTTACCTATTAAGTTTATAAATGGCTATCATACTAATAATTTATTAATTATTTTTTTAGGTCATTCTCTAGTGGTAGTGAGGTGAGGGCGAGGTCCGTCAAAAAACCTTATCCATGAGCATTGGAGATGCAAGCATGAGGAACAACATCTCTGCATCAAGATTTTGCCAGGCTATACTAGGCCTATTAGGAGATGGTGCAAGCCATGGCAGACTGAGCTAGGCATCATTTGCTGCAGCTTTGTCCCGACGATGCTCTTTAATTGGTATAAGATTACATGGCCTTAGAGAAAGATCTTCTATAGCCACTTATAGGTATAATAATATTTATTTAAATATTTAATTAATACTATATTTTTATAATATTTATTATTGGTAGGCTATATTTAATATTATTGAATTTGAGCATTTATTCTCATGCTTCAAGAAGTGCCGGCATCGTATTCATCACCACTGGTATGCTGTAGTGCACGATCAAGAGGTAAAAGCATTGCGGCAGCGGCCATATGACAGCATCAGTATTGAGGATTGAGCTGTCATATATTGCGCGTACGAGGATCCGACATACCAGGTGACTTCCTTTTATTTAAAATTTAATAATTAAATTATTTATTTTTAAATTTAGTTACTAACTAATTTGACCATTAACTATATAGGATAGATATGCCAAAAATGCCATGAATCGAGCGAGATAGATAGTCTCGCATTATGGGGGTTCGAGGCCATTCGCTCGCGATATGGAGCAGATGGTAAGTAATTTTTATTTATCATATTTTAACTCTTTAACTATTTAAAATTTTTTTATTAATTATTCTTAAATTGCATAGAGATGTAGAGAGTGACGAGCTTCCTCGTAGGATCGAGATCTACCAGCGGACCCAACAGTGACGTCAAGAGATTGGACGGCCAAGAGCCAGGAGCTTTATGTAAGTTTTTTCAACTACTTTTTCATTGACATTTTGATTTTTAGTATAAACTTAGAATAGCTATAAATTTAATTATCAGGATCGTATGATAGACATTAGATCCCAACCTACCGTAGAGAGCTTGACTGCATCCATAGATGATGAGATCTGTGATCAGGTACTTGGTACGAGATCCTTTTATGTTAGGAGGCTAGGATAAGGGATCAGAGCTCCTACATCTTCACATTCATCCAGGGCTGACATTCAAACTGTCTGTGATGTTTGGCTGATGGAGATATGAGATAAACTGCTGAGAATCGACAGCGGGCTACTGAGTTGACTGCATGCGTTGACAAGTACCAGCTGATCTAGATGTAGTGATGGAGCAGATCGATGGCATAGATGGAGCACATGATGCAGCTGATGAGGCAACAGCAGGCCAGTTCGAGCTCTGTTGAGCACTCCCCTCCTTCGGCCTAATTTTCTTCTCCAAATACTATTGATGCTTGACAGCCGACAGCTTATTTTTGTATATTTTTATTTTTATTTTAGATTTTTTATATTTATAAAAAAATACTTTCTATAATTATATTTTTATATAATAAAATGATGAAATTTATTTATAAATTTATTTTATAAATTTTTTATTTTAATTTTATAAATCATAAATATAAATATTAAAAATATAAATTATAAAATATATTTATTTATAAATTCTTTTTTAAAAAATAATTTATAATGTAATTATTTATGATGAAATATTTTCATCATAAATAAAAAATTATTTATGATGGAATATTTTCCATCATAAATAATTTTTTTATTTATGATGAAAAATTTTTCATCAAAAAAATAATTATTTATGATGCAAAATTTTGATTTTTGGTCGTAAATATTTTCATCACAAATAATTTAATGAATAAAAAAATTGATGAAAATTTTTTATCATAAAATTTTTTTATTAGCAATCAAAATTAAATTTTCATCACTAATTATTATCTACAACCTCATTTTTTGCGACGAAGAATTAGCAACATAATTTTCATCGCTAATAATTATTAGCAATAAAAATTGATTATTTGCAACAAATTTTTTGCATTGCAAAAAATGACTTTTGTTGTAATGTGGACTCATACAGTCTAATTTAATTAGGATTTGATCCTATTGGGTTCAAAAAAATCATGTTAGCACGTGATTGAATCCAATTACTCCTGCTTTGGGTTCCCTATTAGATAGGGCTAGCCAAATTGATTTTGGTTCACAAGGACAATAAGAGTTGATGTAACCTGGTTCACCTAGATTGGATAAGCATGAGGGGCAGCAAGTTTGGGATGCCCCTCTTCTTTGCTCTTTCTTTTGTGTGCAGATATTAGGGGCACATGCCCCCTTATTTTTCTCAAGGGGCGTGCACCATCTGATAAATGAAAGAGGGAGTGCACTACCCATATTTCTCTTCTGGGCGTGTGCCTCTTGTGGATAATGATCAAGTTTGTTCCCCTACGAATTTGAATAGATTCAAATTTTGGATTGATATGGATAAGAGGATTTCAAATTTATAAGATCAAATTGGATTTGATTTAAATTCCAAACCTAGTTTGGATTGAGAATTCAAACTAGATGGGAAGATAACATCGGATGCCAAGCACCCTTATCCAGATAAGGATGGTGCATGCCCCATATGATTTGTTCGACATTTTTCATTGAAGAAAAGAGAGAAATGGGAAGTGGCACCAAATATGGAGTCCTTTTGCATTAGGTCACTTGACCAGCCAATGACTTAAAGCCTAAGGACTCTTCGATTTCTATTTCTATAAATAGGTACCTGCCAAATAGTTTGGCATCCAAGATTTAGAAACTGCCAAAACTTTGCGTCTCTCTTCCCATGATTCCTCACTCTCTTCTCCCTTCTCTTCCTCTCTCTCTCTCTCTCCCATGCCCAAGGAGTTGGGCTTATCTTATTTGGAGTACTCAAAAGGTCGGGTGTTGTCTGCAAAAGAAGAAGAAGAAATGATCAAGAGTTGATCCAATCCCTATCAGCGATTAGATCAAAGGCAAATCTAGGAAAACTCATATCCAACTTACCAAAGATAGATCTAAGCTAGAGAAGTCATCCAAGTCTGAGCCTGAGTGGATACCTATAGAGGTTGGGTGCATGCACAACTCAATAGCAGACCTCAACAAAACCATGATCATCGGATTATAGAGATCATCTACATGCGCATGGTGATGGATCGTCCTTTTTGTACATGCTGATTTAGATGCTTGAATGTTTCTATTAATTTAGATCTATGATCTACATGCTGGACTAGATCAAAAAATTTTAAATTTCACTACATCTGATCCAAATCGATCAGGCGTGATGATTCATCCCTTCACCTCTTCCTCTGGGTGTACCAATTAGAGCTTGTTTTGAAGCACTCAAGAAGGAGGTTGGTCGAGCAAAGAAGAAAGCCGTCAGGGCCAAATGGAATCTTTCAAAAATGAAGAAGAGTTTCAATGCAACCTCGACGAAAATTGAGTGTTTGAGGTTGGCAATCTAGTCGATAGCTCAGGCACACATTGCTGACAGGAATTAGTTATTGAGAAAATGTGAAAGATTAGCAAAGCTTGTCAAAGAAAATAACTGCTGCTATAGATCAATCTATGGTAGTGGTTGATAATAACCACTGCTATATGTCAGATCTATAATAACAGTTATTCATAACTACTACCGTAGAGTCTATTACAGTAATTTTTGAAACTGTTATAATAGTATGTGCTGCTATAGCCCCATTCTGTAGTAGTGAAAGATTGCTCAGCATTGGAGTGAGTTTCGCTCGACATGAGAGAAGATTTCGGCTTTGAAGTAGCACATCGATTCTAATAAGGCTATGGAAGAGACCAAGCATGAAGCTATTGAGGAGGTTGCCCATCTTCGAAATAAACTACATTCTAATAAAGAAAAGGTCATCAACCTTTGATGCCACCTACACTCTGCCGAAGAGGAGGTTGCCAACATTCGGCACCAGTCCAATGAAGAAAGAAGAATTCTAACAGGCACAAGATAAGCATCGAGTACTAGTGGATCAAATGTTGGTCATGACAAGAGTGAGCTAACCTCAGCCTGAAACCTCATTGGTAATCTCTCTAAAATTTTGAGTAAAAGTAGAGCCGAATTGACTAGCTCCATATTGACTTAGCATTGAGTGAAGCAGCTAGTAAGGGTCTGAAGCCGAGTTTACTTGACTTCATGCTGACTTGGTGAAGAGTGTGGCGGTTGACAATAAATCCAAAGAAGTAGTTCAACAATAAGAGAAATTACTATTCATGATTTGGCATGCTACGACTCTCGAGATGGATGACGTATCAGCCATGGTATGCAAGGCTGGGTTTGAAGAATATGGGCAATTGGTTAGATGGCTTTTTTCCAAAGTTGACTTATCTCTATGTGACATTTCGGTTCAGAATGAGTCATGCTGGACATCATTCTATTAAGGTCATGGCCGCCTAAATTAGCTCAAAATACTTGATCAAATTTCTTATAGATTTTTCCTTCTTCTTATTTTTTTGTTGCCTCTATGAGGTAACTTGTGCTTCAAGCGACAACGTTGTAACATTTTTGTAACTTGGTTGGTGAATGAAATGCACCCCCTTTTTTTTTGAATCAAAGTTTCTTTCTGATCTTCAAGTTCATAATCTCCATGATTGTTGGAATGCACAATGAATCTAGCGTGTCTTGATATTTGGTGAGTTTAAACACTTGCTTTGCTTAGAATTCATAGCGGAGTTTGCTTTAGAACCTTTTTTCTTTTTTCCTCCCCCTTTTTTTTCACTCCCCCTATCTAAAATAAGGGTTCTTCAAGCCTACCTTGTTTAAGAGAGAGGTTTTTCTTGGTTTCCTTCATTTAAGAATGATGGTTTTCCGAGCCTACCTCATTTACGAGCTAGGTTTTTCTTGGTTTTCTTCATTTAAGATGAAGGTTTTCCTAGCCAATCTTATTTAAGAACAAGATTTTGCTTCTTTTCAAGGCTACCTCATTTAAGAACGAGAGCTCTTCGGGGTTATCTCATTTAAGAATAAGATTTTGCTTCTTTCTAGAGCTACCTTGTTTAAGAATGAGGGCTCTCCAGGGCTATCTCATTTAAGAACGAGATTTTGCTTCTTTTCGAGGCTACCTCGTTTAAGAATGAAGGCTCTTTGGGGCTATCTCATTTAAGAACAAGATTTCACTTCTTTCTAGGGCTACCTTATTTAGGAACGATAGCTCTCCGAGGCTATCAAATTTAAAAATGAGATTTTACTCCTTTTCAGAACTACCTTAGTTAGGAACAAGGGCTCTCTAGGGCTACCTTATTTAAGAATGAGATTTTGCTCCTTTTCGGGGCTACCTCATTTAAAAATGAGGGGTCTTCGAGGCTACCTCATTTAAGATTGAGATTTCACTCCTTTCCAAGGCTATCTCATTTAGGAACGAGGGCTCTCCAGGGCTATCTCGTTTAAGAATGATATTTTGCTCCTTTCCAGGGCTACCTCATTTAGGAACGAGGGCTCTCTAGGGCCACCCCATTTAAGAATGAGATTTTGCTTTTTTCCAGGCTACCTCATTTAGAAATGAGAGCTCTTGGGGGCTACCTTGTTTAAGAATGAGATTTGCTTCTTTCTAGGGCTACCTCATTTAGGAATGAGATTTTGCTTCTTTCCAGGGCTATCTCATTTATAAATGAGGGCTCTCTAAAGCTACCTCATTCAAGAATGAGATTTTTTAGCTACATCTCATTTCATTAAGTGATTGAGGTCAGGTTGTAAGCGTCACATGCAGCTATCTGAAAATTTTTTCAAATAGAGAATACTATTTAAAAATTGGGTATTTTTATTGAATCAAAATTACTAATGATACATCCATAAATTCTCAGCATTTTATGGTTGGGGCAAGAGAGTTCCATCAAGTTGTTTTAGTCGATAAGTGTCTGCCATGAACAATCTACATAATTGGTTAAATGAGTGGATGTTGCCTAATTTCAGACTTAAATACCAGTACCGAGCCGCACTCTTTAAAGTGGAGAAGAAGGCTTGGCATAGGATAGCATCAATTACTCCATGAAGGAGTATCATAGCTTTAAAACTTTTCAAATGATATATGGGATCAATAGTCCCATTATAAGTTTCTAGCTGTAGCATCTTAAAGTGGCTACAGAGTGGCTTGTTGGAATAATCGGTATTGCACTAATACCAATTATTGTGCCTAGGCTGCTCGAAACCACAATCATAAATCCGATCTCTTGCATGAACTTGGGTGTTAATCTAGAAATATAAAGAAGAGTAAAAGTTGATGGTGGCACCTAGGGCTTGGCATTGAAACTAGAGAGAAAAGGGAGCTAGGAAGAAAAGCTCTATATTGATTCTTCTTTTTGTAAAAGTTACAATACCTGGGTTTATATATCCTAGGATTTTTGCTATACCATATGAATCCTAATAAATCTAAATTCCAGTTGAAAAACTCTCCTAGACTAACCCAATACATGAAAACACTCACTGAGCCCATGTACACCCATATCTCCCATGCTCTCATCCTCTGGATCTAAAATCCGACTCATACATGAGTTAGCTATCTTAAGATCTTATTGGACCAGGTCTTAAGATCCCTTGGATTAAATCCAAATCAAGATCAAATAGAAAATTCATACTATTTTGTATGCCACCATCGAGCTAGCTCTATCAAAAGTTGAGCTGGCTCAACTGCATCTCATCCGAACCCTATCTTTTGTCTGTTTGAGACAATTGGCTCAACTGCATCCTGAGCTGGCTCGATCTCAGCCCGAGCTGGCTTGACTGCATATCCGAGCTAGCTCGCCTGTATGTCAACCTCTTATTTTGGCTGATTCTTCTCCTAACTATGGTCCTTTGCTCCATCTTGTATCTTAGGTCTTCAGAGCACCTACCAAGTCCCTCAAGGTCCTCATACCTGAACCTTGAGTCTGTACAGGGCTACATACTGCCTTCACTCTAGGATAATTTCTGTCCTAGCTCTAGGACCATACCTATCCTAATCTCTTAGAGCCAACACCCTGACTCCTCCTGTGGCCTCCCAAGACTTGAGAGCATCCTAAATATTTACAATCTCCATCTTAGTGTTCCCAAGCCTTGGCATACCTGGCAATGTTTTCCTTCACGATCTTGTTGTCAATGCAAGCCCTGATAGCTACTTGTGCATATCTTGCCATTACCATTCTTCTTCGACTGCTGAGCTTTCTTTGAGGCCTTTGGGATGACTGCCTCTACCACTGAAGACCTTGACTTGCACCTAAGCACCACCCTTGAAGTTGTAGGCAACCTTCTACTTGACAACTGCATCTTTTATCCTGGACTTTCATGGAGAATTTACAGCAATCCTGTGCCAGCACTCACTGCATACCCTGATACAGTCTCCTCAGAACTTTGCCTGTCATTGCGCATGTGCTGCTCCACCTAGATTTATGTATCTCCGATGTTGATTCTAGGATATTGATCCTTCTACACTCCTCCGCTCTAAACTTATGTCATATCTCTTTCTGCTTGTAAAGCCATCCCTATCCGATGCTCCACTTGAAACTAAAGTCCCTCCGATGTCGTAAAAGCTGACTCTGTAACTGAGTCCTCCGAGGCCAACCATCTAATGCTGTACTGCTGGGCTTGCCGTTGCACCTCGAACATCGTCGCTGCTTCTTCGAATCTTTCGCACTCCATAGACCCTTTCGAAGCCATCTCAGATACACTACACCTAGCAGGCTCCTCCAAGACCACCAAGAGGTCATCCAACTCTTCACTTTCAGTGACTAAACCAATGGAATCTAATTTTTCTCTTCCTTTACACTTCTTTCAAAGTGGATACTTTCGCTTAAAGTATCATGCTTCACCATACTTGAAGCACTTCTTGGACCCCTTATTGTTCCTCTGCTCGCCCTTCTTCTTCTCTTTCCTTGGCCTCTCTGAAATCATGAGATCCTCCTAGAAGATCTTCCTCTTTATCATCCATTTTCACTGCTCGTTAGACCTTAGTACTGATATGATCTCCTTATACACTAGTATCTCCTTGCCATACAGCAACGTTGTCACCAATGGATCGAAGCTCTCGGATAGCGAATATAGCAGTAATAAACTCTTGTTCTTCTTTTTAAGATCCACCCCAATATTGAGCAAGTCCATGCTCATTTGATCGAATCGCTGAATATGTCCTGCAATATCCTCGCCCTCCTGCATTCGAAGGCTATACAATTACTTTTTTAGCACCAACTTGTTGCACATATTCTTCTCCATGTACAACTGATGTAACCTCGATCATAAATTTTGGATGTCTTCTCCTCCAACATGGCATACAGCACCTTATCTGCTAGACAAGCTCTAATCGTGGCACATATTTTTTCTCCAAGGACTTTCACTCCTTGTCTATCATCTCCTCTGGCCTATCCATCAAGGTCAAATCCAGCCTCATCTAAATCAACAGATCCTCCATCCTATCCTTCCACATCGTGAAACTATTCTTTTCATCAAACTTCTCAAATTCTACCTTCAACCCACTATTCTTCATGATCAAACTGGATCAAAAATAGCTAACAGGTAGATCTAAAAATTATCTTAACTAGGGATGATGGACAACAATCCTTAGATCTCTTCCTTTATCATGAAGCCTGGAGAAAAGCACTAGATCTAAATTTCACTGCTGATCTCTGCTGAAACCTGATCTTCTTCCTTCTTCATGTTCAATCGAATTCTAATACCACTTGTTGGAAGAATCGATATTACACTAATACCAATTATTATGCCTACGGCTACTTAAAACTATAGTCATAGATCCGATCTCTTACGTGAACGTAGATGTTAATCCAAAAATATGAAGAAGAGAAAAAATTGATGGCGGCACTTAGGGCTTAGCATTGAAACTAGGTAAAAAAGAAAGTTAGGAAGAAAAGCTCTACATTGATTCTTCTTTTTGTAAAGGTTACAATACCTGACTTTATATATCCTAAGATTTTTGCTATACCATATGAATCCTAATAAATCCAGCTAAAAAACTCCCTTAGGCTAACCCAATACATGAAAGCAATCATCGAGACCATGTACATTCATATCCTGCATGTTCTTATCCCCTCAATTTAAATCTAACCCATACATAAGTTAGCTGCCTTATGACCTTATTAGACCAGGCCTTAAGACTTCTTGGATTAAACCCAATCCAAGACTAAACAATAAACCCATCCTATTCTATACACCACCATTGAGCTGGCTCTATCAGAAGCTGAGCTGGCTTGATTGTGTCTCGTCCAAATCCTATTTTCTGTATATCTGAGATAGCCGACTGGACTGCATATCCGAGCCAACCCGTCTATGTATCAACTCCTTATCTTAGCTGATTCTTCTCCTGACTTTGGTCATTTGCTCCATCTTGTATCCAAGGTCTCCAAAGCACCTACCAAGCCCCTCAAGGTCCTCATATCTGAACTTTGAGTTCGTGCAGGGCTACACACCGTCTTCATCCTAGGATAATTTCTATCCTACCCTTAAGACCACACCTATCCTAATCTCTCAGAGCCAACACCCTGGCTCCTCCTATGGCCTCCCAAGGCTTGGGAGCACCACAAATCCTTACATGGCTTTGGCTTGATCTTGGTATTGAATGGTGGATCAATGTTGAATCCATCATTCTGAGTTGGAGCTTGATTACGAAGCATCTCTATCCATTGATTCATCTCTTGAAGCTTATGGTCAATGCTTGCATCTCGAGCAGTATAGGCCTCAAAGTGTTGTGAGTGGGATCAGCCCAAGGTGGAGTCATGTCTGAAGCGAGGACTCAAGGATCGTTGCCTCCTCCACCCTAGGCTCCTGGGCCAGCTGTGTCAGATCTGTCTCCTTTGCTCAGGGTTGTGGGGGGATCTATGGCTACTCCAATGGTGGTGCCTCCCATGGTGTGGGGATGGGATGTTGTATCACTAGAACAACTATAGACAAATCATTAAGCTACTAGACCAGCAGGTTGAACTATTCGGCATTAACAATCACTCCTTGCTGAGACTGTGGAGGTAGAACCTTCGATTATGGTGTCTAAGTCTAATGGTTGGTTGGATTGTCAGCTAGCTTGGAAGTGGTGGCATTGGAGCAGCATGAGGAAGTTTCCCTACATGGTGCCATGGTATTCGATCTTGTGCTCCTCAAAAAATAGGCATGAGCCCTTCCTCTAGCACCAATTTATTGCTACAGATTTCTAACTTGGATTAAGATGGCTAGAGTTGAGTGACGACCATAGATTTCCAATGTTGGGACCTGCAAAATAAGTCCCTAGCTAGAGTTTGCTTTAACAGAGACTCTCTAATGCTCAAGTTAAGAACTTTGGAATAGAAGAGAAGGAGCATGCATGAGAGAGAGATTTCACATCTTGAGGGTCCTTTTAGAGCCTCTATTTATAAACGAAGGCAGGAGCCATTCGAGAGGCATTATTTGAGTCTATCCCGATCAGTTCGGATGCGATATCCTGAGATTCATAGCTAGGCTTCTCAAAATGGGATAGTTATTACTGCCTTATCTATTTCATAGCCAGCTATTGTGCAGCAGTTGCTCAATTTGGAAAGAAGCGCCAATTCTCATGATCGAACCTAGCAGATAGGTGGGTTGGACTCACTCAAGGGACTTAAGATTGGCAGAAGCAATGATCGATCAAGATGTCGATCATTGGTTGGCAATGATGAGATCGGTGGGCAATGATGAAATCAACCGACAATGATGAGATCGGCGGGCAAGGATGAGATCAGAAGCCAAAGTCCTCTCATGGACTTCAAATTGGGAAGTATCATCAGCAAATAATTGAAAATTGATGATGATAGCAATTAGGGTTTTTTAGATCTTCGGCTTCCTCATGCCTTCGACCTGGAAGATATTTTACCCACAACACACACACACACACACATATATATATAATATATATACACACACACACAAATACACACACACATATATATTGTAGCGATGCTTCAGATTGTTGAGGAGAATTCGCACTAGAGAGATGATTTGGATTGAGTCGACGTAGATCATGAATCAACCTATAAGAAAGTCTCAAGAATCAGTGGGGTACCTTCTAATGTAGGACCCTTCGATGCTTAAGTTAGTTAAGGCCTTGAGAATAAATAGTAAAAATGGAAGACTAGAATACAAGAAAAGAAGATTTGAGTAGAAAGAAATTCGATCTTCCTTCAGTAAAAATGTCGAGAGTAGATTTTAGTAGAGTATCAACTCTATGAGTCTTGTGCTTACCTTCGGAGGATACCTTGTCCCTTTATTTATAAGAAAAATTTACTTGAGCCATTTAGACTATTTGGAGTCTATTAGGTCATTAGTTTGTTATAACGAATTTGCCAGCTTGGTGGCAGCTGTGGATTGTTAGCCCATGTGGAGGCTAGCTGTAGCATAGCTTGAGGACAACTATAATCTAGTTGGATGACAGCTGTATCAAAATTGTAGAATTTTAGATTCTTTTTGACATTGTGTTGGATATGGCATTAGCAAGTCAGTCTTTAACTAATCTTGCGTTGAGGTAATATTATCGCTGGTTATTAGCGAGGTCGGTAATAAACCAATCTCAGCATAAACAGTGCTCCCAAGCATTGGTCTTGGAAGAATAAAGACTTCCAGCATGGTGAATTACCAATCTCCGCCTAAATTGCTGTCCATAAGGCGGTTAAAAACCGACCTCGTTCATAATAGTGTAGGCAAGTTGTGGGACCCATTGACATGGCCATGAGGATGATAATATGCCTATCTAATTTGTCTATTCAGTGTATTACCGATTTAGATTGTTAGTAAAGTTGTGACTTTGCTTACTATATTTTATCCTGTTGATGCAGATCAGTCAGAATTGTAGATCGGCTTTTTACTGATCTGAATTTAATAATCGCCGGTCGCTATATTATCAATATGCCATTAGTTCAATAATCTCTCTGTAATGTGACCGATGATAATTAGTTATACTAATAATATATATATATATATATATATATATATATATATATATATATATATATATATATATATGTGTGTGTGTGTGTGTGTGTGTGTGTGTGTGTCATCATAATTAGTTAATTCATCTGTTAAAAAAAAAAAAGGCCGTGGCAAACCAAAGGATGTTTAATATGACAGAGCTGGTTACGTACAAAATTATAAGATCGTATGTACTGTACTGAAATGGTGCCATCTTCTGGACAGGCACATGGTAACATGCTTGATTCACCAATTATCATTTTCTTATGTCAATCACTTTCATCCATTGATGAGTAGGCATTTGCCGTGCTTATTTTAAAGGAACTTTCAAGTGGGCTGATACTTGATGGGATCAATCTCCCTTTCGATACGACAGCCTCAATGAGGAAGTGGGAGGAAGAGTATCTGAAAATATATCTCTAGATAAAAAGAAAGCAGGCTTTTTCTCAATCTTAAAATGATTGAACCAGGAAGAAAATTAGAGGCGGCTTGTGAATCAGAGTGGAGAGAAATATGCGGACGGAATCTTCTATCATGAAAAAGAAGAGACTTCTGTGGAGACAAATTTAATCTTGCATCGACAAGGTCAGAAGGTGAAGAAAATACCTCTTTTCCCATAAACTTGCCCGTGCTAAAAGAATATATTAAGAATTTTACATATTTTATTGATTCACCGGGGACCTTTGTCTCTAACCATGATACTATTTTAGAGTTCATTCACAGTGTCTTTACGAACTAGGCAGCTCTTTAACTTGAAGTGCAAATGAACCAAACAACCCACAAGTTGCTCGAGCTCGTCTCCACTCGATTAGTAAAGAGCTTGAGCTAAGATTGAGTCTCTCAAACAATTTTTTAAATCAAGCTCGAATACTAAAATTCCCAACTTGAAGTCCCACGAATCTAATCAATTTTATATATTTTTAATAATTATATTTTAATATATAATATTATATTTTTATCATATTTCATTAATTATGACCAAGGCTTGAATTTAAGATTGGGTATGGCTGAATTGATGTTTGAATGGAGTTGGGTTGATCTTGAGTTTTTTTTTTTATTTATTTATCTAGTCAAGTTTAAGCTTAGACATGAAAGCTCAATTAATCTCAAATTGAGTTTTGAGTTAGAATATTTTAAATCGAGTCAAACTCAAGCCTCCAACTACTCATCTCGGCTCAACTCGATTGCAATCCTACTTGACAATGGCTTAAGCTCTTAGGTTCGCCATCTTACTTTGCCTCCTTTTCCTACATAGTTGGAGTCATTCCAATATTAAGGCATCTATGATAGATTGGGATGAAGTCCATCTTTCGGTTTGACAATAAAGATATCAGATCTTTATAAATTCTTTTTAACCAATTACCAAGCAAATCATGATGTCCATTGGGTTTGGAGGGTAGGTGTTCATTCTAGGATTATTCTGTTTATATGGAAAGTGATTTGGTATGAGATATCCATCATCAAAGAGGCCTTCACATAAAGAGTCGTTGTGATATATGTGTAGATGTTGAGAAGTCCATAGCTCATGTTCTATTTCAATATAGATTGGCAGCTCAGGTTTGAAGATTAGCCCCATCTTAGGATTTCACTATTCTTCCAATATTACACCTTCGAATCATTTTATTCGGCTTATTACAAAGAAACCCTATTGTCAAGATAGAAGATTTGAAGCAATATTGTTGTATTATATTACCTATCAAATCTGGTTGTCTAAAAATGATTGTATTTTCTAGGTGTTGGGCATTCGATTGGAACCAAATTGGTTGCACCCATATGCCGGCTTGATTCGATAAGTTTGAACTTGAAACTACTGCTAATAACTTAAAGATAAGTTAGTAACCAACTAATAAGATAAAAAAAGAGCCTTTTATCCTTCTCTCTTGTGATGGGGTTTGTTCTATATAAAGGAAGTGATCCCTTGCATTAAAATATCTATAGACAACAATACAAACCCCACGTAGAGTATAGAGCGAAAATTTTCATAAATCCATTGTTATCTTTGAGATCTAGAGGTTTTTGTACGGTGGAATATAGGTTCAGTTCATTTGTAACCCTACGATCTAGTTGGGTTGGTACAAAGGAGAGGATGTGTGAATCAACCAACTTCGAGTCGGGACTGATCATACAGAGTCATGAGGAATCTATGCCGGGCAAGATCAGGTATGTCTTCTACTACCTGACATTGGTATCAGAGCAGAAGGAAGGGTTTGCTTTCATGGAAAAGGAAAAAGATGATCGTGTGATCACATCGCATCATGGGCTTCGTGTCTCTTCATACCACGTCTTCTCTTTTTGACCATATCGTTTATGATCTTGGATAGTTGACCGAGGGTTGACCACCATCGTTTTCCATCCTGTGACTTTAAACAAGAAACATGATTGGCTTGTTTTCGGTTTGCATCTCTTGTTTATTTAGGCTGCACGTTAACGCACGTCCGATTGTGCACTTGAGCAAAAACAGGAGGGGAGAGGGGGAAAAAAAGGAAGAGGCTACATGTGACGGCATGGCCCGTCGAGATGCAGGTTTCCATATGCATATGCACTAGGATATTTTTAGGCCATAACAATTTCTTTAAGAAAATATTTATTTGATTTTTTGCATGTCTATATTATCTAGGCTATTATGCCTTTTAGTTAATTTCCTTTTAATAATTGGATTATATGGCATATTTAATTGAAAATAGGTGTTTCATGTAAAATTTTATTGACATGCTAAATCTAGTGGGAGTTTCTTATTGATCATTGTGTTCTTTTTGCACGACTTAATGGAATATAAATAATTGGATACAAGTTATGTAAGGTAACTATGAGCGTAGCAATTTTTTTTACATGCTTGTGATCTATTTTTTTATTTAATTGGAGTTTTGCTGCAAAAGACTTTACATATATTTGTGTGGTGCTAATTTAAAAATATCCCTTCTCTGCATGCTACAATATTTTAGTTTGAAATGGCCTCTAAACAAATAGTTGCTGATTTTAATAAAGGAGAGAAACTTGACTATGATAATTATAATATATGGCACCATAAGATTTAATATATGCTTAATGAGTAGGAGGTCATTGAGACCTTGACCCAAATCATGAAAGAGCCTAGAGAGGCTAATGACACTCAAGGCCACAGAGATGAAAGCCTACCAGAATTGACTTAAGAAAGACCACATTGCTTGCATCACATTGCTAAGTAGCATGCAAAACGATCTCTTGTACTAATTTGAGCAATATGCAATGGCACATGATATGTGGAAAGCTTTCAAAACTAAATTTGGTGCTACTTCTATCGCTAGATTGTGCAGTTTGATCTTATATTTTGATGGTTACTAAAGGCATGCTAACTAAACTATGAAACAGTATCTGAGGATAATGTCAAACATGATACACGAGTTGAGATCTACTGACAATATTTTGACTGATGAGTAGCAGGTCCAAGCAGTAATTCACTCCCGTCCCAACTTGTGGGAACATATGCAGATTAATATGATGCACAATAAGAATATCAAAATGTTCAAGGACATTGTGCGCCATTTGGAACTAGAGGAAGAGTGCCTTGAGGCTACTAAAGCTTCCAATGCTTTGTCACTAAGACTAATCCATGCAAGGCAATTAGGCCTAAGCAAAAGAAAGTTGACAAAGCATAAGAAAATGTGGACCTACTCTAACATTAAAAGGAACATAGGAAAGCATATTGGCAAGAAAGATAAGATCAAGATGCCTTGTTACAATTATAGTCAGTTGGGACACTTCGCTCGACACTTCGCTCGTGAGTACACTGAGCTGAAAAAAGTATATCCTAATTTTAGCTCTCACACATGATTATTTTATCGCATCTAGTATGCTTGTTGTTGAATCTATCCCCATGTAGATTGTAGACTCTGGAGCAACTGATCATATAGTGAAGGATCAAGCAGGGTTTATGGAGTACCGCCGGCTACCTATTGGAAGCAAGAAGATGTATATGAGGATTCATTCTAGTGTTGATGTGTTGGCACTATAAGAAAACTCATTTTTTATGATTGAATTATTTATGAAAAAAATAATTTCATTGTAAATAATCATATTTATGATGAAAAAATATTTAATTATAAATAATAAATTATTGATGATAAAAATATTTTTTTATCAAAATAATCAATTATTTATGATATAATCTAAAAATCTATCATAATAATAAATTATTTATAATAAAAAAAATTTATTATAAATAATCAACCTTAAATTAGTAATTTAAGAAAAATAACTATTTGCGATGAAAATTTTTCATTACAAATAATCAATTATTTGCAACATAACTAAAATTTCTATCGTAAATTATTAATTATTTGCAATGAAACTTTTCTATCACAAATAATCGATCTTAAAATAGGTAATTTAAGAAAATTAAAAGCGTAGACTAGTTATGATGGATATTTTCCATCATATATAATCTATTATTTGCAACGTAAACCAAATTTTTATCATAAATAATAATTGTTGCAATAAAAACTTTTTATCGTAAATAATTGATCTTAAATCAGTAATTTAAGAAAAATAAAATGATGGATTGAGATCGAGCCGGCCCTTCTAGATAGATAGAAAATAGTGTTTAAAAATTTATGGCATGAGATGTAGTTGAGCTAGCTCAAGCCTCCATCAAGCCAGCTTGAACATAGTAGAATAATAAATTATTTATGATAAAAAAATTATCATCACAAATAATCAACCTTAAATCAGTATTTTAAGCAAAATAAAAGGATGGACTATTTATGATAAAAAATTTTCATCATAAATAATCTATTATTTACGATAGTAAATAAATTTTTATCATAAATAATAAATTATTTATGATAAAAAATTTTCATCATAAATAATTAGTCTTAAATTAGTAATTTAAGAAAAATAAAATGATGGATTATTTATGATGGAAAGATGCACCGCACATGGCCGACGTGATCGGTTTGAGGGGCACGAGCACATCCATTGTTAGCTAGCCTGTAGGCAAATTAATATTTATTTTATTTTTTAAAAAAATAATATTTTTTTAATTTTTTTTATTTTTTAAAATAATATAATTTTAAAATTTAAAGTTTATCTTTATTATTTATTAATTAAATAATTATTATTAGAGTATCATCATAAAAGATCACCTCGAGATAGTAGTCCTAGCTATGTCAATCAATAAAATTTGATTTTAACGATCATGAATGACCAGATGATTTGATAGATAGAAATCATCAATAGGTCTGAAAACTTATAACAATGATCTTTAAAATATTTATAGCATACTATCAAAATTTTACTTCAATTGGATATAATTATCATGGTCAATTTAGCATAGAATGATTTGCACTATTAAATGCAAAGCCAGTAATCGAAAGGCCAAATGGCGTTTAATTATTAGGTAATTTTTTTAGATAAATGATCTTTGCTACTAGTTTGATCATTTTATGGTAGTGATCATAAAAAAGCAAATCATGCATATATAAACCATCTAAAAATATATGTCTCTTGATATACATTCTTAAAGTCCTTAAGTAATTATACTCTTACTTTTCTAAAATCTATTTAACGTGGATGATTCATATACATAGGGTAAGAATTTTACGATCAACACCATATAAATAATTAAAATAGTAGCAAAGATTATTTATCTAAAAAATTATCTTATAATCGGACATTGTTTGGCCTTTGATTATTCTTTTTTTATTTAACGATCTAAATCATTCTATGTTAAATTGATAATAATAATGATATCTAATTAAAATAAAATTTTAATAATATACTATAAATATTATAGAGATCATCGTTATAAGTTTTCAGATCCATTGGTGGTCTCTATCTATTAGATCATCATACGATCGTTCTTAACCATCAAAATTGAATTTTATTGAACAACATAGCTAAAGCTACCAAATCGAGATGATCTTTTATGATAATTCTCTAATAATAATTATTTAAATAATAAATGATAAAGATGAACTTTAAATTTTAAAATTATATAATATTTAAAAAATAAAAAAATATTTTTTAAAGAATACTAATTTAAAAAATAAAAAAAATACTAATTTATCCATGGACTAGCTAACAATGGACATACTCATGCCCCTCAACCCCATCTTGTCGGCCATGTGCAGCGCATCTTTTCATCACAAATAGTTTATCCTTTTATTTTTCTTAAATTACTGATTTAAGATCGATTATTTATGATAAAAAAATTTATCATAAATAATTAATTATTTATGATAAAAATTTATTTACTATCATAAATAATAGATTATTTATGATGGATAATTTTTATCATAAATAGTCCACCTTTTTATTTTTCTTAAATTATTGATTTAAGGTCGATTATTTATAATTAAAATTTTTCATCACAAATAATTCGTTATTCTTCCATATCTGAGCTGGCTCGACGGAGGCTCAAGCTAGCTCGACTACGTCTCATGCTATAGATTTTTGAATGCTATTTTTTATATGTCTGAGAGGGCCAGCTCGATCTTGATTTGAGTTAGCTCGATCTCCATCCGAGCCGACTATTTACGATAAAAATTTTACATCATAAATATTCTTTCATTTATTTTTTTATTCATAATTTATGATGAAAATTTTCTATCATAGATAATTAATTATTAGCAACATAAAAATTTATTTCATCATTAAAAACTGTTATTAGCAATGTAAATTAAAATTTCATCATAAATGATTTTTTGAATTTTTTATTTTTTTAGAAAAAAAAAATTTTGGTGAAAAATAATTGTTGGAAATTATTAGCGATAAAAATTTAATTTTTATCACTAATAATCATTTTAGTGGTAAAAATTTTTTATCGCTAAAACTCTTTAAATGCTAGTCACCTCAATGTCACTTTCTTCCCATGAAACCCACTCCTCTCTCTCCCACGAAACCCCTGAAACCCTCTCCTCTCTATCCCCCTCCTCCTAGGCTTCCACCGACTGGTAAGCGCATCTCCTGCTACCACCACCACTGCCACCGCTGCCCCCACCATCATTGCCACTACCACTATTGTGAATTGAAGGTAAGCTCCCTATTTAGTGCGATGGATTTTTTTTCGATTTTTCTGCGCATAGATGGTGGCCAGTCACAAGTGGAGGGGTGTGGGGGGTGGTGTTAGGGTGGGTGCTCAGGCAGGAATGTTGTCCAGGTATGGCTACCCAAGAGAGGGGATGAATTGGGTATTCAAAAATTTAAACTTTAATTATGCTGAATTTTAAAGCTATGTGCTTGGTGAAATAAAGTAAAACACAAGTATAGATGAAGAACAATAAAGATAAAACTATACAAATACAAATACCAAGCTTTTATAGTGGTTCGGTACCAAACTCAGCATCTACGTCCACTCTCCAAGTAAACTACTTAAGAATTCAACTATAATTCACAACTACAATTACAGTCCAATTATTTTTTGGGCTCATAATTAAATCTAATTAATTTTTTCTGGCTCACCAACCAAAATCATATAAGATTATTTTCCAGACTCACAATCAACCCAACTGGTTTTCCCCGGATCACCAACCAAAATCTCATAAGTGATTATTTTTCTCTGGATTAACAATCAACCCTGATTGATTTTGTCCTAGGCTCACCAATCAAATCTTTACAATGTCTAACTCTAGGCTTGGATCAACCCAGGTTTCTTACTCCAAGAAACTTATAAACAAATAAAAGTCCAATTATAATAAGTAAAGAAGTTTAGAAAGAAAAACTCAATGAAGCTTAAAAGAAGAGTTTATGAGTGGAAGGCTTGTTTGCTTTATTCTTCTTCTTGAATGCTTGAAAGAAATTTGTGAAGCTCTTTAATGCTTGTGTCTTGACTTCTCTCACTTTAAAAATGATTGGAAGGACAAAATATTTTCTGAAAAACTCCTCCTTCACTTTACTAAATGGCTCTCATAATGAATGCTCAATAAACTCTTCAAAAGCCCCTCTTGAAGTTTTTAAATGTTTCTTTTATATTCCAAGGCTTTTCCTCTATTCACAAATATCTGAAGAGGCCCCATTTAATGTCACAGCCATTAGAAACAAAAATCTTTCCATTGGAAAAAAGTTGAGGCTGAAAGAGTATAGTTCTAGAAAAACTAGCCATTTAAGTGACTTAGTCGACTAAGTTTTTTAGATCTAAATTTCAGCCTTTCTATACTTTCTGTGTTCTGCTATCTTCTAAGATTGAGTTGACTAACTCTCAAATTTAGTCGACTAAGTCTCCTAGATCCTGAACTTCAGCCTTTTTGTGCTTTCTGTATTTTGCCATCTTCTAATTCTTAGTCGACTAACTTTCAGACTTAGTCGACTAAATTTTTTGAATCCTAAATTTCAGTCTTTCTATACTTTCTACTTCTAGTATCTTTTGATACTTAGTTGACTAACTCCTGACTTAGTCGACTAAGTTTGCATGCCAAGCATGCCATTTGATTTTTGACAGTCTTTCTTCTTTAATTTTTTTTATAGACTAGATTTGCTTTCTAAACTTGATTTAACTCTCATTAACCATCCTTTTTAAGATATGTCAAGTTTAGTTTTCTTCAATGACCTCTTGTATGATGGTACTCTATTAAATTAATAAAAATCACTTGGAATAAGGTGAGCACTTAAAATTTAAACTATACGTCCTCAAAAATAAAGTTAGACTTTATAACTTATACTTAAAACTCTTTGTCATTATCAAAATTAATCTTTAGGTCAACAATCTTTCTCTTTTTGATGATGACAAAACTTTTGAGTATATACAAAATAATATATAGTAAGTTTCTAAAGAATTATATATTTAAAAAGTATGAAACCACTAATTGATAAAAATATACTTTATTCTAGTTAAGCTCAAGCATATACTCAACAACAACTCTCCCTCTTTTTGACAGCTTCAAAAAGCTCATCGAAAAAGTTTAAAAATTAATCATCAAAATCAATTCAAGTTCATGAATATAACAAAATTTAGAATGTGTCAAATTCAGAAAACCAATTCAACTTTCCTTTCAAATATTGTCTTTTGATTCAAAATAGATTTAAATCATTTGATCTTTCTCAAAATTAGCTTAAACTTGAATGCCAAAAAGTTCTCTCTATTTTTTAAAATAAATTTTAGTCATTTAAACTTGAAAAAAGCATGTATCGAAAATGTATCGAGCAAGTCACTAGTTTTAACATATGGTATCAAGGAAAATGAGAATTATGTTTTTAGATTCATTTTTCTTTTCATAGGTTAATTAGAATTTTCAATCAAATCAAGTTGGATAATATTCAATAAATATTTCTCCCCCTTAATATTATAATCAATTGAGTTTAATTTTTATTCAAAAATTTCTCCCCCTTACTATATGCCAAATTTCTTATTTTTATTTCTTGCTTACTTTTGATATAACTTAATCAATTCTTGTCCTTATTGAATTTTATATATGGTAATCAAATTAAAATCATATTATGATAAGATCTTGATGTAATTAGATATGTTAAATTTATTTTCTCTATTTACCAAATTTTCTTCTTCTTATTGTCATTAATAGTATTTACTATAATCCAAAATACCAATTGAGTTTGAAAATGTTTCTTCAAGAGATTTAGCTAATCAAACACAAATAGATCAATATTTTAAATTATTCTTAAACTCTAATCATGAGAGTTCATAACTCAGTTTTATTCAATATATTTTCAATCATAATCAATCATAATACTTAATTATATAATTAATCAAAATAACATCATCAAAATCAACAAGATAAAATATTGAATCATTTGATATATAGTGGACTAATACTTAAATCATGCATCAATATTTCAATATTCTTTCTTATTGAATGGTAGGAGTAATTATCAATTACCGAGACTAACTTATCTCTAAGAATTTTAACTTCTTCATCTTCTATTTTGTGCCTTGAGCATCCATAATTAAGGTGCCATTCTCTTTTGGATTAGAGGGATGTCAAGCATACTTGTACTCACAAAGATTAAGTGTATTTTGGTACCCAAGCTAACTTGGGTCCTTTGATGTTAGTATCAATGGTTTCTTTTAAAATCCAAATTTGCTTGATCTTTATATTTTTAAATATATTAGTCCAACAATCAAATGATTTATGTCTAGCTTTGTTGCATTTAAAGAATGTAATAAATTTCTTATCAAAATGATATTTATCAACAAAAATTTTTGAAAACCTTAACTTTGCAAAAGAGTTAGCTTTAGATGTCATATTTTGTTTATCCATTAATATATGCAAATTTTGTGAACTAATGAAAAATTTATCTATAATTAATTTTAGTTCATTTATTTTATTTTTTAAAGTTTTATTCTTTTCTAATAAATCTTTTTGTTTAACTAGTAATTCATTCTTTTCATCTACTATAGGTTTTAATCTATCTACTTCTTTGTGTAGACTCTCATTTTGTTTAATTAAATCATCTTGTTTAGTTTGCAAATCTTTCTTATCTTCCTCTAATCTATCTTTATCTTTACTCAAATCTTGATTTTTTTTCTTAAGCTATTTATTTTTTAGCCTAATCTTTTTATATTCATTTATTAAATCATGAAAAGCTTCTAATAATTCATCAAAAGAAAATTCGGAAGGATTTTCATTGTTTACCTCGTTGTTGTGAGCTATGAGACATAAATTTGCTATACTTTCCTCCTCTTTATCTTTATTTTTCATTTCTTTGCATTGCTCCCTCTTAATTATGGCTTTCTTTCTCTTTTATTTCTTCTTCTTTTTCTTTTTTTCATCCTTATGGGCCATGAGATACAAGTTGGGGTGAGCTTCCCTATCTTCTTGGGAGCTTGATATTTTTCTTTGATTTTCTCTCATAGATTGCTTCCAATTGATTCCAAATTTATTTTGCTAAAATACATAAAAAAAATTATATTAAATTTATTTATATCTAATGAACAATAAAGTATATTCATAGCTTTAGCATTTAGTTGGTTTATTTCTTTATCATGCTCAAGCAATCCTTTGTGGGTGTGTGAGCTATTGATTATAATCTTTCATAAGTTATAATCATATGCTTATATGAAGATGTGCATTCATGCTTTTCAATAACTATAATTTAAACCATTAAGCATTGAGGGTTGATCAATAGAATAACCTTCATTAAGTAAAAATTCTATTTGGGTTGCCATGATCTTTTACTCTTTGGCCACTAGATCAACAATCAAATATTAGAGCATCTGCTCTGATACTAATTGTTGCCTAAGTCTGGCTACTCAAGAGGACGGGGAGAATTGAGTATTTAAAAATTTAAACTTTAATTATGCTAAATTTTAAAGCTATGTGCTTGGTAAAATAAAGTAAAATATAAGTATAGATGAAGAACAATAAAGATGAAACTACACAAATGCAAACACCAAACTTTTATAGTAGTTCAGCACCAAACTCGGCACCTACGTCCACTCTCCAAGTAAATCACTTGAGAATTTAACTATAATTCACAACTAGAATTGCAGTCCAATTATTTTTTGGGCTCATAATTAAATTCAGTTAATTTTTTCTGGCTCACCAACCAAAACCATATAAGATTATTTTTCAGACTCACAAACCACTCAGTTAGTTTTTTCCCAAATCATCAATCAAAATCTTATAAGTGATTATTTTTCTCCGCGCTAACAATCAATCCCGATTGGTTTCGTCCTAGGCTCACCAATCAAATCTTTACAATATCCAACCTTAGGCTTGGACCAATCTAAGTTTCTCACCCCAAGAAACTTGTAAACAAATAAAAGTCTAATTATAATAAGTAAAGAAGTTTATAAAGAAAATCTCAATGAAGCCCAAAAAAAGAGTTTGTGAGTAGAAGGCTTGTTTGCTTTACTTTTCTTCTTGAATGCTTGAGAGAAGTTGGTGAAGGTCTTCAATGCTTGTATCTTGACTTCTCTCACTT
Source organism: Cocos nucifera (assembly GCA_006176705.1). Classification (NCBI taxonomy): domain Eukaryota; kingdom Viridiplantae; phylum Streptophyta; class Magnoliopsida; order Arecales; family Arecaceae; genus Cocos; species Cocos nucifera. The sequence goes on from QRFJ01001452.1 coordinate 602,935, forward strand.
TGAGGATGATTAAAAGAATAAAATATTTTTTGAAAAACTTCTCCTTCACTTCACTAAATAGCTCTTATAATGAATGCTCAATAAACTCTTCAAAAGCCCCTATTGAAGTTCTTAAATATTTCTTTTATATTCCAAGGCTTTTTCTCTATTCAAAAATATTTGAAGAGGCCCTATTTAATATCCTAGTCATTAAAAATAAAAATCTAGCTATTGAAAAAAAGTTAAGGCTAAAAAAATGTAGTTCTGAAAAAAAATTGGCCATTACAGTGACTTAGTCGACTAAGTTTCTGACTTAGTCGACTAAATTTTCTGAATTCAGAATTTCAACCTTTCTGTACTTTTTATGTTTTATTGTCTTCTGAGATTGAGTCGACTAACTCTCAGACTTGGTCGATTAAGTCTCCTAGATCCTGAACTTCAATCTTTCTGTGCTTTCTATGTTTTACTATCTTCTAATACTTAGTCGACTAACTTTCAAACTTAGTCGACTAAGACTCCTAGATCCTGAATTTTAATCTTTTTGTACTTTCTGCTTCTACTTCCTCTGATACTTGGTCAACTAACTCCTAATTTAGTCGACTAAGTTTGTATGCCAAGCATGCCATTTGATTTTTGATAGTCTTTTTTTTCTAATTTTTTTGTAGGCTAGACTTGCTTTCTAAACTTGATTTAACTCTCATTAACCATCCTTTTTAAAATGTGTCAAGTCTAGTTTTTCTTTAATGACCTCTTGAATGGTGGTACTCTATTAAATTGATAAAAAACACTTAGAACAAGATAAGCACTTAGAATTTAAACTATACATCCTCAAAAATAAAGTTAGATTTTATAACTTATACAAAATTTTTTGTTATCATCAAAATCAATCTTTAGATCAACAAAGGATGAAGAGAAGAGAGAGAGGGTGTTTGGCTGGGTGTGGTAGAGGTGACGAGCACAGACCCATAGGGTGGGGCAGAGGGGCATCATAGAGGGTGGGGGAAATGGTGATGGACTGGGTGGGGCCGTAGGGGGTGGGAAGTTGAGGGCCACCATAAGGGGTTGGGGGCGGTGGTGACGGCTGGGTGGAGGCCACAGGGACTGGGGGGCAGAGGGGGATGCAAGGGGTAGGGAACGATGGTGACAGGCCAGGTGGGGGCCGTAGGGGGTGGGGGGCGGTGAAGACATGCCAGGTGGGGGCTACAAGGGTGGGGGGCGGAGGGGCACCATGGGAGGTGGGGCCGGTGGTGATGGGCTGTGTGGAGGCTACAGGGGGTGGCGGGTGGTGGTGACAGCCGGAGGATGATGGGGGAAATGAAGGGGTGTTATGGCTTACAACAAAAGAAAGAAAAAAAAAATTAAATATTATTTTTAAAAAATAATAATTTATTTATAATAATAATAATAATAACTATTAAAAAATAATATTGGTAAATAAAATCAAATAAAATATTTTAAAATATTTAAAGTAAATTATTTTTTATAATGAAAATAGTTAGGTTTTTAAAATAATGATAAGATATTATTTTTAAAAAAATAATTTTATACTTTTACTTGTTATAATTTAATATTTTTACTTATTTAGTCCCTATATTTTATTGTGATTGTAATTTAATGTTTTAATTAAGATTAGCCAAATTCTATAATTTTTAATGTATATGAATTGTTCGGTCTGGGATCTGGATCAGGATCTGGGTCATGATCTAGATCGGATCGAGGTTGGGATCCAGGTCAGGATCTGGTCTGGGATTTGGGTTGGAATCCGATCTGAGATCCGGATCGAAATCCTAGTCAGATCGAGGTCGGGATCTGGTTCGAGATTTGAGTTGGGATCTGAATCATGATCTAGATCAGATCAAGATTTGAATTCGATCTAGGATCCCGATCGAGATTTGGGTCGGCATCTGGTCTAGGATCTGGTTCAGGATCTAGATCACAATCCAGATTGGATCGAGGTCGGGATCCAGTCCAGGATCTAGGTCAGGACCCGATCTGGGATCTAGTCTAGGATTCGGTCCAAGATCTGGATCATGATCCAAATTGGATCGAGGTTGGGATTCGGATACATCTCTCTATTTCCATACGGAGATGTATGGTAGTAATTTAATGCATGCATTGATGTAACCTTAGACTCCTATTCAAGAATCGATCCAAGGGTCCCTAAAACGAACTCTATGAATGGCTCTTGAATGCCACGATTTGGACAATTCAAAAATGCATCAATTTTTTATTATTGTCATGGTATTCTTTATTCTATTATAGGAAATTCTATCATAGTTATCTTGTTTATTCTTTAGGTATATATTAGATATGGTTAAAATATGATCCATTCATGTATTTAGAGAACTATAGGAAGATGTTGCCAGATTTAACATATATATGGTATGCACAAGAAGTATACTCACTGATTATGGCATGGAAAGAGTGATCTGAATGAAGTTGTATGTGACGATGATGATATTGAAGATGATAGTGATGCTGCTGAACCTATCAAACATAGTGGTATAGGTTCATTATTGGATGATTTACATCGGGATGTTAGCTCAAATGGACCCATGAGTACTAGTACATCTAAAGGCAGTTCTGAACATGAACAAAATATTAATAAGGTAGAAGAGATTTTTGAATAGTTTACAAAGCTTGTAAGGGATATACTCTATCTAAATTGTATAAAGTTCACTAGGTTAGAGTTTTTTATCAAATTGCTTCATATTAAAATCGTGAACCAATGGAGTCAGAAGTTATTTGATCAAAATTTGGCATTGATCAAAGCAGCTCTTTCTAATAAATCGAGACTTCTAAAATCATATTCTGAAGCAAATACTACAAGAATTCTAACTATTAGTGATGGCTAAATACCATCACTAATAGTCTATATGCCGTTGCTAATAATCTTGCCGTCACTAATATCATTGCAAAATTCAATCTAAAAAATTTTTATCGTTAATTATCATTATTGGTGATGGCAACTATTGATGTCGTCAATAACTAATTAGTGACAACATTAGCAACAAAGATGCAGTCGCTAAAAGTTTTAATTTTTATTAATTAAATTAATAAAAATCTATTAGTGATGGCATTTTTATCGCTAATGCCATCGCTAATAATTTTTAGTTTTTAAAAAACTTAAAAAACTATTAGCAATAATAATTTTATCACTAATGCCATTGCTAATATTTTTTTATATTTTTAAATTTTAAAAAATTATTAGCAATGGCAATCTACCATTGCTAATAGTTTTTATTTTTTTTTTTTAAAAATATAGTTAAATAATTTAAAATCTACTAATAACTAATAATATTTTTTAAAATTTATTAAAAAAGATAATAAATATTTAATATAATCATAAAAATAAAATTAATTATATTATATTAAAAATATATATTATATAATTTTATATTGACATACTGCTTTATAGGTATCAAAATTATATACAAATCAAAGAAAAAAAATTAGATAACATCCTCCTCATCCACTTACTTATCTTCAGTAGCTGGTGGAAGAGAGTTAAATATTTCAGTATCTTGAAATGAAGAAAAATAAAATATTATTCATAAGTATCGATATAGAGGCGTATCTTTTGATATGGAGATGTATCTTTCGATACTCTCCTTCGATTCTCGAATAGATTATTCCTACACATTTCATTCTATGATACGGAATTATAGACACCCCCAACTCATTAATTGAATGGTTAGATTAAATTTTTAGCCCTTAGATCTTTTTTCCAACTCAAGTCTAGTCTAAATATATAAATCTTCTAAATATAAAAACTTAAAATAAGTAAAAGAGTTTACTAATAGAATTACTTGATAAGATGGCTGAAACAGCGAGCCTAGCTAGTTGCTCAACCATAGACCCAGAAGATCCTCCACAACCACATCATGGACAGCATTTTGGATGCTCTAAGATAGCTGCCTCAGAAGCCTCTGCATGACCTCCTCCACGTGGGCATCGCTCTAAATTTGGAATGTCGAGGCCTATGAGGATGCTAAAGAGAATTGAGTCACTAGAGGGTCAAAGCTATGGCCAAATCCTATGACCTAACTCCTACTCACCCCTTCAGTGACACTAAGCCATCCCTAAAGATTAAGGATGGGCTAAGTGGATGGATCATCGCCATACCGTGCAACAACGTACTCCACGTAATCCACTTACATAGTTCAAAAATATATTAGTTCTAATATACATATTAGATCTTGTAATAACTTAATAAATACAGTTTAAAATTCTTACTATGATTTGCTGTGACCTAGAATCTAAATAATCACCAGTCCTTCTAGACCAATGTGTGGCCTCCTATAACTATAGCTAGCATGGTGGATGATCTAGTCATCGTGTCTACAATAAATAAATCATAAAATTAAAATAAGTAAAAGAGTTTGCTAATAAAATTACCTGAATATTATTCAATCAAAATACAAGTCAAATTATCCAGTTGCATGAAATACATGTTATTTAGATCATATCTAAATAATCAAAATCAGATCATAGATCGAATTTTTAGTCCCTAGATCCTCTTTCCTGACTCAAGCTTAGCCTAAATATGTGAAGCTTCTAAATATGAGCACTTAAAATAAGTAAAGAGTTTACTAATAGAATTACCTAATGTGATGGTTGAAATAACAAGCCAGCTAGTCACATAGCCGTAGGTCCTGATATATGATATATAATATTATTTTAAAAATTTATACATTGATCAATTTTTTCATAATTCTTTTCTTTGCTTGTACTAAAAATCAAAAAGTAAATATCACATTTCCATGTTATAAACTTACATGCATATCATAATTAAATAAAATAATTATTATAGCAAAAAATAAGTTGCTAAAAATTAAATTATCTGATATGCATTTTTTCCTTTAATGATGATGCCATCTCATCTCTATATAAGGAAAGAGAAGTTAGTTTTTTTAAAAAATAATAAGAGAATACAAAGTATAATGAATGATTAAATAAATAAAAAAAAAGATGGATGGATTGAAATTCACTACAAGAAAATAGGATTTTAGTGATCGAAAAATCAGTCACTAAAAACCAAAAATCGATCATTAATAATTTAGCGATCAATTTTGCTATCGAATAGTTTCAATCATATAAAGCCTAGTTGGAAAATATTAAACTAAAAATTTAAATAAGAATCAATCAAAAATTTGATCATAAATTTTTTAAAAAATATTTTTTGAAAAAAATCAATTGCAAAATTGATTGCTAAATTAATCAAAAATATTAAACTAAAAATTTAAATAACAATCGATCAAAAATTTGATCATAAATTTTTTAAAAAATATTTTTTGAAAAAAATGGTTTTAGAAGATATTTATAATTTTTTTAATTTATATATCAATCACAAAATCAGTTGCAAAACTTAAATATAAAAAATAATTAAAAAAACTTATTTTTCTTGATACAAAATAGCTCATAGAGAAGTACCTGCCAATCTAAATAATATAGCAAGTAAAATATATACCCAACAATATCAATTCCAATTCAAATGACATAAGATTTTACATTGATACATACCAAGCATGATGAATTTCAAATTAAAACATAATAAAACTAAAACCATATTAGCAAAACCAATATTGAACCCATCAGATTTGACACATCATATGGAAATAAGAAAAAGAAACCATAGCATACCTCGTGGCAAATGTATCACTTGTTTATCACATCTCATGCCAAATGTATCATAATCATGGCAAAATAAATAAGCAAGCATAAATTTAGTAAATAAAATTGATCGATACCCATCAAGTTTAGCACATCATATGGGTATAAAAAAAGATGCCACAATATATCTGCAGAGCTATTATCTTCAATATCCATTAAGTTTGGATCATCATCAGTGAAAAGCAAAAGGCAACCAAAAGAATATGACAACTAAAACTAATATTGAATCCATCAAATTTAACACATCATATAGGAATTAGAAAAAGAGACCATAGCATACCTCATGCCCAACATATCACTTATTTAGTATACCTTGTGCCAAATATTTCACTTGTTTAGTATACCTTTAAACTATTACTTGTATCAAAAATAAGTAATACCAACATAATATATAGAGCCTGTGAGATAATAAGTATCATAAGAGATTATAAAGAACTCTATTGTCACCTTAAAGCATGTCAAAAAGCTAAAGTAAGCTAAAGTAATATATATTCACAAAATATATGCACAATCCTCAACATAACATGAACTCAACACCACCCCCCTCGGGCTACCTCTCCCTCTCAGTCCCCCACCATGACCCCCTCCCCAACCGCCTCTCTCTCTCAGGATGAGCCGGCCCATCTTGATAGCTCTAATTATCAACTTATGATTTATCAATTACCAATATACTATTACTTATCAATTATTAATTTTTAATATAAGAATTACCAATCAACAAATTCAACAAATCCTAAATTTAATTAAATATAATATAACAAACTAACAATGAATTGATAATAATTATTTAAATATATTTTATCAAAAATAGATAATTAAAAATGAATAAATTTATAAAAAAATTAAAAAAATCAAATCAAATCAAATCAAAATTCTCAGTTTGATTTTGTTTTGGTTTCTTTCTTATTTGGATCAATTTTTTATTTTTACTTTTTTATTATTCAATTTTTAGGTCAGATAAAAAAAAATAATTTTATGATGCAAAAATCATCAAAAAAATTAATTTTGTGACCAAAAAATCAATCACAAAATACTTCATAGGAGCCACTAGATCGGAGCCGCAGGTTTGAGATTTTTTACTTTCATAGGTTATTATAATGGAGTGGAGATTCTGTTGATAGGAAAAGCAAAATGAAGTCAAGAGATTTTTTACTTTCACAAGGGCCAAAGGATCAGAGCCATAGGCTTGAGACGGTGGGGCAGGGTTGTAGGGCCGAGGCCATGGCTCGGGGATGCAGTAGCAGAAAAAAATGAATGGGGGTAGGGATGCAGGAAGATGGCACGGGCTGGGGCGGTGGGGTCAAGTTGGCGGGATAGGGCCGTAAGAAGGCGGTGCGAGTCGGGGCCATGGGGTCAAGCTAGCTGGGCTGGGCTACGGGCCAAGGGCGGTGGGGCAAGAGCTGCGGGGTCAAGCTGGCGATGTCGAGGCCGGTAAGGTTGGAGCGGATGCAGGCATGGAGGGATGTGGGCTAAGGACTGCAGGGTTGGACCAGTGGTGTCGAGGCTGGTAGAGTCGAGGTGGCCATGGGGTCGGGCCGGCGGGGTCAAAGTAGCCACAAAGTCAGTTTGGCAATGTCGGGGCCGATAGGGGTGGTGTGGCTATGGGCATGGACAAATGCAAGCCTGGGGCTGAGGGGTTGGGGCGATGTTGGGATGGAGCCGGCGAGGTTGAAGTGACTGCAGGATGTCGGAGGAATGGGGTGGGGAGGGAGGAAAGGAGGGTTAGGGGGTAAGGGGGGTTTGGTCGCCAGTGAGAGAAGGATGAGGGGCAGGAATGAGAGCGAATGAATGATGGCAAACTTGCCATCGCTAATACCATCAGTAAAAGCATTAGTGACAGACTCTATTGCTAAAAATAAAACTCCATCATTAATATTTTTATTAGATAATTAAATTTTTTTCATAATTTTTTTAGTGATGGTAAACTTGCCGTTGCTAATATCATCGGTAAAAAAATTATTATTAATATTTTTTTATTTTTTTTAAATATAATTTAATTTTAAAATTTAAAGTCTATCTTTATCATTCATTATCTAAATAATTATCGTTAGAGTATCATCATAAAAGACTGCCTTGATCCAATAGCCCTAGCTATGTCGATCACTAAAATTTAATTTTGATGGCCATGAATGATCGTTTGATGATCTGATAGATAGAGACTATCGATGGATTCAAAAATTTGCAACAATGATCTCGATGATATTTATAGTATACTATCAAAATTTTACTTCAATCAGACAAACCTATCATGGTCAATTTAGCATAGGATATTTTTGATCGTTAAATAAAAAATGAGTGATCAAAAAATCAAACAGCATCCGATTAAGGAGATTTTATAGATAAATGATCTTTGTTACTACTTTAATCATTTATATAGTGATGATCGTGAAATCCAAATCGTACATATATGAACCATCTACGTTAAGTAGATCTTATAAAAATACAAGTATATTACTTAAGAACTTTAAGAATGAGTATCAAGAGATATATTATTTTGGATCGTTCATATAAGTGTGGTTTATATTTTATGATCACTACCATACAAATGATTAAAATAGTAGCAAAGATCATTTATCTAAAAAATTATCTTGATCGGATGCCATTTGGCCTTTTGATCACTTATTTTTATTTAACGATCAAAATAATTTTATACTAAATTGACCATGATAATGATGCCTGATTGAAGTAAAATTTTGATAGTATTCTACAAATATCATCAAGATCATCATTACAAGTTTTCATATTCATTGATGGTCTTTATCTATTAGATCATTAAGCGATCATTTATGATTATCGAAATTAAATTTTATTGATCGACATAGTTAGGACTATCAGATCGAGGTAGTCTTTTATGATAATATTCTAATGATAATTATTTAGATAATAAATGATAAAGATAAATTTTAAATTATAAAATTATATCATATTTAGAAAAAATAGAAAAAAAAATATTTTTTTGCAATGATAACTTCGATCACTAATATATTTTTTGCCATCGCTAATAAATTTAATAAATAAATAAATTTCTTTTTTATTTTTATGATGGCACTATCCGTCGCTAATCTACCATCGCTAATAGCCATCATTAAAAGTTATTTAATGATATTAGCAATGGCAAAAGCCATCGCTAATAATTATTTTTTATCGCTAATAATCCTATAACTAAATTAAAAAAATAAAATTACTTTAGTATTAGCGATGGCCTTTCGACGTCGCTAATAATAATCTTCCATCACTAATAATATTAGAACTAATATTAAAAAAATATAATTTTTACTAGTGATGCACCTTGTCATTGCTAAAAGTCAAACTTGCCATTGCTAATAATTTTTAAATTTTGCGATGGTAGATTATTTGGTCACTATTTATCATCGATAAAAATATTATTAGTGACGATAAAATATCATCAATAATAATAATAAAATTTAATTTTAAAAAAATAAAATTATTTTTTATTAACCATGATAAAACATCATTGCGAATAATTATCTACCATCGATAATAATAATAAAATTTAATTAAAAAATAAAATTACTTAGTATTAGTGATGGCTATTTATCATCGCTAATACTATTGCTAATAACTATACTGACGATATTGCCATTGCCACTACCATCGCTAATAACTATTAGTGATGGCTAAACTTCCATCGCTAAAGCTATCAATAAAAGGGTTATTAGCGATGGTAAAATTATCATCACTAATTTCATCATTAATATCCATTATTAAAGATGGCAAAAATACCATTGCTAATGTCCGTCGCTAATACTCTATTTTCTTATAGTAAAAAATATACATGAAAGAATTGGGACTTGGCTATATTCCTATACATGCCTGCAAAAAATGACTGTATATTATTTTATAAGAAAAACAAACAAGCAAGTGAATATCTACAATGCGATGAGTCTAGGTACAAAATCAATAATAAGAAAGGAAAAAAGATACCTCATAAGATTTTGAGATATTTTTCATTGATTTCAAGACTTCAAAGGTTGTATATGTCCACTAAGATAGCTGAAGAAATGAGATCGCATCATGTGCAGTGGGTTCCGGAGGAGAACATACTTAGTCACCTGGCTGACTCTGTAGTGTGGAAAGACTTTGATGCAAAGCATTTGCTATTTGCGAGTGACCCATGTAATATTTGGCTTGGTTAGCAATAAATAGATTTAATTCCTTTGGCAATTTGAGTAATTCCTACAGCATATGGCCTGTGATGCTAGTTGTATATAATATGTCACCTTAGAAGTGCATGAAAGAGCAATTTATTTTTGTCACTATTAATTTTGGATCCAAAAATACTAGGTAATGAAATTGATGTACATCTACGATCCTTAATCGATAATCTAAGGAGCTATGAGAAAATATAGTACAAACATATGATTCTTGTTAGATGTGTGTCCCAAAAGCCAGATTGATCGACACTTGTAAATACTTTCTAAGGATATTTTTATAATTTTAACTTATAATTAATAAAAAAATTATTTTTTCTATCATATTTGTGTGTAAAGTGTCTATGGTTCATCCACTGAGTTAATGGGCATGATAACACATATTCTCAAGAGTTGAGAATTTAAGGCATGTATTATCATAATTAACTCATAAACTGCTCCTAATCGAAGGATTATCATCAGGATGGTGATCGATCCAAATGATTGGTGTACGATCACTTTCTTAGGATAGATGAGTTTTGAGTTTAGATGTGGAGACACTAGAGCGAGAGTATAAATACTTGTTGAGAATAAGGGCATTGAGCATGACCACCTTGAGTAGTCATAAGAGAGTCTACCTTCTCATCGATGACTAGTTCGATGCTATAGTTATGTGTATGATTCTTTGACCTGAGGTACCTCAGTAGTTCATCTTGAGGGTGTTATAATTTGACTACACCATAACTCGATCTCCTGGCCATTTAGAATCCTGAGATGTATGTTGGCTATAGCATGTTCATCATAGAAATTGGATCGCGTCAACATGAGATCTATCAATCTCAGTAGAGGAGGAGTAGTCCTATGATGATCATGAGATTGAGTCCTAAAGTCCATGGCAATAACAACAAAAAATAATAGAAAGAAGCTTCTTTTAGAATTTCACATCGGACTCGAATTGAATGATTCATTCATATGACATGTATTGAGTCTGACGAGTTCACCTTGACCTAAATCCTATCGGAGCTTATAATAGAAGAACCCACTCACATAGTTGGCTGCACTGAGAGGTTCGTATTTAATTTTGATGGGTTGCCACTACATATTGCTAGGTATCACTGATGGATTTTGGGACAAATTAGAGTTGTCTTGATGGTTGACTATTCTAATTTGATGAATCAAAAGAGTTCTGATCCATCAAAAGGTGTTTCGATAATGTTGATGATGGAGATCGTGATATGTCCCATTACCATATAGAATTGAACCTAATTAATTCACACAAATAAGGATTTGGATTTGGATGTTATTAATTAGACCAACATGGTTTGATTAATTTGGATTAGATCTAATCAAGTTTAAGAAAATCATGCTAGCACACGATTGGACTTGACTTTCTCTTTCTATGGACTTTTTGATTGGTCTGGACTCAGTCAAATTTGATTTGGCTCATTCAAAAATCCTATATGAATTTATCCTAGTCTGACTGGATCTTATCCTAATCAGATCAAGGCTTGTCCGAATGAGTTCAAGACTTGTCCTGGTCTCATGCAAGGGGCATCAGGACAAGGATCTTTTGACACATTCTTTGCAAGAAAGAAGGAAGGGGGTGTGCACCCCCTAGAGTTTATCTTGGAGCACACTCCCCAGATGATTTTCATGGAGAGAATGAGGGTGCATGCCGGCATGCACCCTTAGTGGATAAAGATTGGGAGATCAAAACATTTGAAGAGTTCAAATGCCTTTGGATAAGCCTCATGAGCCTAACCCTCTTATCCAAAGTATGTGATGCCAATATTTCTTACCTTTTGTGCAACAAAATTGAGAAATAAATTTTGATATGGCATGAGAATTGAGGGAGAGTCCTTCTGCTTTAAGCAAATTGGTTTCTTAAAACCCTAGGACTCCAGGATTGTGCATGGTCTATAAATAGACCCCTGACCAAAGGTGTTTGGTTAATCTGTATACCATGCCTACACTCTGCCTCTCCATTTATTCTCCATGCCACCTCTCCCTACTCCTCTCCCTCTTCTCCACACCCAAGGGGTTGGGCAAATCAGCATCAAAAGGTTGATAGACTGCTATTGCAAAGATCGAGTCAAGAAGATCCCATTCGTGTGACGAACATCCTATTATCGGGCATGTGCACGACTAATGTTAGAGTCCTGGACAACATTAGATCATTGATGCGGGTGAACCATTCACCCAATTAGGTGATATGTGATATCACAAAATTTATTTTTTTATGTTTTAATTTTAAATCAATATAATCAAATATAAGAACTCTCAGATCTGATCGGATCTAAGTAGAAAATTTTTAATATTCCACTGTACGACCTAATATAATCAGGATGATCTTACGGTACTAGTTTTTTCTTCAAGTGGTATTAGAGCCAGGTTGTGTAGTTCTAGATCTAGACTAGATTAGATTTAAAAATTTTATGATATGATCATATATTTTTTTTGATGTTATATTAGATATAAATAGATCTGATACATGAGATGCAAGTTTAAATTTTGATATATGTGATATATGCGAAGCATGTGTAGATTAGATCAGTAGATGTATATATGATATATGTACTAGATCTAATTATTTTGTAGTGTAGTTTAATTTTTTGATTGAGGCATTTCCCTTAGCTATCCGATCATAAGAGTAAGAAGAATTTAAAGGCCCTCACTTTCTATTTGATGGGGTACTCTTATGGCGTGTGAGGGTACTACATATTTATCCTCAATCAGAAAAGTAAAACTTACTTCTCTGTAAAACCTTAGATCCAAAAACCCTAGGATTTTTGTAACATGTTTTATTTTTGAATCTTATTAGACTTAATTAAGAACTAAGTTATGAAATAAATTTGGTCTAAAAATTGAGAATTTTTAGATCTAAGATACTTTCATAATACATGGGTTCGGATATGGGTAGCTTGATTAGGTCTAGCTTGAGCGGTTGATCAAATCGAATCAAAAGTTAGTTAGGTGGAATCAAGAGTGCTTAAATATACCAACTCATTAGATGTAAGTTTGGTCAAGATCGATCATAGCTACATATGATCGATCACCTCAAGACCTAATCTGGCTCTACGGTTCGAGCCTGAATTGTAGGCTAACCCGATCAGTTCTGGCAGACAATTCGATGTCTAAGGTAAGTTTGGTAGATATGATCGGTGGTTTTTAATTAAGAGCTATTCAATCTGAATGCATCCACAGTGAGTTAATGGCATATCCCTTCTATCGATCTCACTTATCTGGTCGATTGGATTGACCCAGTTCTATATTAAGATGGCTAACGATTCAAGCTAACCCATGCCACTAGGTTAGTCATAATCATTATGACTAATTAAGGATTAAAGAGACATAAATTAAAATTTTTCAAAGAAAATATTAAGTCATAAGTCTTCCACCATTGTAGTTGTGCAGGACCTTCCCATGGTTGATTATTCTTGGATGGATATAGTGGTTCAGTTGCATTAGAAAGATGCAACCATATCTATTAGACGTAAGATGCTATAGATTGGAGGATGGGTTGAGCTCAATATTTTGGATACGGTGAGGGTTCCAATCATGAATCTAGTTCATGCAAATGGTGGACCTAGCTTAACTAAGAAGTGGAGCAATATTCCAGGCATGATGAGCTTTATGAATTAGAGATCAAGTTGGATGCACCATGTTTAGAAAAACATTGAATAAGAGTAGTCCACTTATCGGCTAACTCATCACTAATAACTGTTAGGTGAGATGGTGAGCCAATCGATGGGACTATACCATCCACTAAAAGTTTATGATCATGGAGACTTTTGCATTTCAGCTCAGAGAATGTAGGAATTCAAGAAAATAGTAGAAGTCTAAAATTTATTTAAAAATAAAATTTTTAAAAAAATTGATTAAGTTAATTATAAGTCTAACTAGAAATTTTGACTCTCTATAGAAAAATGTCTGCATCCAACCTCCTAGTCCGAATCATAAAGACCCACAGGTTGACCAGACCAAATTACAAAAATTGGCTCCAAAATTTAAAAATTATTTTGAATTATGAGAAGTTGACCTATGTGCTGGATCAGGAACTTTCTATTCTTTCAGTCCGTCCAAATGCCAAGCAGAGAGCATCTCATGATAAGTGGTTGGACGATGATAACAAGATTAGGTGCTATATGTTGGTCTCAATGTTTGATGAGTTACAATGCTAACACAAGAACATGAAAATTGCTAGCCAAATGTTGGCACACCTACAAGAGTTGTATGGTGAGCAGAGTCCCACAGCGCGCTACGAAGTGTTGAAGAGGCTCTTCAAAGTGTAAATGCATGATGGATAGTCAGTCCATGATCATTGAAAGTCAATGATCAAGGACTTAGAGGAGCTTAAGAAGCTCGATGTGTAGATGGATAAGGACATACAGATTGATTTGATCCTACAGTCCTTGATAAATTCATATGGATAGTTAATTATGAACTTTCATATGAATAAGATTCAGTGCACCCTGGTTGAGTTATTGAATTGGCTGGTTACTACTCAGGGGACTTTGAAGAGTTCAAAGAGTTCAATGCTTACTGTGGAGTGGACTTTTTCTAAGAGAAAGTCTTTTGGAAAGAAGAAGTCTACAAAGAAGTAGAAGACAGAAGTAAAGCAGAAGGGTGATTAGAAGAAGAAGGCCACGAAAAAATATATATATATTTTCATTGCAACTTTGATGGTCATTGAAATCAAAACTGCCTTGCGTACCTAGCCAGCCTGAAGAATATGTGAGAAGGTGGATCTTCTGAAGGTATGCTCGTCATTGAGACAAACTTAACGATTTCTTCTGCATCTAGTTAGGTGCTTGACTCTAGATCTAGTGCTCATTTGTGCACTTCTTTGCAAGGTCTTGAGAATAGTAGAAGGTTGAGGGATGGTAAGATAATCCTGCACGTCAGAAATGGAGCAAGAGTTGCTATTGTGGCCATGGAAACCTACCCTCTGTGACTACCATCTAGAAATATCTTAATACTTAGGGATTGTTATGTACCTACTATGAGCAAGAATTTGATTTCTATTTCATGCTTGGCATAAGAAAATAATGTAATTAGTTTCTCTAAGGACCATTGTACAATATTTTTTGGAAGAAATAAAATTATAAATAGTTTCTTAATTAATGGTCTCTATCAGTTATGTGTAGATGTATCTATGAATAATGTCGACCATACTATGAATACCATAGGATCTAAATGACCTAGAGATAGTCTAAACAAAAAATACCTGTGGCACCTTAGGCTAGGTCACATGGCTGAAGACATGATTAATAAATTGAGGAAATCTGGACTAATGAGTTTGTTGACTTTCGAGTCATATCCAATTTATGAATCATGCCTTTAAGGCAAAATGACCAAGCTATCCTTTATGGGATATGAGAAAAGAATCATAGAGTTACTTGCCCTGGTACATACGGATGTGTGCGGCCCATTTGATGTATCGATTAGAGATGGATTTGTCTACTTTATTATCTTTATCGATAATTTATCTCGGTATGGATATGTGTACCTGATGCAATACAAGTCTAAAGCCTTTAAAAAGTTCAAAGAATTCAAACATGAAGTAGAAAAATAAACCAAAAAACCTATTAAGGTTCTTCAATTAGATCGAGGAGGCGAATACCTTAGTCGGGAGTTTCAGACTATCTCAAGAAAAATGGTATAATCTCATAATGGATTCCGCCTAGAATGCCTTAACTCAATAAGGTTTCAAAATGGAGAAACTGGACCCTATTGGATATGGTCTATTCCATGATGAGCTTCACAGACCTTTTTGAGTTTTTTTGAGGATAGTTTAATGGCAACAATTTACCTACTGAATAGGATTCCATCTAAAATCATTCCTATTATACCGTATGAGATATGGCATGGGAAGAAGCCAAGTCTTGATCATCTCAGGATTTAGGATTGTTCGATCTAGGTCAAGAGACAACAGGTGGACAAGTTAAAATCTAGAACTCTTAGAGCTTGATTTATCGGATATCCTAAAGAGTCATTAGGATATTACTTATATCTTTTAGAAGACCATAATGCGATTGTGAGCCAGCATGCCATATTCTTGAGAAATAGTTTGTTCAAGATGGCGGCATTAAAAGATAGATTAGGCTCGAGGAGAAAGTCTTCGAAGAGCAACAAGCCAAGAAATCTGAGGAATCCAATCAGTTTGAGCTGATCTACACACTACCTCCTCCACCTCATACGTCAAGTAGGATTTTTCATCCTCCTGAGAGATACATAGGTATTATTTCAGAGAATGTAGAGAAAATATTTCTCATGAAAAATGGGATTCATAGTAATGATCCCAAAACCTATGATGAGGCAATATCAGATATTGACTCTAAGAAATAACGAGAGGCAATCAAGTCAGAAATTGACTCAATGTGCTTGAACCAAGTCTGAACCTTGATAGATCTACTTAAAGGTATCATACCTATTGGATGTAAATAGATCTTCAAAAGAAAGATTGGTGTAGATAAAAATATAGAGACATTCAAGGCTAGGTTAGTGGCGAAAGGGTATAATTAATATAAAGACATTGACTATCAAGATACCTTCTTGCCAGTGGCTATGCTTAAATCCATCAACACATTACTTGCTATCGCAGCATATTTTGATTATGAAATATGATAGATGAATGTGAAAATAGTGTTCTTAAATGGATATCTTGAGGAAGATATCTATATAAAATAGTCGCTTAGTTTCACTTCCAGTGATGGTGATCATAAAGTCTGCAAGCTGCAAAGATTCATTTATGGACTTAAGCAAACATCTCGGAGCTGGAATGCTCATTTTAATAATATGATCAAATTATTTGGTTTCATCAAGAATGAAGAAAAATCCTATGTGTTTAAAAAGATCAGTGGGAGCGCTAGTGTCTTCCTCATATTATATGTTGATGACATCCTTCTGATTGAAAATGATATTTTCATGTTGATCTTGGTTACAGTATGATTATCTAAGGAGTTTTATATAAAAGTCCTAGGAGATGCATTCTTTATTTTAGAGATTAAGATCCATAAGGATAGACCAAAGGGGATGCTGGGTCTCTCACATAAGATCTACATAGAGGAGGTGCTGAAGAGCTTTAGCATAGAAAACTCCAAGATGGGACTTATGCCCTTTAGACATGGCATTCATCTCTCCAAGAAGATGTGCCCCAATACATCGAAAGAGATTGAATGCATGAGCAAGATTCCTTATACTTCGGCAATAGGGAGCCTCATGTACGCCATGCTATGTACATGAACTGATATCGCTCATGTTGTGTGTCACTAGCAGGTATCAGTTGAATTCAAGCGAAGAGTATTGGACTTTCGAGAATGTATCCTTAAGTACTTGAGAAGGACTAAGGATATATTTCTAATCTTTGGTAATAGAGAACTCTAAGTCCAGAGATACAAGACTCAGACTTTATGTCTAATATAGATGATCGAAAGTCGACATCTGAAAGTCTATTCTTATGCAATGGTGGTGCTGTAAGCTGGAAGAGTTTCAAGCAGATGGTCATTACAGACTCCACCATGGAAGCATAATACATTACTATCTCGAAAGCTGTGAAGAAGGCATTCTACATCAAGAAGTTTATTGCAGGGCTCAGAGTGATACCATCAGATATCATCCCTCTGTACAGTGACAACAATGATGCCATAGCCCTAGCTAAGAAGCCAAGGTCTCACCAGAAGTCCAAGCATATCGAGTGGCAGTTTTATCTCATCCATGATTACCTCAAGAAGGGATATGTCGAGGTTAAGAGAGTCGACACCACAGACAATCTGACTAATCCACTAATGAAGCCTTTGAGCCAGCAGAAGATCGAAGCTCATCTTGAAAAGATGGGGCTTAGATTTGTACCCAATTAGCTTTAGATCGAGTGGAAGATTGTTATAGTGTGCCGTAGAAGTTAGATTGGCCAACACTTGTAAATACTTTCTAGGGGTATTTTTATAATTTTAACTTATAATTAATGATAGAGTTATTTCTTCTATCACATTTGTGTATAAAGTATCTGTAATACATCCATTGAGTTAATGGACATGATAACACATATTCTTAAGGGTTGAGAATTTAAGACATGTGTTATCATAATCAACTTATAAAATGCTTTCGATCATAGGATCATCACGAGGATGGTGATCGATTCAAAAGATTGATATACAATTACTTTTTTTAAGATAGATAAGTTTTGAGTCTATGGTGTGGAGATATTAGAGTGAGAGCATAGGTACTTATTGAGAGTAAAGGCACTGAGCATGACCACCTCGAGCAATCATAAGGAAGTCTACCTTCTTATTGATGACTAGCTCGATGCTGTAGTTGTGTATATAATTCTTTGACCTGAGATGCATCGGCAATTCACCTTGAGGATGTCATTGTTTGACTACATCATAACTCGATCTCCTAGCCATTTAGAATTTTGAGGTGTATGTTGGCTATAGCATATTCATTATAGGAATTGGATCACACCAACATGGGATCAATCAACCTCGATAGAGGAGGAGGAGTTCTATGATGATCATAAGATCAAGTCCTAAAGCCCATGGCCATGGTAGTGTAAAATAATAGAAAGAAGTTTTTATTAGAATTTCACATCGGACTTGAATTGAATGATTCATTCATATGACAAGTATTGGGTCTAATGAGTTCACCTTGACCTAGTTTCTATCGAAGCTCATGATAGAAGAACTCAATCACACAATTGGCTGCACCAAAAGGCTCATATTCGATTTTGATGGGTTGCCATCATATACTATTAGGTATTATTGTAAATTTTGGGATCAATTAGAGTTATCTTGATGATCGATGAATCTAATTGGACGAATTAGAAGAATTTTGGTCCAGCAAAAGATGTTTTGATGATATTGATGATAGAGATCATGACATATCCTATTACCATATAGAATTGAACCTAACTAGATCACACAAATAAGGTTTTGGATCTGGATGTTATTAATTAGACCAACATGATTTGATTGATTTGGATTAGATCCAATCAGGTTCAAAAAAATCATGCTAGCACACGATCAGACCTGACTTTCTTCTTCTATGGACTTTTTGGTTGGTTTGGACTCAGTCAAATTTGATTTGGCTCATCCAAAAATTCTGTATGGATTTATCTTGGTTTGACTAGATTTTGTCCTGATCAGATCAAGGCTTGTCCTGCTGATATCAGGGCTTATCTTAATCTCATGCAAGGGGCGTCAGGATAAAGGTCTTTTGACCCATTCTTTGTAGGAAAGAAGGGAGAGGGTGTGCACTCCCAGAAAGTTTATCTTAGGGCACATGCCTCTAGATGATTTTCATGGAGAGAATGAGGGTGCACGCCCCCTCTTGGTGTGCGCCCTTAGTAGATAAAGATAGGGAGATCAAAACATTTGAAGAGTTCAAATTAACTCCTTGGGATAAGTCTCATGGTCCTAACCCTCTTATCCAAAGTATGTGATGCCAATATTTATCACCTTTTGCATGACAAAATTGAGAAATAAATTTTGATATGGCATGGGAATTGAGGGAGAGTCCTTCTGCTTTAAGCAAATTGGTTGCTTCAAGCCCTAGGACTCTAGCTAGGGTTGTGCATGGTCTATAAATAGACCCCTGACCAAAGGTGTTTGGTTAATCTATGTCCAATGCCTACATTCTACCTCTCCATTTATTCACCATGCCACCTCTCCCTACCCTCTCCCTCTTCTCCACACCTAAGGGGTTGGGCGAATCGGCATCTAAAGTTTGATGGACTGCTGCTACAAAGATCGAGTCAGAGAGATCCCGTTCATGTGATGAATGTCTTGCTGTCAGAGATCAGATCGAAGGAATACCAGAGAGATTCTAGATCTAATTTTTTAAGATCAAATTCAAAAGGAGAAGACCTCCAGATCTGATCCAAGTGGATATTGGTAGAGGCTGGGCACGTGCATGGCTAACGTTAGAACCCCAGATAGCATCAGATCATCACTATGGATGAATCATTCACCCAATCAGGTGATATGTGATATCACAAAATTTATTTTTTTATAATTTAATTTTAGATCAATCTAGTTAGATCTAAGAACTCTTAGATCTGATCAGATCTAGATAGAAAATTTTTAAAATTCTACTACACAATCTGATCCGATTAGGATGATCCTATGGCACTAGTTTTTTCTTCAATTCTATCGGTCAAAGAAGTTTTAAGTTACATGCTTCAGTTTCAAGGACCATAAATGATTTTTCTACATATGAAAATTTATTTGGATGGAGTACCAAAGGATATCTGACATGTCCAATATGCAACAAGGATACGTTCTCCTTATATATAAAGCATGGAAGGAAAATATGCTTTATGGATCATTGATGATTTTTACCTGCTAATGACTCTTAGAGGATCCATTAACCAATACTTTGATAGTAAGTCCAACCGACATCTATCACCTAAGAAGTTAAGTAGAGTAGAAGTTTTCGAATAACTTGAAGCTATTGAAAATGTAAAATTTGGAAAAACATTGGGTACTTACAAACGAAAGCATACTGAAGCTGAGCTGAATTAGACGAAGTGAAGCCTATTTTTTAAACTACTGGAAGCAGCTACTACTTCATCATAACCTAGATCTAATACACATTAAGAAGAATATTTGTGATAATGTCATTGATATAATGTTAAACATCACAAGAAAAATAAAAGATAATTCAAAAGCTTGCTTTGATTTGCAAGAAATGAGAATCCGACCGTAGTTGCATTTAGTTCATTGAGGTAAAAAAATTTTTATACCACCTACATGTTATTCATTATTTGGCGAGGAGAAAAAGAGTTTCTATAGATGATTTAAAATCATAAAGTTTTTTGATACTTATGCTTCAAATGTATTGCAGTGTGTTGACAATAATAATGGCAATATCTCTGGCATAAAAAGTCATGACTCCTATGTGATGATGTAGTACTTGCTTCCTATGGTGACGTGCAACTATTTGAATGGTGATGTTCAAGCTGCATCGATGGAGTTAGAAGTGCTTTTCTGATAACTGTGTTGCCAAAAATTAAAGATTAACTTAATTAAAAAGTTTGAGAATTAAGAATATTGTACTCATTCTTTGTAAGTTAGAAAAAAACTTTTCACCAATATTTTTTGATGTTATGATGCATCTGGCTATTCATCTTACAAAGGAAGCTCTTTTGGCTAGTCCGATACATTATCGATTGATGTATCCTTTTGAAAGATAAAGAAATCATAATCGCTTTGACATATCAACTATAAGATATAAATATATTAGTTAAATTTAAATTAATTTTTTATTTATAGATTCTTATGTCTCCTAAAAAATATGTGCACAATAAGGCACAGCCTAAAGGATCCATAGTGGAAGTATACATAGCTACGAAGTGTGTCACATTCTGCTCAATGTATCTTGATAATATTGAAATAAGATTCAATTGTGCAGATCATAATACAGATCGTGAATGGGATGACGATGAATCGATACTGTCCACATTTAAACAAATGGTTCAACCCATGGGTGGAAGGAGATATGAGTTTATAGATGTGAATGAGCTATTCAAGGTACACTTCTATATTCTAAATAATTATAAAAAAATTAAAAATTTAATTGAGTAAGTACCATCTTAGCATACTTTTAGTATTCTAACTATTTTTTTATATCGATGTAAAATTAAAAATCATGACTTATTACAGTGAGTATAAGAGTATACTGTCTAGAGAGAATAATACAGATATTGATGATCGATATAAGAAAAAATTTGCAAAATAATTTGGAGACCTTATTAGTTCCACTAGTATTATGTTATATTTTTATAATTATAATATTAATTATTTAAACCAGCACAACCTTTTATGTTACATTGTATATGAAATCTAACTATTTCAATAAAGAAGAGGATGCGACCGATGAGTTGTATGATTTAGCATATGGCCCTGATCGAAGGGTTCACTACTATGCATCCTATATCATTGGAGGAATAAGATTTCATACAAGAGAGCTTGAGATGCAAAGATAGATCTAGAATAATGGGATTGCTATATATGATATGAAGGAGAAGAGGAGATTGAATATCTTGGTGTATTGATAGATATCATAGAACTGAAGTATGGATCCAAAAATTCAGTATTCTTATGTTAGTATAAATGAAGGGATATTAATAATAAAATAATTAATATTCATATCGATCCATACTTTATCAATATAAATTTTGTATGAATATGGTACCAGAATGAGTCATATATATTAACAACTTAAGCGAAACAAGTAATATATTTGAAGGATCCGAAGTATCGAGATGATTGGCATATTGTATAAAGAATAATACCTAGAGATGTATATGACATACCAACCTTACTAGAGATGTATAAAAATTTAGATCTACACAAAGAGGAAGCTTTTAAAGAGGAAGAACAAATATTGACCGAGCTCCTTGTTGATGAAAAACTTATGACAGCTCCTTTGAATAGGGCGGATCTACTATCCAATGAAGTTGAAGCTAATTTTGTATTTAATCTTGATGATTCGAAGGGCAATAATCAGTTCATAAATGACGATGAGATAAAAGATGATACATTAGTCAAGTATTGTGATTCGGAGGAGGACCTACAAATTGAAGAGGATACGAATATTGATGAGTAAATCTATATTCTTTATTGAATCTTCTCTTACAGTAATGGTATGCAATACAATTCTATTCATTAGCATTTATATATTTTTTACTATTATTATTTATTATTATATTTATTTATATATCCAGTTAGTTATATGCATAGTTTAAGCATTATAGGTATAGCGCTAGGAGGGAGATGATGACATTCGAGTTCCTAGCCTACCTCTGAGGATGAGCCTTCCCCTATTTCCATTACTGTACCATTAGAGTCGTTAGAGGGTGCTATAGAGGCAGGTCTGAGTGAGGCAGGTTTGAGTGATATTTTAATATTTTTTATATAATAAAATTTAATTTTAATTATGCCTGTTAGGTTTATAGATATCTATCATACTAATAATTTATTCATTATTATTTCAGGCCATTCTCTATTCATGGTGAGATGAGGGAGAGGTTCGTCGAAGAACCTTGCCCTTGAGCATTAGAGATGCAAGCATGAGGGACAACATCTCCATTTCGAGATTCCGCCTAGCTTCACCAGGCCCATTAGGCGTTGGTGCGAGCCATGGCAAACTGAGCTAAGCATCATATGCCGCAGCTTTGCCCCAACGATGCTCTTTGATTGACATCAAGTTATACAGGCTCAGAGGGAGATCTTCTATAGCCACTTATAGATAAAATAATATTTAGTAAAATATTTAATTAGCACTATATTCTTATAATAATATTTATTATTGGTAGGCTATATTTGATATTATTGATTTCGAGCATGATCACATGCGACAAACTATGAATGATCATTTATGCTCACATTTCAAGGAGTACCTATATCGCATTCATTGCCATTAGTATGCTATAGTGCATGACCATGGGGTGGAGGCAGCACGACGGCGACCATATAACAGCATCAGTATCGAAGATTAGGCTGTCATATACCATACATACGAGGATCCGACATATCAGGTTAAGCATCCAAATTTTTTTTTTAGAGTTTAGTAATTTAATTATTTATTTTTTAATTTAGTTAGTTATCTATTAATTTGACTATTAATTATATAGGATCAATGTGCCAAAAATACTGCAAATTGGGTGAGACAGACTGTCTCTCACTGTGGGGGTTTGAAGCCATCACTCATCATATAGAGTAGATGGTAAGTAATTTTTATTTAGTATATTTTAACTCTTTAACTATTTAAAAAAAATTATTAATTATTCTCAAATTATAGAAAGATGCAGAGTGTGGTGAGCTTTCTAGTAGGATGGACCCACCAGCAACGATTAGGGGACTGGACGGTGGGGAGCTAGGAGTTTTATGTAAGTTTTTCCAACTATTTTTTATTAATATTTTGATTTTAAGTACAAACTTAAAATAGCTATAACTATAATTTTTAGGATCATATAATAGACATTAGATCCCAACCTACCCTTGAGGCAGATTATAAGATCTATGATCAGATGCTTGGTACAAAACTCTATTATGTTAGGGGATTAAGGCATAGGATCAGAGCTCCCACATCCTCATGCTCGTTCAAGGCGGACATCCATGTTTCCTGTGATGTTCGATTGATGGAGATACAGAGATAAACTACTGAGGATCGATAATGGGCTATTGAGTTGGCTACATGCATCGATGAGTACCAACTATTTTAAAAGCAGATGATGAAGTGGATGGCACAGATGGAGCAGATAATACGGTTGATGAGGCAGCAGTAGTCCATCCGAGCTCCTTTGAGTGCTCCTCTCCTCTGACTCATTATCCTTCTCCAGATGTCGATGCTTGATGGCCAGCGATCTATTTTTTTATTTTTTTATTTTTATTTTGGACCTCTTATAATTATTAAATTTATTTTATAATAAAATAATAAAATTTATTTATGAGTTTTGTATAATTTTTTATTTTAATTTTATAGATTATAAATATAAAATATTAAAAATATAAATTAAAATTATATATATTTATAAATTATTTTTAAATAACTTTAGTTAAATTTATTTATTTAATTATTTATGATAGAATTTTTCATCATAAATGCTTAATTATTTATGATGTAAATATTTCTATCATAAATAATTGAGTATTTATGATGAAACTTTTTTCATCTCAAATAACTGAGTATTTACAATAAATTTTTTTTTATCATAAATAATTAAGTATTTATGATGAAAAATTTTTTTGTTGTAAATACTTAATTATTTATAATGAAAATTTTTTTATCACAAATACTCAATTATTTATGATAAAAAATTATAATTTTTTATTTTCAAATATATCCATTATAAATAATTAAATTAATTAAAAAAATTGATAAAAATTTTTCATCATAAAAAATTATTATTAGTGACAAAAAATATCTTTCCATTGTAAAATATTATTTGTGATCATTTTTTTTTGATGAATTATTAGCCACAAAATTTTCATCATAAATAATTATTAGCGATAAAAATTTAGTATTTATGATATTTTTTTTGCATCACAAAAAATTCTTTTTGTTATATTTTGGGTATCGGCACATACAAGCTAGTGATACGAGAAGGTCGCACTCTTTATCTCCATGATGTTCTTTTATGCTCCAAATCCAATAGAACCTTTTTTTCTAATCTTGTTATGGTTAAGTTAGGCTTTTGTTTTAGTTTTGAGAATAATTTTATTGAAATTCATCTTAGAACAATTTACTATGATTGTGGCATTATCATGGATGGTTTTATGGTTTTTGATATTGACTATTCAAATAATAGTTTTAATAGTTCATTTTTCTTGCTATCTTTTGTGGATAATGATCATAATGGTTCTATTAAACAGCATACTAGATTGAGTCATATTAGCCAAGATAGAATGACTAGACTAGTTAGAGAAGGCCTATCGGGCCCGCTCGCTAAAGTTAGTTTGCCTATGTGTGAGCATTGTCTAGTAGAAAAAATAATTCGAAAACCTTATGGCTGAATACCCACTGCAATTGATATATTTAGGCATTTATGATCCAATGAATATGAGGGCAAGACATGGTAGTTCCTATTTCATCACTTCAATAGATGACCATACCTATTTCTATCATGTTTGTCTGATCTCCCACAAATCTGAAGCATTGGACTACTTCAGATGATATATCAACGACATTGAGAATCAACTAGGTAGAAAATTTAAAGTTTTAAAAATTGATAAAGGCTATGAGTATCTATCAAAATAATTCAAAAAATTATATGAAGAAAAGAGAATAATTAGATAATTGATAATTCCAGGGACTCTGCAGCAAAATGATGTTGCTGAGAGAATGAATTGCACCTTACTTGACATGGTGAGATCAATGATGGTGTAAGTTAATTTATCCATTTCCTATTAGGGAGATGTATTATGACTGCTACCTACATTTTAAGCCATGTGCCCTCTAAATCGATACCTTCCGCCTCATATGAGCTATAGACTGGCAGAAAATCAAATTTGAATAATCTATGACCCTAGGGTTTGATAGCTTATATACACAATACTTCTCATAAGTATGGGAAGTTAGGCCCTAAAGGAAAAAAATGTATCTTTATAAGATACTCTGAGCACCCAAAGGGTTATGTATTTATCGGAGAGCAGTCGGATGAAAATATAATTGAAATTGAGTTACGAGATGTTGAATTTCTTGAGAAGTATTTTGCTTATAAGAGTGAAGTTTGGAGAGAGATTGAATTTTATGAGGAGTAAGATTTAGGGCATAGCGCTACTATAAGACCACTTGAGGTTAAGGAAGCAACTCAGAGACCTCCTGGGGATAGTGGGAGTGGCTTACTATTTAGTAAATTGATTCCACCAACTTAAGGCTCTCAAGGACCTCAACAATGTAGAAATACATGTATAAGCATTCCCTATCATCATTTTGAGATTGAAGAGGAAGCTTTTATGATTGCCGTACATGATGATGATGAGCCATGCTCATATCAAGAGGCTACCTCATCATCTACTATAAGGAATGGATGGATGTAATATTGAAGGAGATAGAATCTATGAAGTCTAACCATGTCTGGGACTTGGTTGACTCACCTCCAGGGCAAAAAGCTATTGGGAACAAATGGGTTCTAAAGGTCAAGCACTAGGTAGATGGTTCAATTGAAATGTACAAAACTCGCCCAGTAGCAAAGGGTTATACTAAAAAAGAAAGCATTGATTATGAGAAAACATTCTCTTCAGTTGTTAGGTTTGCCTCGATTCACTTGATTCTGGCTATTATCGCACATTTGGATTTGAAACTTTACCAATTGGACATTAAAACAGCATTTCTTAATGGAGAGTTGAATGAGGAGTTCTATATGTATTAACCTACTAGCTTTGTTGTAGAGGGTGATGAGTACAAATTAAGTTTGCAATCTTCGACGATCCATCTATTGCTTGAAGTAGTCATCTAGGTAGTGGTATCTAAGATTCCATAGAGCCATCACTGATGATGGGTTCTTAATGATCAAAGAAGGCCATTGCATGGATGTTAAATAGTCTAAGGGAAGTTTCATTATCCTTTCTCTATATGTCGATGATATTTTGTTGGTTGGAAACAAAATGAAGTTGATTGTCACCACAAAAGAGTGGGTGCCATCAAACTTTCAGATGAAGGAGATGGGTGAGGCAAATTAGGTGCTTGGAGTTAATATCCTTAGGGATTGATCAAAGAAACTTTTGGGTTTGTCTCAAGAGACTTACCAAAAGAGGATCCTTGAGTGGCTCCACATGCACAATTGCAAGCCCATTGATACTCCTAGTGCTAGAGGTGAGAGCTTGAGCCTGAAAAAATACCCAAAGACTTCTTAAGAAATGGAGAAGATGAATCACATCCCATATGCTAGTGTAGTTAGAAGTTTGACGTATGCTATGTTGTGTAGTCAGCTTGATATTTGCTATGTTATGGGTCTGGTTAGCTATTATCAATCGAATCCTAGAATCAAGTATTGGAAAGCAGTCAAGTGGATACTCCAATATCTTAAAGGGACTTAGACTACACACTATGCTATCAGGGATCAGATTTATAGCTCATGCGTTATAGTGATGCTAATTAAGCTGGTAACCTAGATTAGTGTAAATCAACCTCGGGATATGTTTTCTTGCTAAACTATGGTGCCATCTTATGGAGTAGCAAGAAGCAGACTTGCATAGCTCTATCCACTATGGAGGTGGAGTTCATGGTTTGCTCAGCTGTAGCTTAAGAGGCTGTTTGGTTGAGGAGGTTCCTTCAAAATCTTGGAGTTGTCACTTGTAATAGTATGATAGCTCTTGCCTATGTAAAAGATCCTAAGTATCATGGAAAAACCAAACATATTGATGTGAAATATCACTACATTCACAAGATGGCAAACAAAAGGATGTGGTCTTGGAACATGATTCTATAAGTTGCATGGTTGCTGACCCTCTAACTAAGCCTATTGATAGAAATATATTTTTGGCTCATGTTAGGTCACTTGGACTTTATAGAGTTGGATTATATAGATAGTTGATCATTTTTATGTTATTGCTACATTAAATACTTTTGGTTATTCGTGTAATAATAAAATTTGATTATTTATCTATATTTTTTGTTTGTCGGCATGAACCGAAATTAGCACACATACATATATATATGCACTTATATTCTTTAATTATGATTAGTAGCATGTCATTGGCTGATTGGCCCACTCACATGGGCAATCATTCTTTTTGGTGCTTGTGTAAACGAGCAAAAACTGGGGCTTTAAGTAAGCCACCTTAGTAGATGCTAAGATGAGGTTCTTTTTTTTAGAAAGACCATGTATAGATAGTCCCATAATCCACATAAGCCTGATTTTAAAGTCGGATGTAAGATCACTATTTGGCACTTAGAATAACGAGCAAATGGAGAACTCAGGTTAGGCACTTAAGGAGTGTTTGACCCAAGATCCATATGGCATATGTGAATTGATTAAGAGTCTCTACCATAGCATGTACTCCATACTATATGTGCTTTCACGGCCATCAAGGAAGTAAATGAATGGATCTCAGCTTTATCACTATGTAAATCCTTAGGACATATACAATATTGTCCTTATTGATGCCCTTTGTGACTTTAGATTATATCATGAAGTGAATGATCAATGCTATCTACTTTAGCTTGTTACCTATGACCATGAATGATTCGGTTTTAGGGACATTGCTAGGAAAGCAATTTGTCATAAACCTAATGGCATTAGGACAAAGGAAGATAACTTGGATTATGTCAATCTGCTATGACTCATTGTTGATAGGTTATGATGCTTTTGAGTAGCAATGTAATCATGGTTTTAGTATAGAATGTGTCGAGAAGTTAAATATGGCTCTTTGAGAGATTAGATATGCTTAGCTTGATGTAATTAAGTTGGTTTGGGGCATCTTGAGTTGTTTAACTTTTAAGGATTGATGTCTCTATACTGGCCTAAGTAGGTTTCTAGTATGGAGCTCACAAAGTACAGGTTGACTCAGTGGTTGCACTATTCATTAGCCTCTATAAATAGATTCAATGATAAAGCAATGTTAAGGTGTGATTGTTATTGTATCGTTCCTACAATGTGTAAGTGGAAAGATGTTGGGCATGTGGTTGGAACCAAATCAGTTGCACCCACATGCCGGCTCGATTTGATGAGTTTGAATTTGAAACTACCACTAATAACTTAAAAATAAGTTAGTAACCAACCGATAAGATAAGAAAAGAGCCTTTTATCCTTATCGCTTATGGTGGGGTTTGCTCTATTTAAAGGAATTGATTCTTGGGATTAAAGCATCGATTGATAACAATACAAATGCCACATATAGTATAGAAAGAAAAAAGTTTCGCACCTGCATTGTTATCTTTGAGATCTAGAGGCTTTTGTATGGTAGAATATAGGTTCGGTTCATTTGTAACCCTACCTACCACAAGTGCGGAGATCTAGTAAGGTTGCTGCAAAGAAGAGGACATATGAATCGACCAACTTTGAGCCGGGTCGACTGATTATACAGAGTTGTCAGGAATCTTTGCCAAACAAAATCAGGTATGCTGCCCGATATCAGGATATTAGCTAGAGCACAAGGGTGATTCTATTAAAAACATTCAATCTGGCTAAGGAGTTTGCCTATATATCGACTTTATTGGGATTTGTGATACGAGGGGAAATCCATGGCTCTTCAAATTCAGTTTTTGCGCTAGCTCCCTTACTTATTTTATTTCTCTTGGGAGCCACCACCCCTAAGCTATATCAAGATGATGGCAGTATACAAGCAAGAGGAGCTTTCAGTGGTGCAGGTTTTATTACAAGAGGTGCTAATGGAACCTTTATAGCTACTGGAGGTGTTCAAATCTTGGACATTACTGTTCTATTGATGGAATTATGAGCTGTATGGGAAAGATTGACTTATGCTACACAAAGGTTAAATGCTTCTAACATTCACTTAGAGGGAGATTCATTGACAATTATATATATGATGGCTATTAGCTCCACCATCGGGTTATGCCTGTGCCCATTCTCTTTTACATGATTGCTGCCAGATGATGCATACTTTGGCTTTTATGGAAATTTCAAACATCCATCAGGAATCTAATAGTGCTGTAGATTGGATGGTAAGTTTTGTAGATAACCACATTAGATCTACATTTGGGATTCTTTAACAAATCCTTTATACCAAATTTTAGAGATTTTATTTTTTGATTTTCATGGATGTATACATGCTAATCTTAATTATTCATCCATTAAAAAAAAAAAAAAAGGTCTTGCGGCGAATGAAAGACTATATAATACGACAGAGGTGGTTACACACAAAGTATAAGGTGGTATGTATTGAAATGGTGCTATCTTCTGGACCGTCACATATGGTAACATGCGTGATTCACCAGTAGACATTTTCTTATGTAAATTACTTTCATCCATTTATGAGTAGGCATTTGCAGCGGTCATTTTAAAGGAACCTTCAAGTTGGTTGAAAATTGATGGAATCAATCTCCCTTTCGATATGACGACGTCAATGAGGAAGTGGAACGAAGCGAATACAATAAATATCTCTAGATAAAAAAAGAAAGCAGGCTTCTTCTCAATCTTAAAATGATTGAACCTGGAAGAAAATGAGAGGCAGCTTGTGAATCAGAGAGGAGTGAAATATATGGATGGAATCTTCGATTATGAAAGAGAGGACTTTTGTGAAGGCAATTTTAATCTTGTATTGACAACGTCAGAAGGTGAAGAAAATACCTCTTTTTCCATAAACTTTCTAGTGATAAAAGAATATATTAAGAATTATATATATTTTATTTATTAGGTACCTTTATTTCTAGCCATGATACTATTACAATAATTTAGAGTTAATTCATAGTGTTTTTGCCAACCAGACAACTCTTTAACTTACTTCACCATAGGGTTGCAAATAAATGGAGCAATTCGCATGCTGTTCGAGCTCGAGCCAAGGTCGAGTTACTCAAATAATTTTTCAAGTCAAGCTCAAATAATAAAATACTCAAACTTCGAGTCTTGCAAACCTAATCAAATAAATATATAATATTATATTATATTTTAATCATATTTTGTTAACTATGATCAATGCTTGAATTCGAGCTCAAGTATAACTTGATTGACTTTTGAGTCGAGTTGAGTAGATCTTGAGTATTATTCTTTCTAATTTATTTTTTTATCTAGTTGACTTTGATTTTTGATTTCTAAGCTTAAATAGTCTCAAATTGAGTTTTGAGCTTAAGTATTCTAAATTGAGTCAAGCTCGAGCCTCTAGTTACTCACTTTGGCTCAACTCAATTGCATCCCTACTTGGCAACTGCTTTGGCTCTTAGGATGGCCAGCTTACCCTGCCTCCTTTTCCTACATGATTGGAGTCATGTTAATAAAATGCTTCTAAGGAATTGAATATGGGAACAGCAAAACTATAAAGGATTTAACTATTAATCCAAGATTTATTAGTTCCTAAGAATGTCATTTTTGCAGAGATTAAAGATTATAGTCTCATCTCTCTCTTGATGTACAAGCTAATAAGACTGATATCTTCCTTGGATGCTTTCAACTACAATGCCTAGTAGTATTAAAGAGAGATCTATTTATGATAATTTTGTTAATGCCAGCAAGATAATTTATATTGCAGGAGGACTGTTGACCCATAATTAATTTTGATGATTGTCAAACTTCGAATATTTGAGTATTTAACTATATGTCTCATGAGTAGATGTAGGTCTTTCTAGGTACTTAAATTGAAAAATTAATCCAAGAAAAGATCTACACAAAATCACAAAGTCAAGGGCTTCATAAAGAAAAATTTTTGAGTTTCTGACTTGAACGTGTCGACCCCAAGGCTAAAGGTGTTGATCCCTATCCTGAAATGAGGCAAAAAATTCAAGCTTTTAAAGTTCAGAAAGTCCAGGTGTCAACCCTAAACCTAAAGGTGTCGACCCCTATCCTAAAATAAGGTAAAATATTCAAGTTTTTAAAATTCAGAAAGTCTAAGTGTCGACCCCAGAAGTAAAGATGTCGACTCCAGAATTTTGGCACGCACTAGCACGCAGGGAGGACGACCCCTGTGCTAGAGAACGATCCCAAAGTCGACCTCTGTTGCACAGAATAGAAGATAGAGAGCAGAAATCTTTCGAATCTCAAAAAATGTTGATATCTGAAGAAAAAATATTGATATCTGAGAAAAAAATATCGACACCTAAAGAAAATGTGTCGATCCTAATATCGGGATAGACTACAATATTTAGTTTTCTGCACTTCTTCAACAGATCATTCTCCATTCCAATGGCTAGTCCAAGCTTGCTAATGGTCAAAACTCACTCAAGAGTCACTCTTAAGTATAAAAATAGTGAGAAAATTATTTTGAAAAAAGAGATTTAGAATTGAAGAAAGAAAATCATTCAAGAAAAAAGAGTTACATTGAATATCCAAAAATAAGAAAAAAGAGAAAGATTTAAGCTTCAAATTCAGAGAGCATTCATGAGTCATCTTCCACAACACGTCAAGCAAGTCTTTCAGCATCATTTGAAGAGAAGAGAAGCTACAAAAGAGCATATATTCAGCATCTTCTCAGTACATTAAAAGAGTTCCTTTTTTGCTATTAGTTTTGAGTAGAATTTTTATATTTATATTTTTTATTTTTTTACAAGTTTTTTTTTGAAAAAAGAAATTTGGGGTGTAGGCTAGTCCAAACCAATAATTGGACTATGTATAGGTTTTGATTGGTGAGCCTAGAAAATCAATCGGGTTGATGGTGATCCTGAAAAAACTATTGATGTAGGGTTGTGGTTGGTGAGCCTAGCAAAATCAACTAAATTTATTTATGATCCCGGGTTAAAATAAACGTACTGTAATTTGGATTATAGTAAAATTTTCAAGAAGAGCTTGGAGAGTGGACGTAGGTGTAAGATTGCATCGAACCACTATAAAATTTTTTTATCTTTATGGTGTGCTTGCTCTATTTACTTTTTATATCTACTTTGCATTATTTCAATTTAAGCTTTGCTTACTTCCATCTTAGTTTAACTATTGCTTACATTATATATATGTCTCAAATACACAACACAATCACTTAAATTGATCTCATTAGAAGCACATATTTGCTTTAGAGTTTAATTTGGCTAAAAATTTTATAAACCCAATTCATCCCCCCTCTTGGGTTGCTATCTCTAGGCAACAAGTGGTATCAAAGTAGATGCTATGTTATTAATTATTGACCTAATCGTCAAGGGTAAAAGATCAAATGGCAACTCTTAGTGGTTTTTTCTTTATTGAGGGCCAATCCACTTCTAGACCATCTTTATTTGATGGCATCAACTATACCTTTTGAAAAATTAAAACGAGAATATTCATACAAGCTCTAGATTATAACTTGTGGAGAATCATAACTAGAGGACCATACGCACCCATAAAAATTATAAATGGTATGACTATTCCCAAATCGAAAAAAGAATGAGATCAATTTGATAAAAAGATGGCTCAATTAAATGCAAAAGCTATCAATGTACTCTATTATTCTTTAGATGTGTATGAGTTTAATAGAATATCATCTTGTACATCGACTAAAAAAAATTAGGATATATTAGAAATAACTCATGAAGGAACAAGTCAAGTTAAAGAATCTAAAATTAACTTGCTTGCTCATAAATATAAAATATTCAAAATAAAAAAATATAAGACTATTTTTGATATATTTACCAAATTTATTGAAATTATAAATGCTTTAAATGGCCTAGGCAAAACTTATTCTAACTAAGATCTTGTTTACAAAGTGCTTAGGTCTTTACCTAAAGATTGGGAAGCTAAGGTAACGGCAATACAAGAAGCAAAGAATCTTACCAAGCTATTCCTAGAAGAACTCGTGGGTTCTCTTATGACCCATGAGATGCATATGGCTCAAAAGAAAGAAAAAGAGGAGCCAAAAAAAATAAGGACCATCACCTTCAAGTCTACTTCAAATTATCAAGAAAACAATGAGTCAAAAGATGATGAAGAAGAAGATGATGAGGACATGGTGCTTCTCTCAAGAAAATTCAAGAAGTTCCTTATGAAGAAAGATATGAAGAAGGAGAAAAAAAGAAGAGAAATGTCACCAACAACCAAATGTCCCCAAAAAGGATGAAGAAAAGTGCTTTACTAGGGCTTTGGAAAAGTGGTGACTCCTCAAGCTCGGATGAGGAAGAGAAAAATGAGAATCTTTGCCTCTTGACCTTGGAGGATGAGGTAAATTCTAAAAACTTATCCAACTTTACTTTTGATAAACTACTTGATGCTTTCAATGAGCTAATGCATGAATTTAAAAAATTAAGGCAAAAAAGTAGGAAGCTTAAAAAGAATAATTCTAATTTAATGAAAGAAAATAATTTCTTAGCTAAAGAAAAAGAATATTTGATTAAATCTAAAAATTCTTTAGTTAAAGAAAATGTTGAGCTTAAAAAGAAAAATGAAAATCTTTTAAATGAATAGAAAGTGCTCCTGAAGAAAAATGAAAAATTGAGAAGAGAGATTGAAGTTTTAAAATCTATTGCTGAAAAGTTTACAATTAGCTTTCAAAATCTTCAATCTATGTTAAAAACTAATAAGGTTGCTTTCAATAAAGTAGAGATTGGTTTTAATATGTCAAGAAAATAGCAAAATGCTAAAAATATTTTTACTAGGGCTTCAATTGAAAATCATTCTATTAAGTGCTTTAAATGCAATCAAATTAGCCATAAGATTTTGGAATATAATTTTAAAAGAATTGGCCAAATCTTGATTAAACAAATTTAGATTCCAAAAAGAACCTTAAATACTAACTCCTATGAACCCAAGATGACTTGGGCACCAAAAGTTTTGAAGTGATCTTGCAGGTTAGCCAAGGATCCAATGCTCTTAAAAGAGAAAAATATCTTTATTTGGATTCCTTGGATGTCAAGATGATGAGTGATGATTGTTGGTATAATCTAAACCTTTTTCTCATCATACCAACAATGATTGTTAAAATCTTTTTGATTAAATGAATTCTTTGATTAATATGCGTACTTCTCATGTTTAATTGATTGATTTTGATGCTTGTAATGAATTCATATCATGTTATGAATGTTTTGATTTTAAAGAATAATATGCTCTCCTCTCTATATCATGCTATGATTTAAATACTTTAACTTGATATTCAACATGATATTTTAAGACTCCCCTTTATCAATTCTATATTTGATGAATAGAAATCTAAAAATATTTAATTTTCTTAATTATTAAATTTACAAGAGAAACTAAGTTTAAATTGAATTTTCCCCATAAAATATCAAACTATTAAATTTACTCAAAATTACTTATATAAAATAAATATTGGAAAATAATTCATCTTCTCAAGAAATTCAAATGTTTAAAACTACATTGCATCTTAATCTTTTCTAAGGATTCAAGTCTTCTCCAATTGAAACCAAATATATAGAGCTTATATCTAGATTTTTCTTCTCAATGCTCCTAATCTGATTGATTATCACATCTCATTTGATCAAATCATTGGATTCCAAATTCAGTTTGAATATCATTCTTGACCCTCCAAATTAATTGAATATCTTTTTTATCTTAATTTGCTTAAATTTCCCTTATTTGGATTGCCTCTGAACTGTTCTATCTCAAGGTGTCGACCCTAAGCCATGTAGATGTCGACACTTGTGCTAAAAATCCTTTTTGAAATAGTTTTGGGAAAGTGTTGATACTTGGTTTCACTGGTGTCGACACTTTCAAAGGTGTCAACACTTTTTAAGCAAGGTGTCAACCTCTTTCTTGGGATTTTTTTTTTTAAAAAAAATTGAACCGTCCCTGCCTTTTTTCTATTTCCGCTCGCATCTTCGAACAGGGCTCTCCGAACTCCCTCTCTATCCCATCTAAACCTTCAGAAATACTTTTCCATTCTCTCCTTCCCATGTTTTAGAAGATGGCGCCGCATGTGAAGCAGATCACGCGATGAAAAATTAGACCTTGTACGGGTTCTTCGAGCCCTAGGGCATCCCGTTCTCCATCCCCTATCCATGAACGATGTTCCAAGCATCGTGCCGAGCAAAGATCATCTCCTCCCTCTCCGACAGTTTCATCTCTACCATCGACAACATCATCTCCTCCTCCTACAACTCCTTCATCTTCAAGAGTCACTCCCTCCTGTTCAACCGCAGTCTCACGGGTTGTTTCAACAGGTAGAAAAGTAGACTTAGGATTCTTTGAAGGAAATGAATTTGATTTTGAAAGAAAACTTAGAAATCTAGGATGAAAATTCTTTTGCACCCTGAATATTTTGACCTATCCAAATATAGTTAGGGAATTTTATTCAAATTTGAAGAGTGAAGGTGGGGCTATTGAATCTGAGGTGAAAGGAGTTTTAATTATTTTTGATAGTAAAAAGTTAGGAAGAATTCTGAGGATGAGAGCTAAAGTGAGCCAAATTGATAAACTTGAAAAGAGATCAAAAGGGCTCAAATATATTTTAGGAAGAGAGGATATCAGTGATTTAGAGGAGGTGAGTGCCAACCGATTATCTACTGATATATGCACCTCCTACATCATATTACTAGTAGAATTTTTTTTTCTAAAATTGGTAGATTTGATTTTGTAGCTACAAGAGACATATCCTTCATGTACCATATGATTTGAGAGATCTCCTTGAACCCTCCAACACTTATGATTAGATATATGGAGGATATGACAGAAAAATCTAGGACTTCTTTACCCTATGGGATCGCCTTGACTTTGATTTTTTAGGAGCATGGGGTATATTTTGATGGAGAGACCTCTAGAGCCCTGATGCACATAAATACATACAACAAACACTCCCAATGTCGTATGGGTTTCGAGAGATAGAATGTTCGTTAGATTCATCGAGGAGCTCAGATACAGGCAGAAGATCTAGTTGAGGCTCCACCTATTGTATCTATGCCGAATATTCAAATGGAGGAGCCAGCAGAGCCAGCACCACTAGTAGAGCAAACTTATGAGACTATAGAGGCTCCGATGGACCGTCCAGAGAGCTCAGATAGATTGCACTCCAGACTGGATGAGAACTTATTGGTTAAGAGGATCTCCTCGAGGATCATGGTAGCTGTCAACTCAGAGATTCAGCGACTCACCTCAGAGGCCATATCATTGCTCAGAGAGAAGAATCCTCGATTGATTTAGAAGATCTCTATTGTAAGGATAGATGCTTCAAGACAGCCTTCTGCAGATGTTAAACCATCTTCTTGTCCTCCTGATCCTAGTTCTTAGAGTCTGATCCTTTTACTTAAGATGCTAGGACATTACTCATGTAGCCTTAGAGCTTTCTAGCAAGCCACTTTTTGTCAAGACATAGGAGTTTGTATTTTGACCTCATATATAATCAGCTCATGTAAAGAACTTTTAAAGTAAATGAAAAAATATTTTTCTTTTGAAAAATGTGATGCCTTGATCAATATTAAAATGTTTGATGTCAAAATGGCTTGATCAATATTGAAATTGCTTGATATTTTATTATCATTTTATATCTTTGGTTTTAGATTTTGCTACAAAAGTAAGGGGGAGCAAATTCTAAAGAATCATAATTTAAATAAATATTAATATTAAATTTTAATAATCTAAAAAATTGAATTAAAAAATTTTGCTCGTTAAAATGGAAGAACAATAAAAATATTTAACATAAAAAAAAATAAAATTTAAGACTTCAATGAATGATTTGACTGATTATTTGATATGTGAATTAATTAATGATTTGCCTTACTCAATCAATTCTTTGTGATCTTAAAATTTTACTTAGTTATAAAAGTAGCTATGTTTGTAAAACAAAGGAGGAGAAAACATTAAAGAAGAAATGATAAAGTGATTGAAAATTTATTTAAATTTCATGTTAAATATGCTTAATTTGAAAGAAAAAGAGGGAGAAATACTTTAATTTGTTTGAAGTTACTAAGTGACTCATGTTGGAAAATGGTATCAATGAACATTTATTACATAATACCATTGAGCTTTCATGTGCTTCTAAATTTTTAGTCTTAACTTGCATAATTTGAATGATGTTGGAGTTTAAACTCTTAACAATTAATTAGAGTTTAATTGATTTTGAAACATACTCTAAACCTAATTTTTCTTGTGATAAATCATATTTTATCCTGAAAGATTCAAATTGACTTGTGCTATAAAAATTCAATTTCATCCTTTGATTCACATATACTTATTATTTTTGATCTACTTGACTATATTACCATACTTCTTTGAAAAATTAATGGGAGTTAACTTGAAATTAATTTATAATATTTTCTATGCTATAAACAAGCTGAATTTAACACTCCTTCAAACTTGAGACTCATTTAAAGATGTAAAAATAATTTTAAGTTCTATCATATGGGAGACTTTCAAAATTAGAACACCATTTGCCGAATTTTTTTTATTCGATACATTCAAGCTACATACCTTTTCTAGGTTGAATTGTTAGAATTCTTTTTTTTAAAAACAAATAGCTATCATGTTCACTTGTTTATTTAAAAAACTTTAATTTTTGAATCTAAATCGAAAGTCTACTTTAGTGGTATCAAATAAAATTTTGGCTCTATCCCTTAAATATCTTGATAAAATTAGGATTCAAATATTTTTGAATGGGGGAGAGTAACATCAATATGAATTTGATATCCTATATGCTTACTTATCATATTAAATATCCTTGAAGTTTAAATTTGATACTCTCTTGAACTTGATTTGAAATTTTCTTGATTTTGATGATACAACTTTGATCCTTCCCATAAGCTTTTTGATGTTGTCAAAAAGGGAGAGAGGATTTGTTGAGTATATGTTATGCTTGAGCTTATAATACAGTTTATGTTAATGCTTGAAACATCTAATTTTAAGTTAAATGGGAGACTTTATGAATTAATAATTATGTATATTATCATTTCATAACTTATACTAGCAAAGCTTTTGAAATACATTAATTTTATTTTTATATATATACTCAAAATTTTTCCATCATCAAAAAGAAAAAGATTGTTAATGCCATGATTGATTTTGATGATTGCCAAACTTCGAGTATTTGAGTATTTAACTATGTATCTCATGAGTGGATATAGCTCCTTTCAGATACTTAAATTGAAGAATTAATCTGAGAAAAGATCTACATAAAATCACCAAGTCAAGGGCTTCATAAAAAAAAAATTTCGAATTTCTGATTTGAAGGTGTCGACCCGAAGGCTAAAGATGTCGATCCCTATCCTAAAACGAGACAAAAAGTTCAAGTTTTTAAAGTTCAAAAAGTCCAGGTGTCAACCCCAAGGCTAAAGATGTCAACCCCTATCCTAAAATGAGGTAAAATGTTCAAGTTTTTAAGTTTAGAAAATCCAAGTGTCGACCCAAGGAGCAAAAATGTCAATCCTAGGATTTTGGCATGCATTGGCATGGACTGGCATGCAGAGAGGATGACTCCTATGCTAGAAAATGACCTCATCATCGACCTCTATTGCACAGAATAGAAGACAGAGGGCAAAAATTCTTCGGATCCTAGGAAGTATCGACACCTAAAGAAAAGTATCGACACCTGAGGAAAAGTATCAATACCTGAAGGAAAGTTGTCGATCCAAATGTTGGGACAAACTGCAACAGCTAGTTTTCTGTACTTCTTCAATAGATTATTCTCCATTCCAACGGCTAGTCCAAGCTTGCTAACAATCAAAACTCACTCAAGAGTCACTCTCAAGTATAAAAATAGTGAAAAAAATATTTTGAAAAAAGAGATTAAGGATTGAAGAAACAAAATCATTCAAGAAAAGGAAGTCACATTGAATATCCAAAAATTAAAAAAAGAGAGAAATTTGAGATTCAAATTTAGAGGGCATTCAAGAGTCATCTTCCACAACACGTCAAGTAAGTCTCTTAGTATCATTTGAAGAGAGAAAAAGCTACCAAAGAGCACATATTCAGTATCTTCTCAACATATCAAAAGAGTCCCTTTTTTGCTATTAGTTTTAAGCTAAATTTTTATATTTATATTTTTTTATTTCTTTACAAGTTTCTTTAGGAAGAAAGAAACTTGGGGTATAGGTGAGTCCAAGTCGGTAATTAGACGGTGTATAGATTTTGATTGATGAGTCTAAAAAATTAATTAGATTGATAGTGATCTCAAAAAAACTATCGGTGTAGGATTATGGTTGGTGAGCCCAGCAAAATTAATTGGGTTTGTTTATGATCCTGAGTTAAAACAAACACACTGTAATCTAGAATTATAGTAGAATTTTCAAGGAGAGCTTGGGGAGTGAACGTAGGTGCAAGATTGTATCGAACCACTATAAAATTTTTCTGTCTTTGTGATGTGCTTATTCTATTTACTTTTTATATCTACTTTGCATCATTTCAATTTAAGCTTTGCTTACTTACATCTTAATTTAACTATTGCCTACATTTTATATATCTCAAATACACAATACAATCACTTAAATTGATCTCATTAGAAGCACATATTTACTTTAGAGTTTAATTTAGCAAAAAAATTTATAAACCTAATTCACCCTTTTTTTTGGGTTGCTACCTCTGTACAACAAGGACTACATGAGAAATTAATGGAGAATGTATAGAATAGGGATGAAGAAAAGACAAAGAAGTGTACAGGAGATCCCTAGGTTTTATTTACATTAAAAAAAAGAAAAAAAGACTCGGTGGCACTCCCCCTTGCATATGTATCAAATATGTCAACTTGCATATATAGAAGTTTACTTAGATGAATTTCTTGGAGATGCTCCTTTCGAGTAACAAATGGAAGACATATTTCTCAAGTTACAATCTTTTCCCTGACGAAGTGATGAACCACTTTGATATACTTGGTTCTATCATGTTGAATTGCGTTATGTACAATATTGATGAGTGCCTTGTTGTCACAATAAAGATTTATGGGATCTTATACCAAAAATACTGAGGTAAACCAATTTGCAATCAAAGAAGCTCAAGCACACACAAACACAAACCATGTGCTAGCTACAGCCATATACTCAAGTGTTGCACTTGATATAGCCACCACAGTTTATTTCTTACTTCTCCATATCATCAGATTACCTCCAACAATGCATGGTACAGTAATCTTATGCTGGCCTTCTATCAATGACACATCCTACTAAATCTGCATCTGTGTACAACCCTTAAATTACCATGATTGGCAAACAGCAAGCCTTACTACCATTGAAAGATTTGAATTAAGTACCTCAATATCCTATACTCGCTTGGAGATGGATGGTCCTGTTGAGTATTTTCAAAATAAAAGAAATACTTTTCTTTTAATTCAAAAACAACCAAATATTGCAATGGTTGGTTGCCTAGCATATATCCAAAAGATACATGCTACTCTATAAATAGCAAATCTAACATGGTGAATGAACATGACTTGTTAATTAGATCAATCTAATAATGCACTGGTGAATGCCCATTGGTACGACCTATTAGTGCAAAAGCAGATTAAACATTGGACTCTATTGCATCCTAAAAGCTTATCGCATATTCTTTTTGCATA
This sequence comes from Cocos nucifera, assembly GCA_006176705.1. Taxonomy (NCBI): domain Eukaryota; kingdom Viridiplantae; phylum Streptophyta; class Magnoliopsida; order Arecales; family Arecaceae; genus Cocos; species Cocos nucifera. The sequence goes on from QRFJ01001452.1 coordinate 644,243, forward strand.
CTTAATTATTAGGTAAATAAAGTCTTAAAAAAAGTGATAATACTACACATTATTTTGAAGTCATTTCAAACAAAATTTTTAATATTTTTTTATTTATAAAATATTACATCCTCAAATTTAGGACATAATATGATCTAGCTACCAAAGGGTATAGATCATGATAGCATAAAATTAATCAATCATAATCGGCTAAAATTCATTAAAAATAAAATATAATAAAAAATTTAATTTTATTATTTATCAAATAATTAAATCAAAATTGGTTCAAAGCATTCCAATCCAATATCAAATACTAAAATTCATATCTTAAAATTTATAAAAATAAAAATAATTGACTACAAGTTTATGATCATTCAATAATTTTTAAAGTTATTAATACAAATTTTTAAGATTGAATTATTTATTATTTCTAATATTATTTATCTAGATAGAAAAGAAAAGATACATCAATTTAGTAAATAAATCTTATACTATTTTACTAGATTGATTTTTATTTTTTTTTGTGAAATATCCTCCATCGACTAACTATGCTACTTGTCTAGGTAATAATAGGATGGGTAAGAGACTACTAGGTTAACGTTGGAACCGTCTCTAAAACAAACCAACGACCTTTAATGGCATCTGCATGTATTTGACCCACTTTATCCGTCTGATCGAGCAAATTAAAATCATACTTTCTTAGAGACATAATTTTTTTAAAAAAAAATAAAAGGTGATGAAAGTAAGATATTTTTTCATTAATTTATCATATTTGGCCAGACCTCAGTTTGTCTCAAGTACATGTACGGGCATGGGATATTTTGAGCAACTCAAGGAGGCCTCGGGGACCCCTCCCTCTCACTATTCTGCATGAAAAGTGACACCCCTCCTTGCCATCAAAAGTAACTCACTCTCGTACCAGGTTGCAACCAAAACCCACCTTAACCCGCTAATCAACCGTAAACACCATGGCGCGTGGGATGCATGGCCAATTTTTACGTGGCATGAGAGCATGCCTCCGAACTGTGCTCCCATTACTAACCCCCTCTCGTCGTCGGAGCGGACTTGCTTCTGTACGGTTGTTCGTTTCCCTCCAATCCGTTAAAGAACCCAGGATGGCTGCTACCGTATTACATGCGTCGCCCTTTGCCCATTATTGGAATAACAAGACCGCTGATTTGATCGTTTCCGGAAAATCCTTGGCTTCAAAATTCTTCCGTTATTTCTCTCTAGAGCTGTCTTTTGAAGAATTTCTAAAAGACAGCTCTAGGCGCTTTGAGCAAAATTATAAATAAATATTAGATGGTTGATTATCCCTTCTTCTTCGTAAATATGGTGGATATAATAAATCTACTCTTACATCTTTCTGGAGTAAGATATTGAATATGAGAAAAAAAAATTTATGATAACAAAGCTAATTAAAAATTTTGATTTTTTTTGAAATTAAAAACTTTCGAACTAGATTTTATACCTTCGTGCATTAGGAAGGAATAGCAATGTTTTACTGAAAAGATTGGGACAAGCTCCATTTCCACACACGACCATCTGCTTCTGGTCACCAAACCTAGTTCCAGAGCTAGCTCTAAGAATTCAACACCTGTCATGGGATTTCTAAAGTTTTCTATTCAATTATTTCATGATAGGACATCTGCCACACGTAGGGTTTGGTCAAGGGCCTTTAGGAACAAGTTGGGGAACTCATGCTGTAGAGGATGACCACCGGTCCACATGTCATACCAGAAGGAGGTCTATGGATTATTCCTCGCTATCGAGATGGAGACCTTTTTGAACAAGTTAACAACCCTGAGAACTCCCCTCCAGAAAGGGGCAGCAATCCTTTGAGAGCTTTTGGAGAAGTTAGTGGCTTGAATCGGTAGTAAACTCTTTGTATTAGACATTAATTGCCAAGGTCTTTGTTGATAATCATGAAGTCTTGCCAACCACTCGAGGAGTTTGATTTAGCATTGTCAGATTAGATACTCCCAACCCTCCCAAGCTCCTTGGGTGACACACTTGGCTCCAACTAGCCAAGTATTTAACTTTACTACCCTGATCTTGGTCACACCAAAGAAAATCTCTGCATACTTTATTGATCCTCTGAACCAATGCCATCAGTGAGTGGAAAACAGCTATCCAATAGATAGGAACAGATCTTAGTATTGAGTTAACAGACATAAGCTGGCACGGACGTCAAAATGGATAGAGATCTTGATTTGATAAATTGGACTAGAATAAATGAGGAACCAAACTGATTGCACCTAATCCAGTAATTTTGATATTGTCGTGCTAGAATGGACATAACTTTCTCATTCGATATTAAAATCACTATTATGATCCCAATTCAGAAAGTTCTTTTCAAGTTTTATGAGTCGATGCCTGACCATCATTGCAAAATCACAGGACGAGATTTTATCATTTGATAGGTCAATAGAAACTTGGAAGAATCCTAGATGAATAAGAATTCTTAATTTTTATCTTAGTTTATGTTGGAGTGCTCATTTAAATTTGGCTAACATTATAATTAGTTTTAGTTTATTTTGTGATATTAAATCAAAAACTCCAAAAGAAAATTTTTTTCTTCTGTTGTTCTCTTGTTTCGTGCATCTTCATTCCCTTCTCCACTTAAACATGGCCTAGGCTACGTTAGTTGATATCAGAGCCTAGCAAATTCTTGAGTGGCAATTCTTCCATGCAATCATGATGGCAGGTGGTGGCTAGAAGCAAAACCAAACAATAATCCAGATGGCAGCGGCTCATAAAGAAATCACACAACAGGAAATGGAATCTAATGATAGAATGTAAAAATTTGAGGAGATAGGTGATGGAATCACTACAACAAAAACTATCTATAATAACATTTTTATACTGACGTTTTGAACAAACATCGTTTAAAAAAGCCATGGTGACACAAAGCCGACGTTTCTAATATCCATCGCTAAAATTTTATTTTTTATGACATTTAGTGTGATATTTATATTAAATGTCGATAAAAACTTACATATTATGATATTTTATTTCTACTTAGCGATGTTTATTTCAAATGTTTCTATAGTTATATCTTTTGTGACTTTAATTGCGACGTGTCTAATAAACGTTACTTAAAAAAAATTTAAAATATTTTATAATTTTTATATTAAACATCGGAAAAGCATTTGCTTATTATGATATTTTATTCACATTGCACGATGTTTATTTCAAACGTCATTAAAGTTGTAACTTTTGCAACTTTGTTTATAATGTTTATAATAAACATTGCATAAGCTCATTTCTTTTTTAAAATACTTTGCGATACTTATAGTAAACATCGAAAAAGAACTTACTTGTTACGATATTTTATTCATACTAAGCAACGGTTATCCACATATTAGCATCAAAATCCAATTTATGTAAAAATAAAATTAAATAAAAATAAGAAAGTATTTTTATTTGATTTCTCTCTATATATATATATATGTACATTATTTATATTATTTACAACTTCTATTGAATGGCAAAAGCATCATGTAGCCATGCTTACCATGGTTAAATCAACCAAATGATAGGATTGGAGAAATCAATAATCAATTTTGATGAAAGATTTGAGAAACGATCAACTTATTATTTGACCAACAAGCTCTTAATTTTTGATGCATCTTGTTTTAGACACATTTCAAAAGGACCAAATAATGAATTAGGTTTGGCCACTCCAAAATTGACTAATAAACTAATCAATCAATTTGCTAAAATATTTTAGAATTAGATATCCTAGAGTTAGACTATTTAATAAAAATAAATTTATAGCAAATTAAGAAAATTTAAGTTTAATAGATTATATTAAATAATTTAAGATAATTTAGAGTAAATTAAATAAATTAGGATTAAATTGACTATAATGGATTGGATAGGGGTGGTAACTGAGTACACTTGAATTGAATCTTGTAAAGATCTAAGTCCAAAACCAAACTTGCTAGTCAAGATCTAGAGATCTAAGTCTAAATAAAATATATTAGGTGAGCTTGGATCCAAGTTTGACATAAAAAAAGCTAGTTAAATCCGAATCCAAAAAATCAGATCGGATTCAAATCAAAGTTCAGACTTCTAAATAAAATTATAATTTTTTTTAAAAAAAATTATCAATAAAAAAATTTTTGAATCAGATTTTGGATTTTTAGACTCGAATCCAAATGGATCTGAATGCAAATGCGAATTTCATTCAAATCATATTTTTTGATTTCAAGTTTGACCTAAATCCAAAATAAGTAGGATGTTAATCTAAAAATTTGATTAAAATCCGGATCGAGTTTTTGGATCACAAAGATCTATTGTTATCCGTAAGATGAGATAAATTGCTTCCCTACTATTAATTAAGTCATCTTATTTCAATAAATTATAATTTGGTTTGATCGGATTATCTTATAAAAATAAATTAGTTTGAATTGAATACATTTGGATCGATTTAAAATTAAACCTAACTTTTTAATTTAATTTAGAATCCCCCCATATTTTTTTTGTTTTGATACATATCCCTCCATATTTTCAACCTCGATCACTCCTAAACATCGCACATCATTCCCTCTTTCCCTCGCAAACAACAAAAATCCTAGCCATAACCTCTTCTAGCCTTGTAAGGGTCACTGCCATTGTCAGGTGGCGATCAGAGCTAGAAGAGATGCCAACGATAGGTACTACCTCATCCTTTTTTTAAAAAAAAAATAAAAGAAAATACAGAAGGAACTTCCGACGAGAGTTCTTTCCCAAATCCACTCAAATTTATTTTAAATCCAACTTTAATTCCTTCCCAATAAAATCCTATAACATCTTCATTTTTCTCACTGAAAATTGCCACGTTCATGCTATTTTTTTTCCTGTTATTTCTTTTGGATTGCCGATGGATTATCTTGTTTTTAGCCATCGATAATTAGATCAAAATTTGTCAAAGACTCAGTAAATCCCTCCCATCTTATTACCTCAATAATTCTTGATTTTAATCTTGAAATTTTGATGAGTTTTTTTGGTAAAAATTGCTTAAAGAAAAAAACAAATCCTTTTTTTTTTGTTTTGATCTTGCTTATCACCGCCGTTAGCCACTGGACCGGTCCGATTATAGTAGCTGATGACTGCCCCTCCAGCCTCAATGGTCACCGGTAGGGAGGGGGTCTTACTAGCATGGGAACAAGGGGGAAGAGGTTCTCCTATTTCGTGAAACAATGAAGAAAAACTTCGAATCCCTATTTTTTTTTTCATTTTGATCTTGCTTGCCACCGGCGTTGGTTGCTGGACCAGTTTGGTTTTGGTCACCGATGACTGCCCCTCTAACCTCAGTGGTTACCGATAGGGAGGGGGTTCTTACTAACTTGGGAACAAGGAGGAAGAGGTTCTCCTATTTCGTGAAACATTGAAGATGGAGAGGCACGGGTCCTCCATCCCATGAAGAAAAAAAAAGGGTTATGTTCTGTGAATAAGAAAAAAGGTTGACGCCTGATTCATTCTGAAGTGGATTTCACTTTTCTATCAGAAGACTAGCTTTGTTCCCTTAAATATCATATTTTTAACCTATTTAAAATATATTAATTTTGAGGGATCTTTTTTTTTTTGTTTGAGTATAGTTGTTAATGTATTAATTCTGAATTATTTGTCATGTACTCATGTTTAGAAAAAAATATCATATAAATAAATGCAGTAGCTATTTTTTCATCTTGGTCAAGTGTCAGATTATCATGGTTATATCGGCCAAGATATCAATAATGTATTTTGGAACTCTTCAACAAATAAAAGATGCTTGGCCTAATCAGCTGATATGAAAAAAAATATTTGTCAATAATATTGTAATCTCAGTTGAGATTTTTGCTTTCATGGTAAAATGGCTTACTTGATATCATCTTATCACCTCAGCTATATATTAAATTTTATTGATTTATTTTCTCTGAGATTTTTGGGGCCAATATTTTTTACATCTCATATAGCTATAGTTAAACATAAAACATGATCTCGTCCTTCTTAATAATCTTAACATACTGTTTGATGCATTTGTTTGGTAATGCCTATTATTTTCCTCATGCTATTCTATTATGTGATGCATTTGTTTAATGTTTTAGCAATTTTTGTGATCTATAGGTGAACTTTCATCACATACAAGACCAGTGTGTGCTCAGATTGGAATTCTTGATTCATAAAGATATTATTTTTATTCTTATGGATCTTTTGATGCCTCTTTTAAAGTTTAGATAGACTTTAATAATATAGTTTACTTTAGAAATATAATATAGTACTCTTAATTTTTATTGCTTATTAGTTCTTCCATATTTGATTTAGTTTGGTTATATCTTTCATACTAGTTTATAAATATAATTTAACTTTATTATGTTCTCACCATGCTTTTTTATTAAAAAAAGGTATTTTTTTGGATTTGATGGATAAATCTTGGATTCATGAGCCTAACAGAATTAGTGCAAGATATTTGTAAGGAGTTGCTGATTTTATAGATTTTGCCCTTAAATCTTCTGTTGATGGAAAGCTTGCTTGTCCGTGTGTGAAATATGTTAATAGTCGTCGTTATGCTTAAGATGTTATTATAGACCATCTATTAAATCCTAGATTTTTTCTAAGTTATACTCATTAGTTTTGTCATGGAGAGTCCTTATCAGGAGTCAATAGATCCAATGAATCTAATCATGCTTCTTATGATCATGGATAGTGTAGTGTAGACGCACAGCTTAACGTGCGATAATTTATAGAAGATATATTTATTGGCCAAACACATGGGGATCAAAATATGCATCCAAATGGTGAAACTTTGAATCTAGAAGCTTCTAAATTTTATCAATTTCTAAAGAAAACTGATGAAGAGCTTTTTAAGGGGTGTATGAAACATGGCAAGCTCTCATTTATTCTGGATATATTTTATAAGAAGTGCTTGAATGAATGGAGTAATAAATCTTTCAAAGAATTGCTTGACACATTAAGAGAGACATTACCAGAGGGAGATAAGTTGCCTAAATCATCTTATGAGGTCAAAAAGCTTATTCATGAACTGGGACTTGGTTATGAGAAAATTCATGTTTGTTCTAATAATTATATGTTGTTTTGGAAAGAAAGAGTTGATGATCAAATTTGTTCAACCCGTGGTGCTTCTAGGTGGGAGACTGGTACTACCAATTCTAATATTGGTTCTTCTACATCAGCAAATAAGAAGAAAAAAAAAAGCTAAAAAGATTTTATGATGGTTTTCTTTAAAATCAAGATTGCAAAGATTATTTATGTGTTCAAAGATAGTACCGTTGATGTGATGGCACTTTGAAGGTCATAAGGATAATGGGTGTTTGAGGCATCCTGCTAATGCTCGTGCATGGAAAGAGTTTGATACTCGATATAAAGATTTCTCAAAAGATCCTCGTAATGTCTGACTTGGTTTAGCTAGTGATGGATTCAATCCATTTCGGACATTAAGTATTAGTCATAGCACTTGGCCAGTTATTTTAACTATATATAGCTTGCCTCCATGGTTATGTATAAAACAACCTTCTTTTCTTATGTCTTTACTCATTCCTGGCCCTAAGTCACTTGGAGAAAAAATTGATGTATTCATGCAGCCATTGATTGATGAGTTGAATGATCTATGGGTATGTGGTCTAGAAACATATGATGCACATTCAAAAAGCACTTTTCAAATACACGCTGCACTGATGTGGACTATTAATGATTTTCCTACTTATGGAACGTTATCTAGTTGGAACACTAGAAGTAAATTTGCAAGTCCTTCTTATGGCTTTAATACTTGCTCAAAGTGGTTATATCATGATGAAAAATATTGTTTTATGGATCATCATCAATTTTTGCCTTTTGATCATCAATTTAGATGTGATAGACATAATTTTGATGGCACTCAAGAATGGAGAGCAACTCCAAATCCGCCAACTAGTTCTATTATTTTGGGGCGACTAGATGGTGAAATAATTTTTATAGATGCAGATGGTGAAATTGTTGTAGTGAATCAAGCATGGAAAAGGAAGAGTGTATTTTTTACTTTACCTTATTGGGAGTTTAATTTGATCCACCACAATCTTGATGTCATGCATATCGAAAAGAATGTATATGACAATATATTAGGCATATTATTGAATTTAGATGGAAAAACAAAAGACAACTGGAAGTCTCATCTTGATCTAAAAGACATGGTTATAAGAAGTGGGCTTCACCCAGTAGAGCTTCCTAATGGAAAATTATTTTTGCCCTCAGCTTGCTATACAATGTCTCCAATAATGAAAGCTCGTATGCTTGGAGTATTGAAAGAGGTGAAAGTACCAGATAATTATTCCTCCAATATCTCAAGTCATGTAAAACTAAAGCTACGCAAGATAATAGGACTTAAAAGTCATGATTGTCATATATTAATGCAAGATTTACATCCAATAGCAGTAAGAGGATCTTTATCAAATAAAGTGATTTAAATAATAGTTGAACTATGTTCTTATTTTTGAGAGTTATGTTCTATAGTTCTCAAAGTATGCCATCTTGAAGAACTAGAGGTAAAGATAGGAGAAACACTATCTCATATGGAAATGATTTTTCCTCCATCATTTTTCATCATAATGGTGCACTTGGTTGTTCATTTAGCCATGGAAGCAAAACTAGCAGGATCGGTGCATTATCGATAGATGTATCCAATTGAGAGATGCATATTTATTTTTTATATTTTTTAATTTTATTATCATTCATAGTGGCATGAGAGTATAATGCTATATTAATTCATTAAATGTAGGTATTTAATGACGCTTAAGTCATATGTGAAAAATAAGGCCCATCCTGAGGGTTCAATTATGGAGGAATATATAGCAGATGAGTCTATCACTTATTGTTCTAGATATTTTGAAGGCATTGAGACAAGATTCAATCGGTTGATTAGAAATGATGATGGTGCCAATCATATGCCAGTACAAGATGCTCTCTTGGTTGTCGTTGTAGGGCAACCAATTGAAAAAGTGTTTAATATTATTCTTGATGATCAAACACTAATGCAAGCATATTGATATATCTTATATAATGGTGATGCAGTTACCTCATTCATTGAGTAAGTTTTAAAATATCCCTTTATTATATTAATATTCTATAAGGTATTCTCTAATACAATAATATAGATTTAGTTACTAACTTTGATATTTTTAATAGTGAGCATCGAATGATAATTAGAATGAGGCAGCACAGTAGGAAGAGAAATTGCCACTCCTCTCAAGTACAAGTAGAAATAGGAAGAATACATAACTCAACATTTAATGAATGGTTTCGATCTCATGTGAGTTTAGTTGAATATATTCTTATCTAAATTTAATTTTATATTAATTAAAATTTTAATAGTTTATTATTTTATTTATCAGGTTACGAGGCTGATCGAGTTAAAAATTTCATGAGTTACTAAGCATATTAAATGGCTAGCTCAAGATCCTAATAAGGTGGCGAGAAGATTTATCGGGTATATCATTGGAGGTATTAGATTTTATACAAAAGAAAGAGAAGATAGGAGAAAAACTCAAAATAGTGGTGTTGTTATCACAACCAAAACATCAAACTCAGATGAAGATATTGTCTATTATGGGATATTGCAAGATATAATTGAATTGAATTATTTTGAAAGATTTAAAGTCATGTTATTCAAGTGTAACTAGGTAGATGTGGAGTGGAGAAAAGGTGTGAAGAAAGATACATTTGGATACACACTTGTGAATTTATCAAAATTGGTCCACACTGGTGTAAACTTAAATAATGAGCCATTTGTGCTTGCATCACAAGTCCAGCAAGTTTTTTATATTCAGAATCCAGTACAACCTGAATGGCAAGTGATTTTTAGAACAAAGCCTCGAGATATATATGAAATGGATGATGAACTTTCATTTGAGTCAAGCGGTGAGCTTTGCTTAGATCATGATGAGATAATGGAAGAATGTGCTCAAGAAAATGAAGAAGTCAATTGGGTTAGAAATGACGTAGATGGCATAACTATTAGCATGAAGGATAAATCAAGAAATGATTATCAATCTAAAGAGGAATTATAGTACTTTTTTCATGAAAAAAATTATTTTAAATTATTTTTCTCTACTTATTCTTATGTTTTGGTACTGTTGCATATTATATTAAATGTTTAATATTAAGCTTTATTTTTATCACTTGTCTACTAGCATAGTTTGTATTGCATGTTGCTATGTAATTTATTAAATTATTTATTTATTATTATTAGTAATTTAATTTGAAAAAGGTTAGGTACACAATGTTGAAATGGATTAGAAAATAAAGTAAAAGTCAACTACTTCTTCGTAGCCTCAAAAAAGAAAAAGGACAAATATTGGTAGTTTATTAGAGATTCAGGCTACTTTTTCATCTCAACATTAAGGTCCTACCTCAGGTCCTCAATATTAGAGTTCACAGCATTTGCAAGCTCAAAATAATTTATAATTATCCAATGAGAGTTTAGCTTCATCTTCACATGATGATCAGATAGAATTGAATATTGATGCTGACACAGAGCATAAGTGCTATTAATATTTTATAAGAAATATATTTTTAATGATTTATTCTATTTTAATTAAATTTTTTTTATGCTTTTATGATATTATATCAAGTCTTATAATATATTTTAATTTTTTCTTATAGCAACTTCTACTGAGCCACGTAAAACTCTAGGTTCTACTTTACTTGCTGATATATGGAATTTACGTGAAGGAAAAGAGTTGCTAGAACAATTTAATATTTACAATCAGTGTGTTGATGATGGTGAACTTGAATATTTTTGTGGTACTATGGCAAGAAATCCCAATTTAACGCCACTTCAATTTGATGATTGGAGGAAAGTTCTTGTGGAATACAAAGATGAGATATGGAGAGTTGTGAAAGTAAGTTATTATAAATCTTCTATATTTAAGTTTGATCATTTAATTCAAAATTACTAGATTTGTATTATAAATATTGTTTATATTTTTTCCTATTAGATTTTTGTTCCTAAATGAAGTTTGATTTATTTTCAATCAAAGTTTAATTTGGCATCAGATAAGAGGTCATGGGTTATTAAGCAAGTTGGACATTATTTAAAAGAATTTAAACATACATTATACTGTGATAATTTTTTTAAGTATAAGACCCTAGCTGAATTGAAGGCTAACGTGGATCCTCGAACCCAACCCGATCAGTGGGTAGCACTTGCTAATAAATGGTATTCACCGAAATGGTAGGTAATATATTATTTTTTAGAATATTATGTAAGAATCTAATATTATGATTTAATACTATAAATTATGGATATATTTATAGGCAAAATCTAAAAAAGGAAAGAAAAGTCGAGCTTAGATGAAAATGCCACATATTTCTAGTACCATATCTTTTGCTAGAAGAGCTGAGATGGAGGTATGTAGTATTACTTAAAAATATATATAAAAGCCTATTTGTTTAATATTTTTTTATTCTTATTTATTGATATTCTTTTTCTTTTTGAAAAGTAGACATTGATATTCTTATATGTTAGTAAGTTATTAATTTTATTTTTTTCTTGTATAAAAGTTTAAAAAGATAGGAAAGCGTCCTGATAGAGCAAAGCTTTATATTGATTGGTACGAACATAAAGATAGAAAGCCAGTGACTACTGAGACAGTAGCCATTATTGTAATTTATTCTCTTACACTCTTATATATATTTACTATAATTATATATTTTATTTTTGATAATATAATAATAAAATCATATTACTCATTTACTCATATAACTTTTTGTATTCTCTTTTTATATAGGAGAGAATTGAGAATCTTAGAGCTGCAAAGGAAGCAAATAGTGAAACATCTCAAATTTTAGAGAGTTTTGCACCTTTGGAAGGGGACATATTATCTCAAGCAATTGGACCTAAGAGACATGGGCGTGTGCATGGAATGGATTTTGGAGTTACTCCTAAGATGTTTGAAAAGACAAATATTGACATGATAAAGGAACGTGAGCAAGAAAAAGAGGAGACAAGAATATTAATAGAGAATTATAAAACCTTAAGTAATGAAATGGCATAACTTAAGGAGTTAGTTGCTAAACTTATTGGTTCAAATGTTGAATGCATTGGACAGGTATAGTCATACCACTTTGTATGTTGAATAATTTTTTTAGTTAGTATGTATAATAATATATGTAAAGAATGTTGATTGATAATTTTAATTTTGAAAACTACTATAGGTTCCTAATGCTAGTAGTTCGATCTATGCAAGTGTTCAACCACAATCTCAACATCTTGCTACTACTAATTAAAGATTTAGTATATTTAGATGTGAGTTCATTATTTTTGAATGACAAGTAATTTATTTTTTTTATTCTCAATTGGTATAATACCAAACTCATTGCTACTCATTGGAATGTGTGTTTCACATTGTACAGTGAACATACTTTTAATTTACTTAAGACCTTCAGATAGAATAAACAATAAGACAGTGCAGTATTGGTTGCAAGAAAAGATCACAAAAAGGCATAAAACAATTTTAAGAAAACCTATATGGCTATCTCTTACTATCATAAAAAGATTTGTTGATAGATGATCTGTCTAACTAGATTGAATTAAGATTTTGAGAAAATATGGAGCTTACAAAGAGAAGATCACATTCTGAAAAAAATATTTGTTTAGCTTTGTTGAAGAAACAAAAAGATAAAATCTTTTCAAGTTTCACCATAATAGAGATATTAGCAGAGGGATGTATATATTTAAATAACTAATAAGTTAATTTGCTATTTTGCAAGTGATAAAGATTGATTGAAATATTTTATTTATGGTGGTGCTTTTTGTCAATAGTGTATGATGAAGATTTACTACATTTAGAGGTGTGAATGACAAGTAATTTATTATTTTTATTCTCAATTAGTATAATACAAATAAAAAATAAGTTGAATATACTTCATGCAGGTGATGAAGATTGATTGGAATATTTTATTTATGGTGGTGCCTTTTGTTTGCAGTGTGTGATGAAGCAAACTATGGATATTGGATTTTGTAATGCACAACTCTATTATATCAATATGTGGGTACTTTATTTTGGATTTTGTAATACAAACTCTATGGTGTCAACGTGATATTTTGTTATAAGTTTGATCATAAATGAATATTTGGATTGTTTTGACTCAATGGTCTTTGATTATATAAATTTTGATATTATAAAATTTGGTTGTCTATGTAGTTTATATTTAATAATAAAGTATTTGATTCATTACTATTTTTCACAAGTAGATTATATGATTAATGATAAATATAAATTTAAAAAATAGTTAATTAAAAATAATTAAAATGATATTTATTAATGTCATTATAAGTATAATAAAATGATATATTATACCTACTCTAAAATTATAAAGCAATGATTAAAAAATGTCATAATAAGTTAGTTATACCGACGTTTCTGCATATGTTGGTATACGTGTTTATGGTGACGTATACAATTATCACTACTTATTTTATATACGTCAATGTCAATAATCTAAACTAACATTTATAAGTATTGCAATAAATTATTAATAGTGACATTTGTCAAATGTCGCCATAAATCTCCTAAGTTGACATTTATAAGCATCTTTATAAGCTTATGATAAAAAAATATTACATCTCATAACAACATTTTGAAACATCATAATAATACATACTCTTGAGATATTTGCATAGCATCATAATAAATTGTCACTATAAATAGGGTACCGATGTTTGTGAGAATCGTCGCCATAAAAGCTAATGATGCTCACTTAAATGATGTTTATCCGACGTTTGTTAAAAATGTCGATATAGAGATATTACGATGCTTGTATGGTCTCTTGCATCATTTGTTGAACATCGTCATAAATCTTTTTTGTTATAGTGAATGACTGCACATCTTATGCAGTTGAAAACTCGGGATGCAGGATTTTAGGTGGAACCAAAGATCATAGATATGATGGAGAAGCTTCAGATTTCAAAAATCCCTTCCATAGGAATATTTTCATCCATTGGTGTAAAGGTCGAGGTGATTTGTTCGTGCAACCAACCCACTGGTATGATTTTATCAAGATAGATCTACCTGAATATTTAAGTAGTCTATAAATAGAGGTGTTTCTTAATTAACTAGATCAGATCGAGCATATCTTCGAGTATAAGAAGGTACCCGATGATAAGAAGGTAAAGCTTGTCACTTGACAACAAGTATAAGGGCTTCTAGCTAGTGGCAATAATTGAAGAAGACCAGGGAGCACAGATACAAGCCATTGGTCACTAAAAAGATGAAGAAGGCATTGAGGAAGCAATTTTTGCCCTTCAACTACATGCAATCTCTATACCAACACCTATAAAACCTTCGACAAGGGCTTAGATCTGTGAATGAATACACGAAATAGTTCTACCAATTGGTCACTAAAAATAACCTACTGAAGAGCGAAGGGTAGATAGTTGCAAGGTACCTTGGTAGCCTACGACAGCAAATCCAAGATGCCTTGAGGCTCCACTCCCTATGGATGGTCAAAAAGAAGTACAACCATACTATGATTGCTAAGGAGCAGTTACGGTGAAGACCTATTTTCAAATTTGATCCTTCCCTACAAAGCAACCAAGCGCTGGAGAATCAGAGGGACATGTGGTGCAGTATGGCTCCTACCTCTCCTATTCGTAGTATTGTGGATATGAGGCCCTCAAAGCCAACCCTGGTAGGATCTTCTATGCTATGGTATTATAATTATAGCGAGATCAAGCACCCATGAAGCAAGTGCAAGAAGCCTACTGGATGGTTTGAAAAGTAGTTGCTGATCGAAAAGGGAGATAAAAAATCTGACAAGGATTAAGAGCCTATTTATGATGAAAAGGCTGAAAAAAAGGATGATTCCCTACTATTTAGAGACAGTGAAGAGACTCTTGTTGTTTGAAAGAGCCCGTTTAATCCCAAAAAGGAGGAAGAAGATTGAAGGCAAACCAATATTTTCTATATCTGCTACACCATTGAAAAAAAGATCTGCAAAGTCATCATTGATGGAGCTAGCTATGAGAATGTTATCTCTCGAGAAGCTGTTATGAAGCTAAATCTGACAACTCAAAAGCATCCTCAGTCTTACAAGGTATCATGGTTCTAGAAAAGGAGCAAGATAATTGTCGATGTCACTATCTTATATTATTTTCTATTGGATAGAAGTACTTCGATAAAATTTGGTATGACATTGTTGCTATGGAAGCCTGCCATATGCTTTTATAGAGGTTGTGGTACTATGATCGTAGTGTTAGTTGTGATGGATGTTGGAACACCTACACATTCTGGAAGAACAGACAGAAGATTACTCCAACACTGATGAAAAAGAAGAAACTATCTCAACCTAAGCATGAGACTAGCATCAACCTTCTGACGAAGAACGTCAGCTTGATGGAAGCAATGGAGGCTTCAAACTTGACGATGAGCTCTTCCCAACCTGGGGAGGATGATATAGATATTAAAGCGGGTAGAGATTTTAATTTGATGGACTGGATCCGAATGGACAAGAAACCAAGCTGATTACATCTGATATAGCTGATTTTAACACTATTGCCATAGAATGGGCATAACTTTCTCATCTGGTGTTAGAATCGCTATTAGAACCCTAATTTCGATAGCTCTTTTCGAGCTCTACGAACCTAATGCTTTGCTGTTTCTATGTATTTTAGAATAAGATTCTATCATTTGATAGGTTAATCGGAGCTCAGAAGAATCCTAGACGAATAGGGATTCTCAATCTTTATCCTAGTTTATATTGAACTTATTCTAGTTTAAGTCTGTTAGGATTTTTCTTTTATAAATACAGCCCTATTGACCAATGTTGGAATTAGTTTTAGTTTATTTTCTGATATTGAATAAAAAACTCCTAATGAAAATTTTTTTTTTCTGCTATTCTCTGGTTTTGTGCATCTCCATTCTTTTCCCTACCTAGGCATGGCCTTGGCTGCATCATAAGGCTACCTGCCAAGGTCAAAGGTTTTTCTTGCATCCCCCCGGTTTCTCAGTAATCTTCTCTAACAGGAAGTTCCACTTGGCTTTGTTTAGAACTAAATGGTGAAGAGGTAGCCCCAAATAATGGATTGGAAGATGTTCAAGCTTGCACCCAAGCATTGCTGAAAAACCTTAACCTCTTTCCTCTACCGTATTCAAGATAATAAGCTGAGATTTGTTGAAATTAACTTTTAGACCTGTAAGCAGCTTATAAGCATAAAGGATGAGCTTAAGAGAATTGAGATGATTTTTGTTTGCATTGCAAAAAAATTAGTGTATCATCTGCAAACTGTGTGCAATAGAATTGGCCAGTGATCTCAGTGGGACAAATATTAGAGATGAGTCCTTCCGAACCTGCACACTTTAGAATGCAAATGAGAGTATCAACCACCAAAATAAAAAGCAAAGGGAAGAGAGGATTGCCTTGTTTCAACCCCTTCTTATTCCAAATCCATTTACCTAGGGAATTATTGATGAGGATCACGGATCTTGCTGTTGTAAGAAGAGAGGTTATCCAATCTATCCAGCATTGATTGAATCTTTATTTTTGAAGCAACTCAGATAGAAACTCTACAAGACACTATCAAACACCTTTTGAAAATCCAATTTGCAAAGCGGGCCAGGCATTATTGTTCTCTTACTAAAAGTAATCAATTTAGCTACCATGATAAAGCTTCCAAAGATCATCCTGTCCTTAACAAACATGGTTTGAAAGTCTAAAACCAGGGAGCCAACAAATGGCCTTAATCTAAGAGACAAAGCCTTTGAGATTATCTTAATTACTCCATTATCAAGGCTAGTGGGTCTACGATCTGCAATAGATAAGCTATCAATTTTTTTTTAAAATCAAGCTGATGTACGTGTAGTTCCGGATACATCTACTGAAGAGTTGTAGAAGGCTTCAAATGCTCACAGCAAGTCAAATTTAATAACAACCCAATAATTTTGGTAAAAAGAGTTAGGAAAGCCTTCAAGAACCAGGGATTTATTCCCTGCAAGGCTAAGCACAGCCCTCTTAACTTCATCTTTGATGAAAGACTTAGTTAGTGTATATAAATCTGGTGTTGCTTCAAGATACAACTATTCCCAGTCCATGTTTGATGACCTTGAATGCATTTCATCCCAATATAGATCCAAAAAAAGAGTACAAGACCTTGTGTAGTTCTTCCTGATTGGTGAAAGCACCCCCTATGTCGCTCTGAACTTTAAGAAATTGGTTTTTCCTTCTCCTATTGCTTACACTTATATAGAAAAACTGAGTATTCCGATCATCATCCCTTAGCCACAAGCAGCTAGACCCCTGCTGCTGCATGATTCCCTTCCTCTATAAAAAAGTGTCAAGCTGATCCTTAAGTTCATTGTATTGCTGCTACCTTTCCTCTATTGATAGTCCATCATTTTCCTCTATCATGCCCAAGCACTCTATTTAAAGATACTCCAACCTCCCCCTTCAATCCACGTCAGAGTTCATGGGATTTCACTATCGATTTGCCAAGCTCCATCACAAAGAGTTTCCTCCACCATTGTAGCCAATTATCATAAAAAAACTAAGGTAAGGCCCAAATCTTTTGATTTATTTTCCTCCATACTCTCCTTAACCTCTAAGCCATGATTTCTGACCATATATCACTAGAAATTTTTGAGAAAAAAATAAGCCTCAAAATTCTCCTATTTTTCCGCTCTTTTCCTTGAATTGCTGGTGCAGTGTGGGGTCGCTAACCACCGGAGTGGGACTTTTGGATGTGCTACCATAGGCTGCATCCTCGAACACCATCTTCTTGGTGAAAGTATTCCCCTATTTCGAGGAAAGGGGGGATTCAATGGAATCCCCTATTATGCTCAAAATGTAAGAAAGAAGAAAGAAAGAAAAATAAAGAAGAGAGTTTCTCTCTCCTCTTGTCTCCTTCCTCTCTCTTTCCTACTTTCTCTTTCTAATTTTTTTCTATAATTTCTCTCTCTAAAATTTTTCTCTCTACTTTCTCTTTTTATGAAGTTTCTCTCTCCAAAATTAATCTAGTAAATAGCTTTCATTTAATGAGTTTGATCAATCCTGATTAAAGGGTCGTGATCTATGATTGTGGGGGGCATACTAACCTCCACCATGACTTTTATCAAACACTACTGATATAATCATCTTTGATTTTTGTTGAACCATATATATCCTAGCCTCATCTTAATTGGATAAAGTTGTAATGACTGGATTGATTTAGATTATTGAATGTGATTGTCCATCAATCCTGTTTTTATTAATTATCAGTATCCTTTTTAATTATTGGATTTGATTCTATATAGGGATGTAATCATCTTGACAAGAAAATGTCCAGTGGCAAGATACTGTAATATAATTTATTAATTATATATTTTTAAAAAAGATTTTTGAAATTACTTAGATTTGTTGGAATACATATGAGATAAGTAATGTTTTACTTTTTCTAAATTTATCAATAAATTATATAATATTTTTTATATTAAATTATTCATGATTTATAAATTTGATGCATGTTGAATTGCCAAATATGTCCTTTGTTGGTATAGAAAATGATGCTGATGCCAAAGTTTATTGAAGTTGGAGAAGATGAGGTCACTGATAAGACCTGCAAGGTAAAGTCCAAATCGGAGGTGGATGGCTTCGACAGGATCCTTCAACGGTCAAGTTAGTTTTTTGACCAACAATAATGGAGTACTCATGAGAATTAAAAGCAAAGAGAAGAGCTCAGAGAGAAAAATATATTTGGAGAATCTCTTATATAGGTGGAGCCTATAATAGAATAAAAGTAATAGCTATAATAAAATATTAGTAGATTATTCGAGCCACGTGGAGTTTGTTATAGAGAGTGGACTGTTATTTATCATGACTTATAAGCTATTGAGTTCTATTTGTTAGAGTTCGGATGTAGCTTTTGAACCTATTAGCAGGCCACGCATATTGGGATAAAGAACTTGGAGCTAGGTAGGCTGAACTTGGAGATTGACTTATAAATGGCAGGTGGCGGATCTGTAGTTAGTTAGAATCTATTGATACTATCTTTAGTAGCTTCGAGGAGTTCGGCCGACTTTGAAGAGTTCAACCATTTTCGAGATCGATTGGGAGTTGAAATGGATGAACTTCTTATTGGTGCCATTTGCTTTACTTTCAGGAGCTCTGTTGCACTCAAGATCGGCCTGAATTTTGGATTGAAGGAGTGCTATGATTCATTATCTATAGAGTGGTTGCTATTCTAGATTGAGAATCAGATTTGTGCTGATGATGAAGTCTTTTCACTGTTTAAGCTCGTCCGATCAATATGCATCATATAGGCTGGCTAGATTTGCTATTGTCAGAAAGGTATGATGAAATTTGGCTACACTTAAGTTCTGCCACTATCCATAAATTAGAACAAAAGAATTTATCCGAGATAGAATCTAACTGGGAAGGAATTCGATTGGGTTAAGTCCCTACCATAAGGTTAATGAGATATGCTATATGCCACAAAGAAATTCGGCTACATTCAAGATTTACTATAGACAAAATTGGAAGGTGTTGGGATTCAATATTCGATGAGGCTTTGTTGATACTAGGACCAAAATCAGTTATCATATCCTTCACCATTCAAGTTTGGCCAGACGAAGTTCATCACTCCTTAGGGGCATTCTGCAATTGCTGAGAGAGAGCAAAAGGTTACTACCAAGAAGTTCATCCAGTCCATATGGTTTGAAGGTCGGCCTCCTTGAGTTGAATTGGACTAGAAAATCGGTTTAGTTGGAGTTTGGCCACGATTCTTGCGACTCTGGATGAGGCCATATCAAGATCAAGCTTCTTATTGGACTTTGGCAGGAGTTGTTTTATCCCCAATATTTGTACCCCTACTTTCGAGTTTGAAGATCGAATGAAAGGAGTACAAAGAAATAGTGGACACTGAAGTTCTTTTCTGATTTTCTGCTTTTCAAAAGTAAAAAATTTTGGCTTTTTCCCGACTAGCGCCGAAGCTTCTTAATAAGCAAAAGACGTTGAAAGAATTTTTGTTTCGAAATTCCCCCCAAGCACAATACTCTAAGTACGACATCATTATTGTCTTACCAGACGTCGGCTATGAGTGGGACACGTAGTAGGTGAGGGATAGCTGAAGAGGATAGGCAATAATAACCTTTCCGATTTTCTCTGACTATTTAAACCCCTCCTCCTCTGATTTTCTATCTCCACTTGGTTCTTCCTTCATTCTTCTGTGTCCTTCATCTTCCTCAAGCTCAAGTGCTCCACTCCACCTTCCCTATGGTCACCCTGTCTTTGTTCGTCCTTCAATTGTCCGATCGTATTTCCACCTCCTTTGGTCACTTTAAGTTAGTATCCTAACCCTTTATGTGTACTTCTTTACTCATCTTCTATCTTTGCCCTTTCGATTTCTTCATAAGAGTTTTTTTGCTCTTCTCGAATTCTTTCAAAAGTTTTGCAACCCTTTTCTTTCAATTTTCTGAGAATTTTTTTAGTTAAGTTTGATCCAGATATCTTTCAAAATATCTTGGTCCTCCAGTTCTAGAAGTTCGGCCCATCCGAACTTGTTAGATCCTAGCCCTAGAGAAACCGTTGAACCTACTAAGGCACCTTGGCCGACCTTCATCCCTGAAACCATCCCCTGTTCTTTGCATTCTAAAGACCTTTCTTCCATAAGAATTCGGTATGGAATTTCTCTCGAATATGAACTGAAGCTTTCTGAATTGAGCGACTGAGCTTGTGCCCCTCCCCCGGATCGCTTCTGCTTGTATTTGGAGGCCTTTCATGCTGGATTAAGACTTCCATTTTTTCTTTTTGTAGTGGCACTTTTTCATTTTTTGAATATTTCCTTAGCTTTCCTAGTGCTGAACTCCTTTAGGTTTATCATAGGGGGGGTGCTTGGTTCATGATCAAAATCGAAATTGGAATGAAAATCAAAATGAATTGGAATCAAAATTGGAATAGCCAAATCCTATGAAGTGTTTGGTTTATGACCGAAATTAGAATCAAAATCAAAAATAGAATAAAAATTTGAATCCATAGGAGAGAGTGGGGATTGAGTTTTAGGTAGAATGGGAGTCATCCATTTTCATTCCACCCCAAAATCAGAATTGTGGGACTCCTCCCAACCAAGCAGTTGGAATGAGAGTCATCTATTCCCATTCTGATTTTGGACCTCTACTCCCCCCAACCAAGCATCCCCAGGATTCTTTTCTCTTTGTATCTCAGCCAAAGTTCATCTTACCATATCTTTGTTCGATAACTACTTTACCTTCAAACGCCATCCCATCACCAAAGATGGGTGGTATCTCTTCCCCCAGTTCAACAAGAAGGGGCTACTAAAGGGCGCCCCTTCTTCCATTTATAACTAGAAGAAAAAAATTTTCTTTATCTCCTGTCCGATCTTAGAATTAGGATTTTCTTTCTAGGGTCACTTAAAAGATTCAGTCTACCGAGCTCTAGGGTTGGAGAGGTCAGATCTTGATTCTGCCAATAAGCTAAAGGATTATAAGATTCCTTTGTTGTCCAAACTTATTGACAACCAGACTCTGTTTAATCTTGGCTTAAGCCCACTCAACCCCAAAGGTGCTCAAGTTCATCTTCTTTTGTTTTTCTTGTTTTCCTTCAAACCTCGACTTTGCCATTATCATAGAAATGTCTCCTGAAGAAATGGAGATGTTATCGAGGGGGCTTCAAGCTCTAAAGAGGAAGAGGAAGAACTTCGAAGAATCATCCAAATGGGCAAAAATTGAAGAATCAAGCTCCACCGCTCTGGGAGGACTCTCTACTCTAGAAACTATGGTACCATCGATGACCTTGAGCCTACCTGTTGAGGTCCTTACTTCAATTCTTCTCTCTGAAGAGGAAATAAAGAGGAAGAAGATGATGATCGTCGGGAAAGCTCGACCCTAACGGAATTCAGGAGAATCGAGCGCCAACAGCATCAATTGGGATAATGCTTCCTTCAATGACTGAAGGGTCGTTAAGGCCCTGGTTGATGCATGTGTCCTTCCACACATTGTCAAAAGGATTACTTGCACCAACCTTGACCAACGGGTCAAGGACCTTCTCGGGGTATACCTTGAGGTAGTGATTTTTCTTTATTTCTCAAGTTTGGTTGTGAGTTCTTCAATAGTATAACTGATTTTGTTGCTTGCAAGTCAGCCATCAATTGATGGCTAATATTGAGATGATTAACACTGAGAGAGCTGAGGCCTTGAAAGTTGTAGAAGAGGCCCAAGGATACAAGATCGAGGTGAGCCACCTCTCGGTCGAGGTTGAACATCCACAGGGAGTGCTTCAAAGGGAGGAGTGGACATTTGCTGACTTAAGGGAGGCACTGACCTCAGAAGAAAGGAGGAAGGAGGTCGAGACAAATTCAATTTAAGATAAGAAGTAGGTGGTAGAAGAGGTCATTTCCTCCTTCAAATCTTCAAAGAAATTGAGGGAGATCAAGGTGGCCTTTGCTTAGGAGGCCTTCATCAAAGGATATAACCTCTACCAATCAAAAGTTGTGGAGAAGTTTCTTGAGTTGAATCTCAACTTTTTATCAGGGGAACTCTCCAAGGATGAAGCCGAACTTCCTTCCGATGAAGCCACTCTTTCAGATGCTGCTACTGACCCTATCACATTTGCCCCCACTGCTGCTAAAGGACCTACACTAGTTGGGGCTGTGCCAGGCTCCTCCAATACTCCCGCAGAGGTTTGAGACCTCTCATTGTACTCATTTTTTTTTTCTTTTTATCTTTCATGTATTCAAATATTTTAATTAATGAAAGCAAAATCTTTTCCTTTTGCCATTCTTCTTTATCATGGTGTTTCTGTATGTTAAGTGCAGTCTCCTATTGAACCTGAACCTCTACCTCAAGGTATCTCCTTAAAGGCCCATATAATATCCTAAAAACTACTTAGGATATTTGATAAATCAAGCTTTAAGGGACCTAAATTTTAACTTGTCCACCTGTTATCTCTTGACATGAGCTGGACAACCCCAAATCTTGAGATAACTTAGATTTGGCTCTTATTATGCCACATCACATATGGTATGGTAAGGACAGTTTTAGAAGAAACTCTATTCAATAAATAAATGGCTATTAGAAGACTATATCCCTAAAGAAAAATAGGAAGGTCTATGAAGCTCATCATGGAATGGATCATATCTAATAAGATCCAATTTCTTCATTTTAAAATCTCTTTAAGTTGAGGTGCTCTAGGCAGAGTCCACTGTGAGACTATGCCATGTTACTTATGATAGTCTAGAAATTCTCTACTAAGGTATTTGCCTCTTCTTAAGGAATTTTTTAGTTTGTTTTTTCATTTCATGTCTAAATTTTTTAAACTTTTCAAAGTTCTTAGACTTATGATGCATAAGGTACACATATCCGCACTAAGAAAATTATCGATAAAGATAATGAAGTAGACAAAACTATCTCTGACCAGCACATCAAATGGGCCGCAGATAACTAAATGCACCAAAGCAAGTAACTCGGTGGTCCTTTCTCTATGTCCTATAAAGGGTAGCTTGATTATTTTTTCTTGAAAGCATGATACCCAGACCAGATATAACTCAAAAGTCAATAGGCCCAATAGTTCAATTTTCTTTAATTTGTTAATTCTGTCTTCTCCAATATAACTTAGCCTAAGGTGCCATATGTACTTTTTGTTTATACTATCTCTAGGTTGTTAGATCCTATGGCATTCATACTTTCCTCGACATAATTCATCGATACATCAACATATAACTGAAAGAGACCGTTAATAAGAAAACCACTACCAACTTTATTATTTTCAAAAAGAATGATATAGTGGTCCTTATGAAAACTAATTACATATCCTATGTCAAACAAGAGATAGAAATCAGGTTCCTGCTCGTAGCAGGTACAAAGTAATAGTCTTTAAGTTCTAAGATGCTTCCAGATGATAGTCATAGAGGATACGTTCTCATGGCCACAACAGCAATCTTTGCTCCATTCCTGACACATAGGATCATTTCACCCTCTCTCAACCTCCTATAAAACTCAAGACCCTACAAAGAAGTGCATAAATGAGCACTAGATCTAGAGTCAAGCATCTAACTAGATACAGAAGAAACCATCAAGTTCATCTCAAAGACAAGCATATTTTCAAAATGTCCTCCTTCCCTCTTGTTCTTCAGACTTGCTAGGTAAGCAGAGCAGTTTCATTTCCAATGGCCATTGGAGTTGTAGTAAAAATACTTTTTCTTCTCCGTAGCCTTCTTCTTCAATTCCATCTTTTTCTCCTTCTTGTATCCCTTATCTTCTACTTCCTTACGAAGTTCTTCTTCTTCCTATAGGACTTTCTCTTGGAAGAAGTCCACTCCATAGCAAGTACCGAGCTCCTTGAACTCTTCAAGATGCCTCAATAATCACCAGCATGTTCATGAGCTTAGCTAAGGTGCATTGGATCTTATTCATATGAAAGTTTACAATAAACTATCCACATGAATCAGTCAAGGACTACAAAATCAAATAAATTTGTAAGTCCTTGTCTATAGACATGTCGAGCCTCTCAAACTCTCCTAAGTCCTTGATCATCGACAAGTAATGATCACGAATGGACTGGCCATAATGCATCTATGCTTTAAAGAGTCTTTTGGATACTTCGTAGCATGCTGTACAGCTCTACTCACTATATAACTCTTGTAGATGAGTTAGCATCTGCTTGGCAATCTTCATGTCCTCATGTTGGCACTGCAACTTATTAGACATTAAGGCCAACACATATCACCTAACTTTATTATCATCATCCAGCCACTTATCATAAGATATTCTCTGATCAGTGGTCGGATGGGCTGATGAAGGAAAAAGGTCCTGGTCAAGAACTTAGGTCAGCTTTTCAAAACTCAAGACTATTTTTAAGTTCTGGAGCCAATCCTTGAAATTAAGTCTGGTCAATCTATTGGTCTCTAAAATCCTAACTAGAGGATTTGAAGCAGGCATGATTCTTATAGAGAGTCAAAGTTTCTAGTTAGATTTTATATTAACTTAATCAATTTATTTTAAAATTTTTATTTTTAAAATAAATTAAGACTTCTACTATTTTTTTTGGATTCCTGTACTCCCATGGAAGAGATGCAAAAATCTTCATGATTAAAAATTTTTAGTGGATGTTGCGGTCCTATCAATTGGTTCACCACCTCACCTAATAGTTATTGATGATGAGTCAATCAATGAGTGGACAACTCTTATCCAATATTTCTCTAAACAAGTTGCAGCCAACTTCAATCTCTAATTCATGAAGCTCACTATGCTCAAAATATTGCTCCACTCCTTAATTAAGTCATACCCATCGTTTGCATGAAATGGATTCATGATTGGGACTCTCACCATATCCAAAATATTGAGCCCAACCCTTCCTCCATCCCGTAGCATCTTATGTCTAATAGTATGACTATGTTTTTTTCAATGCAACTGAACCACTATATCCAACCAAGTACAATCAACTCTGGAAAGGACCCACACAACTACAATAGTGAAAAACTAGTTGACTTAATATTTTATAGGAAGATTTTAATTTAGATCTCATTTTTAATTGTTATAACAGTTATGACTAACCTAGTGACATGAGTTAGCTTGAACTATTGAAATCTCAATACAGAACTAAATCGACCCAATTGACCAGGTAAGCAAGATCGGTGGGAGGGATATGCTATTAACTTGCCATAGATGCATCATAGACGAGTAGCTTTCAATTAAAGACCATCAGTCATATCTACCGAACTTACCTTAGACACTAATTTATCAATTCAGAATTAATCGAGTTTGCGTACAATCCAGGTTTGAACCATGAAGCTAGATTGGGCCCTAAAATTATCAATAATATATGGCTATTAATCGATCTTGACCAAACTTATAACTATTGGGCTGGTCATTGAGTACTCTTGATCCCATCCTAACCAACCTTTTATTCAATTTGATCAACCGCTCAGGTTAGACCTAATCAAGCTACCCACACCCTAAACCCATGTATTATGAAAATGTATTAGATTTTTAATTCTTAATTTTAGATCTAATTATTTTCATAACTTAATTCTTAATTAAGTATAACAGGATTCAAAAAATAAAATATGAAAATAGATCCTAGGATTTTTAGATCTAGGATTTAGCAAAAAATAAATTTTATTCTTCCTCATGAGGATCATCATGCAGCACGCCTAATGCCATAAGAGCACCCCATTGTATGGAAAGCGAGGACCTTTAAACCCTTCTTTCTCTTATGACCAGACGGCCAAGGAGACTACCTCAATCAGAATACTTTGCTACTAATAATATATCTAGATCTATATCATGCATATATCACATATAAGAAATAGATCTAATCTAATCATGCTTTGAATATACATCTCATGTATCTAAAAAATATATCTTATGCATTTTAAAGTTCATACTATTTTTGATCTCATAAAAAATCTAATCTAGATCTATGAACCAACAACCTAGCTCTGATACTAGTTGAATAAACTTTTATGCTGGACTGGATCGGATTGGATCAGATGTAATGAAATTTAAAACTTTTTGAATTCCATCCAGCCAAGGATTCGTAGATCTGATTACATGAATCTAGAAACAAGCATGCATAGGATAGCAATTATATCATCTTGCATGGGTAGATGATCTTCTCGCTTCGATGATCCAAATCTAATGTTGAGGTTCGCTTTCAAGCCGTGCACGTGCCCGGCCTCTATCAATATCTACTCAAGTTTAGATCTAGACGTCTTCTCCTTGCTCGATCTAATTTCAAAAATCAAATATGGATCTCCAACTTTTACCTTTTGATCAGATTTTTGGTAGCAACTCAATCGACACACGATTTAGATCTCCTTCTTCTTCTTGCATGGACAACACTTTGACGTTCAAATGCTAAATCAGCCCAACACTTGGGCATGGGAGAGTGAGGGGAAGAGAGAGAGAGGATCTGGAGAGAAGGGAGGAGATGTGGAGAGGGAGGAGTAGGGCTTCGCACTTGGCAATTGGAATACTAAATCCTTTGTATGGACTCCTATTTATAGAAGTAGGAATACAAGAGTCCTAGGGCTTTAAGTATGTGACTGGGTCAAATACTTAAAGCAGAAGGACTCTCGGAAATATATGGCATCCCATCTCCTTTTCTCATAACATTTTGTCACACAAAATGGCCTCCAGGTGTGCGCCACCTTATCCTGATAAGGTGGTTGGCACCTGAATAAAACCTCCTCTTATTTGAAGTTTAGATGAAAACAAACTCCATCTAATTTGATTTCAATTGATCAGTTCAAACAAAATCAAACCCTTATCCTCATCTCTTGTGGGCACACGCTAGGAAGGAGGATGGTGTGCACCCTCTAGAATTCTCTCTCTAAGAAGAGATGGTGCATGCCCCCATGAGAAAAGTAGGGGGCGTGCACCCCTTCTCATCTATGCAAGACTTGGTTAAAAGGGAGGAGGGTGCCAACACTTGGTGCCCCCTCATCCTTATCCACTTAAAAGATTAAGACATGGTCCTAATCTAATTAGAACAAGGCCATTTAGGATTTTCGAACAAGCCAAATCTAATTTGACTGAGTCCAAAGTAAAAGAAAATCCAATGTAGGAGAAATTAGGTTCAATCATATACTAGCATAATTTTCTTAAAACTAATTGGATCAAATTCAAATCAATGAAATTGTATGAGTCCAATTGAAAACATCCAAAGCCAAACCCTTATTTGTGTGATCCTATAGGTTCAATTCTATATGGTAATGGGATATGTCGTTATCTCCATCATCAACATCATCAAAATTTTTTTCGATGGACCAACTCTTTTCGATTCACCTAATTAGAATTATTGATCATCGAGATAATTCTAATCGATCCCATAATCTACCAATGATACCTAGCATTATATGGTGGCAACCCATCATAACTGAAAAGAATCTCTCGATACAGCTATCATGTGATTCAGTTCTTCTATCATGAATCTCGATAAAATTAAGGTTAAGGTTAACTCGTTAAACCTTATGCCTGTCATATGATTGAATCAATTAATTCGAGTCCAATGTGAAGTCCTAATAGAAATTTTTTTCTATTATTTCATACTACCATGGCCATGGGCTTTAGGACTCAATCTCATGATCACCATAGGACTACTCCTTTATTAAGGTTGATAGATATCATCTTTATGTGATCCAATTCCTACAATGAACATACTATAGCCAACATATACCTCAGGATTCTATATGACTAGAAGACTGAGTTATAGCATAGTCAAACTATAACACCCTGAAGGTGAACTATCGATGCACCTTAGGTTAGAGAACCAGATATACTACTATAGCAATGAGCGAGTCATTGATGAGAAGATAGACTTTCTTATGACTGCTCGAAGTTGATTATGTTCAGTATCCTTGTTCTTAACAAGCACTTATACTTTCGCTCCGATGTCTCCATACCATAGAATGCAAAACTCATCTATCCTAAAAAAGTGATTGTATACTAATATTCTGGATCAATCATCATCCTCATGATGATTCTATAATTGGGAGCAGATTATGAGTTACTTATGATAACACATATCTTAAATTTTCAACTCTTGAGAATATGTATTATCATATCCATTAACCTAATGGATGAATCACAGACATAAATTACATCAATGTGATTAACAAAATAATCTAAATTTTATTTATAATAATTCAAAATTATAAATTATGCCTAAAAAAGTATTACATGTATTGGTCAATCTGGCTTCTAGGGCATACATCTAATAGAAACCATACATAGGATGCTTGTTTTAATCGGTATAGAGATTTATGGAGATAATAGACATAATCTAGAAGATCGTGGTTCTCAAATCCTAGCTGTTGAAACATGTAGACTTTCTCTATCCAGTTGCCATGTAGAGATGTATTGTAAACATCTAATTGCTGGATGGACCAATCTTGAGAGATTGCAAGACTTAGAATAGATTGAATTGTGGTAGCTTTGATAACCAAACTGAATGTCATATAATACTCGAGGCCAAGTTGTTGGTGGAATTCTTTAGTAACTAAACGTGCTTTGTAGTGCTCGAGAGAACCATCAGCCTTTCTCTTGATCTTGCAAACCCATTTATACCCAACCAAGTTTTTTTGATGAGATGAATATGGTACAAGAGACCACGTATCATTGCAAATAAGAGCATTAAATTTCTTAGTCATTATAGCACGCCACTCAAAGTGTTTAGATGCCTACATAAGATAAGTAGGTTCCATGATGAGGATAGTGGTAGTGAGGGTGGATGGCTAGTTGGGATGGGATCGAAGCATCATGGAATGGATACCGATGGATTGGGAAGGTGGGTCAAAAGAGGGCGTGTCTAGTTGGAAAGCAGTTGTAGGAGAAGGTGTGGGAAGAGAGGGTTTTATTGATGAATGGTTCCAATAAAAGTCAATAAGTAATCAAGTTCGAACATGTGCAGATTCGATAATGCTAAAGGGATTAGGATTGGGATCAGTCAAGAAAAGTGGTGTTAAGGCAGACTGAGACATGGGGGTTGCTATCGATGATGAGATGGACAGACAGGATAAAGGGGAATGTGGAATTGGTGGAGGTATGAAAGGTAGTGGTGGGGTGGCCTCTTGTGGAGGTTGAAGAGATGTAATGCCCCAAGAAGGGGAAGAGGGAGATGATCGCAGTGGAGGACTTAATAGGAAGTGAGATTGAAAAGGAAAGATACATTCATCAAATTGAACATGCCTAGCGATATATGTACTATTTGTTGTCAAATTGAAATACTGATAGGCACTATGAGAGGGACTATAGCCAAGAAACACACACGGTTGAGATCAGTACTTCATTTTGTAGAGATTGTAAGGACGAAAAAAGGGATAACATGGACATCCAAAGATTTGCAAGAAGGCATAGGATGGTGGTTTGTTGTAAATGAGTTCAAAGAAAGACACGCCACTAGAGACTTTGGACAATATCCTATTAATGAGAAAGATAGCCATTTCAAATGCATAGTACCAGTACGATATGGGCATAGACCCATGAGCAAGAAGAAAGAGGTCGGTTTCCATAATATGATGGTGATGGTGTTCAACTGCCCCTTGCTACTTGTGGGTGTGAGGAGCAGCCACACGATGGATAATGCCAATTTTATTAAAAAAAGAAAAGAGAGTGAAACTCTCCTCATCAGTTTGTTTGGATTGATTTAATAATACGAGAAAAATGTCATTCAACCAAAGCTTGAAATTGCAAGAAAGTAGAGGACACATCAGATTTATATTTTAGTGGATAAAACCAAATGAATTTGCTTTGATCATCAATAAAAATTATGTAATAGCAGTATCTCAATAAAAATAGATTAGGGGAAGAATCCCAAACATCCCTATAAATAAGATGTAATGAAAACTGACTGCGATGATGGCATGGAGATAAATGCAACTTATTAAATTTGCCTAACTGATACAAGGGATGAAAAGGATGAAGATGTGAAAACTTGTAGGAAAGATTATTGGTCTGCACCATGGAGCAAAGCAAGCGATAATAGGGATGGCCCAAACGATTGTGCCAGCCATCAAGAGTGGTGCTCTTAGCTATTTGAACAAATGCAGATAAAGGAGAAGGACTGGAATTGAGAGTGTATAATCTTCCTTACTCGAACCAGATAACACTGTGCACTTGGTAGTTTGATCCTTCACAAGAAAATGATATAGGTGAAATTCAAAAATGATGTTGTTATCTTTTGCAAATTGTTATACAAAAAGTAAATTTTTGAAAATAGAAGGGATATGTAAGATGTTAGATAACTGAAAACAAAGAGAAAATTGAGGAGAGAAAAAAGATCTATGCCCAATATGTGATATGTGTAACCCCTTACCATTGCCTACATACACTTGATCAGGACTAGTGTACTCATCATAGGAGAACATAGAATGAATGTCAGGAGTGACATGGAGAGATACACCTATATTGGGGTACTAGATGAGGGCAGTGGAGAGGTGAGGGGTAGGGAGAAGTGGCTAATTAGGATAATGGTAAAATGGATTTAGATTGGATATGGAAAATATGAGAAATTGACATTGGGTTGTGGAGAGAAGTATGGATAGGGCTACCGAGGGTGATAGAAATAGGTGGTATTAGAGTGGTTGCTACGATTGCAAAGGAACATCATTAAGAACCACGACCACTAGAAGGACCAAAATAGCCACGATCTTGACCAAATCAGCCATGGCCCTCATGACCTCGAGTAAAGCTATGACCAATAGAGAAGCTAGGTTTACTAGAGAAATGGGATGACCATTGAGCAGTATTGGTGGTTGGATTAATAGAATGTGTGGTATCAGCAACGATTAATTTTCTGAATGCTCACATGCTTTCATGGCTAAGTAAGAGACCATGAAGTCCAATATACATCGGAGGGGTGTCTCAATTAACAATACCAGAGACCATGTCTTACATATTATCGCATAAAGCACGTAGAACATTGAGATTAAATTCAATTTGCTTGAAGGCATTATTAGAGGTAGCAAGTTCATCAGCCCCATCTTTTGCACATTAGAGAAGAGAGGTGACAGTCTTATCTAGTTTTTGACAAAGATTCTATAACTCTAAGTGTAGAGACATGAACCGAGTAGGAGATGCTGAACCATAGGCTTTATGAAGAGTGCTATAGCATTTAAAGCTGGTCTCTTTGTCAAGAAGAAGAGGAACCAAGTCTTCAGATAACAAAGCAACAAGAAGGCTTACAAGTTGGGAATCTTATTATTGCTAAGCAACAACAATAGGATTGGTGGACTGTAGGTGAAAGCCATCGACAAATCCAAATAGACCTTGATCCTTTAAGAAGGGAGTTATTTGCTTTCTCTAAATTAGAAAGTTGGACGCTTTCAACTTGATGGATAGAAAATGCTGCATCGATGGAAAGGTAAGAGGGGTCATTGTGTTTGGCAAAGGAGGAGAGAGACTAGAGAAGGTGTGTATGGAAATGAATAAACCAGTGGCTATCAGAGAGCATCGAAGGAGGAAGAAGAAAGAATGGTCATTGGAGCTTCAAGGCTCTGATACCGTGATAAAGATAATTTCGATGATGAAGATAATTTCTTCTCTCCTTTATTTTTATTAACCTCCAATAGGAGAATATATAGATTATAATTGTGGTTACCTTAGGCCAGCTATTACAGCTATTATAAGAGATGGAAAAGAATTGTCTCAATTACATGCCAAGTAAGGAGAGAAACTAAATATAGAGTTGCTAAACAAAGAGAGAAACCAAATATACAGTGAAAGCAAATATGGTGTAGTGAGCTGGAATTAATGTGCATTGACACGTAGTAGAAATATTAATTCTTGCTGCACTTTGGTGTCATTAGTAATGCATGTCATTCCTTCATGGTATGTGATACATAATTCTCAAATGCATTGGTAGGACATAAAAACATATACAAACTGCACTTGCTTAAGGCTCTGGTGTTTTGCAAAACCAAAGCTTAAACACACTGGGACACCCTCTAAACTCGTTCTTGTTTCAAATATTGTTGTCAATTAAAGAGGTAAACCTCTTTTCTTCTATTATAGCCATTATCCTATCATTCCTTCTATTCAAACCAAGAAAAACCTAGTTAAAGCTATAACCATTCTAATTAGTAACTTGTATGAGCCTAACTGAACCCTGCAAACATTGATTTCAATCTATTTATGTTGTTTAACACCAAATTAGCCAATGTTTTGATCAATTTTCACCTATGTTGGCTTCCAATATTTGATCTTGTTCAAGATAAACCTAAATCCATAAAAAAATTGATACCTAAAATTTCATCTCATCCTGACTATCCTTAAGTCAAAAGATAGCATCAAAATAAGGACTAATTGGAAGGTTACAACAAAGTCACTTGTGGTAGCATCATGTACTCTACCACAAAATGTAACTAGAATACTCACATCTACCACTTTAGCTACTACCATGTACATATCCATTTTTAACCCTTTGGTGGAAATGTTTTCTCTAGACATCTTGGCTTTCCAAGGTATCTACCCATCGAAGTTGATTTGGGCTAATTAAATCCATCATGTCTAGACTTGTTAGTGGTTTAGGTTCGATCTGAATCAATTCTAATTATGCCACATCTCCCAACCATTGGATCAGATGAAAACTAAAAATTCTCTTATTTGCCATTACCCTTCTTTATAAAACTACCAAAAGTCAAGAAAAAGAGGATATAAATTAGGAAGAAATTGATGGAAATAGGTGAAAACATTGATCAAATGCCCTCCTTCTACACTTATTCACCATCTTCTACCTTAAATTAGGAAGCTTGATCCCTCTCTAAGCCACATAGATCCCTAGATCTAGCACCTATGTACCCTTACTTTCATTTTCACCTATTCTCACTTCATCCACTATCTAAGGTGGGTTTCGATGAAAGAAGCAAGAAGAGCTACATCAACAAACTAAGATGAGGGACCACTTAGGGATCTTTTCCACATCCACAATGTGTATTTGACCTAATCCAATATTTCACTATTATTTTTCATATTATTCTTTGAGCATTGCTTATTATATGATATAATTTTCTTTATTATTTGATTTGTTGTTGTTGTTGTTGTTGTTTTAACTCCCTTATGCTCTATAATAGAGACTTCTGTCTAGTAACATGCTTCTCAGTTAATCTCCCTTTATCTTTCTATTACTTCATATCTATATTCAATATTCTTTTGACAAAATTTTTAGAGGACAAAGTAACATTCAAAACCCATTGATTACTCTCCCAAGAATCTCCCAAATTACTCTTAGATTAGTGGTAAACTCCATAGATCCTAGAAGCCCATTAACCTCCCTTGTCAACCCTTATTTAAGGGTATGCTAGTTATGAATGCTTGTTAGACAAGCTTTCATACATGGGGGATATTCCTTTATGAATGCATGTGAAAAAGACTTTAATAAAATACTTTCTTAGCCACATGAGCAAGTAGAGGTTGATTCCTCGAGCTGATGCTATCTTAAGGGTGCTCAAACCTTTCCTAGCAATCTGCACAACCTTAACCCAACTAAGATTTCATATTTTGGACTTTATCCACTCTGTCTTCCTTTATTCCAACATAATGATGTAATTTGGATGATTGTAGACCAACTCATGAAGTCAGCACACTTATTGTCCATTTGGGTTGGCTTCTCACTCAAAAGGCTAGCCAAGCTATATATTGATGATACTATGAGAATCCATGGTGCTCCATTATCCATAGTATTCGATCGAATTCTAGGTTCATCTCTCAGTACTAAAAAAGCTTTCATTTGACCATAAGGACCAAATTAGAATTCAGCATAGCCTTCCATCCTCAAACAAATGGGTAGTCAAAGATGACAATTCAAATTCTAGAGGATATGCTAAGAGCTTGTGTGTTCAATTTGAAGGATGATTACTTGCCTTTCATAGAGTTTACTTATGATAATAGGTATCAGGTTAGCATCTACATAGCTCCTCTTGAAGCTCTATAAAATATAGATTTCTAATTTATTAGGATGATATGGATGAGAGAAAATTTTAGCCATAGAGATTGTTCAGCAAATGGTGGATAAGATCCAAATCATCTCGAAGCGACTCTTTGTTGCTTTAGGTAGACAAAAGAATTATACCAATAATAAAAGGTGAGAACAAAATTTTGAAAGAGTAGATCATGTGTTTCTTAAATTATCTCTTATGAAGGGTGTAACAATATTTATAGTTCGAGGAAAATTGAGTCTGAGATTGAGTCAGAGAGATGGCCTATCATTTGGCCCTTTTATCAACTCCATTAAGGATGCACAATGTATTCGATGTCTCTCTATTGAGAAAATATATATATCTGATTCAAGTCATGTAGTCAGGTTCAAAAGCCTATAGCTTAACAAAGATCTCTCTCATGAGGAGCATCCTATGAAGCTTATGGATAGAAAGGATTAGGTTTTAAGGGGGTGCACTATGCCATATATGAAAGTTTAGTGAAGCAACCATATCAAGAGAGAGGCTAGTTAAAAGCTTGAAGATGAGATGCAGTCTAGGTAATCTCAATTTCTTGAAGGCCTATATACATCCTAAATTTTGAGGATGAAATATCCTTTAGGGGGTTAGGGTGTGACAACATGAAATAATGGAGGGTTGGGTTTCCTTCCATTTCTTCCTTCTATTTTCTTCCTAACATGGCAATTTTGGTTGCAAGTAAGAAAGGAGCCTGAAGCCTTGGATCTTCTTCCAAATTGGCCAATTCTAGATGAAGTCTCACCCTCTATTTTCTTTATTTTGCTCAACCCAATGAGAAGGAGGTCCCTCCTTCCTTGTTCGTTGGATCCAATCGAGAAGGGGCGGATTGCACCCTCCCTTTTCATTTTTCCTCCTCTACTTATGAGCAAGAATGATGTTTTAAATTTTTTTCTCATATTTTGATCTATAGAACACTTGCCACCCCACTCTTCCTTTCCGTCTCCACCATCTCTCCCTTCTCCCTCATCTTTAGTGGCCATCATGCTACCACAATCGAGTGCTGCCATAAAAAACCCTAATTTCCTTTCTCAAACCATCTATTTGCTTTGTCTCCCTTTCTAAGATCTGGTCGCCATAATCCACCATTATTAGTTAGGATTTGCAACCTTTTCACCACCTACCGATGACCCCTCCCTCACCCTCTTCTTCTTATCTCTAAGTTTAGATCTTATCCCTTTGATTTTTAGCTAGCCGATGAGATCTTGTCCCACCACTTCTTCTTCTTTGTTTTGCCCCTTTTATGTTGTTCGTCATTTGTTGGCCATTGACCCACTATCACCCATGGGCTAGCCTCTGACCACCATCTAACTCATTTTTCCTTCTGTCTTTTTCTCTAGTTCAATAGTGGTTCTCTTATTCAGATCCCTTCTTTTCTTCTTCGATTCTCTCTTCATTCATTCACATTAATGTCTCTATATTTCTATCCTCACACCATCTTAGTGACCATAGGAGGCCATTTGAGAACACATCCTTGATTTGGGCCCAGATTGAGCCTAATTCTATCTATTTAGCTTAGTTGTCTTTTAACTGTATATATTGAAATTTAATCATGAAGATTATTTGTGCATCAATATATTATATGTTGTGTATTATCTACATAAATATGAAATTCAACATGATCAAGTATTGAAATGATTTATTGAGGTATTAATTTTCATTATTATTGCATCGACATATTATTGATTTTATTCATATGCTGATTTGCTTTCTAGTCTAACCATGATCACATAGATCAAGATCTCATTTCCTTCTAGACGTCCAGTGGGGCCATCACTAGGGCATCATAATTATTGGCATATTATAGTTAGAAGCTTATTTCCTTTCGGGCCATGCTAGTGAGGTGATCGACATGTTATTGTAAAGTATATTTTTCTATGTGATTTTAAAGCTAATATTCTTTTAGACCTCTAGTAGGATAATCATTAGTGCATGTCAATTGATGGCATACTGTAGTCAATAGCTAGTCTTTTTTGAACCTATCATAGGCTAATTATAGGCATAGTCATAAAGACTGGGATAGAATATGATAAATGGTTAAATAAAATAGCTTGGAATTTTATCCTTTGACTAGAGGTATTAAATATTTTTAAAATATATATATTTCATATTCTTCACATGGTTTTAATTATGACCGAAACTTTTATATTTTGAGAATTGGTATTTTATGCATATTTTGCTTAATAAAACTAGAGATAGCGGTGACTTACAAAGCTTTTAAACTCACTTTTATTTCTTTTACTTATTTTAGATGCCCATAATTAATGTAGATGGAATTTTGGGCTATGAGCAAGAGGACTAGGATGTAGAATCAATCCTATGTTGTAATAACATGACATATAGTCTACAATATAAATCAAATTTGAAAATAATGTTGGATCTTATTTCATGCGAATATTTATCATTTTAAGAAAGAGTAATATCTTAATTACTTGCACTGATAGTGTAGATATATAATTTTTTTTTGGTCTTGCTTGTCCTAGGGGTCACATCTTGTAGGCATACTACCACCTATCATGTGCTTGCTTGTACTGGTAGGACAAGTATGATAATTTGGAAAGGAGAGGCTAGAGATGGAAAGAAGGAATAAAAGTGGTGTCCTTCTAGACCTAATAGGCTGGCAGAGCTAATTAGGGACCCTGGGACAAGTTTGGAAGGAGGCTACGAGGTCTTTGGACTTTCCTTTAGCTGGCAATCAGGGATCAAAGGGAACAATTAGCAAGAAAAATAGAGAAAGGGTCCTCTCTTTCCATATCTTTATCATAGGTTTCATATTGATTGAGTTTTAGATTTATTTTGTCTAAACTTTTATACCTCAAAGTGTGATTCTATTGCTGAAGGAAAATCCTGATTTTTCGGACCAAATTCATTCAGATCTGATAGGATCAAGAGATATATTTTAAAAATTTTTTCTTTAATCTACATCAGATCTAGGATGTTTCAGATCTAATTTTTATTATTTTAATAATTAAAATAAATTTAGATAAATTAAATCAAATTTAATTTATCTTGAAGTGGGTAATCCTATTATCCATTGATGATCCTGTAAGCAGCGAAAGGTTTTGGATCTAGCCACGCAAGTGCCTGGCCTCTACCGATATCCACTCAGGCTGGATCTAGAGATCCTCTTCTTCTCTATCATATCTCCAAAAATTAGATCTGGATCTGATCTGAAGGATCTTCAAAATATCTTTCGAAGATCAGCAGTTGTTCTTTGTAGCAGTGCAGTCTTCTAGCTTTTTATCGCCTTTCTCTCGTCTGGATTGCACCAACTAAGGTCCTAAACTCCTTTGGGCGTGGAGAGGAGAGGGAGAAGGTGGGCTTGGCATAGATGGGGAGGAGAGAGGTAGCCTTGGGCATGGGGAATTTTCTGATTGCTCCTTGAGTTGGGCGCAGGATCTTATTTATAAACTATCTGTGATCCAACTCCT
The DNA here is from genome assembly GCA_006176705.1 of Cocos nucifera. Classification (NCBI taxonomy): domain Eukaryota; kingdom Viridiplantae; phylum Streptophyta; class Magnoliopsida; order Arecales; family Arecaceae; genus Cocos; species Cocos nucifera. The sequence continues at coordinate 682,046 of QRFJ01001452.1, forward strand.
CTTCTTCCAAACCAATCATAATCCTTTGTGAAATTAGATTTAAATCTGATTGGTAGGAATAGAGTCCCTTGGATTCCTCCTTAGAGGGTGCCTAAGACCAGTCAAACTTGGTTCTTAGAAGAACTCTAATCAAAATTCAAAAAGGAGATGGAGTCCCTGTCCAACAGGGACTCCTGAGCGCCTTCAGCTTGGGCACACGCTAAGGGTGGCGTGCGTCCTCCTCCTTGCCAGGTTCTAGTAGGGGACAAGCCCCCACCAGCTCTCCAATAGGTGCATGACACATGTGGACAAAAGTCAAAGTGTCAATGGTCAACATTTGACCAGTCAAAGGTCAGACTTTTGACCAAAGTCAAAGAACAAGAAATGGCAGGTGACCAAAAATGGCAGGTAATGTCTTACAAAATAAGACAACCTTTTCTGACTTGGACAACCTCCAGTCAGACCAATATGAAGGCCTCTGATTGAGCACAAACTCCTTTGGCTCAGTCAGGACAACTTATTTATGATAGTAAAAGAAGAACGTTAGGTTCAATCGAGTGCTAGCACGATTTTCTTGAACCTAATTGAATCTCATTCAGATCAATTGAACTAGATCAGTTCAATTGATGATCACCAGATTCAAACCCTTGTTTGTGTGACCCAGTTAGGTTCAGTTCTGTATGGTAATGGGATATGTCATGATCTCTATCATCGACATCATCGAAACTCCTTTCGATGGATCAGAACTCTTCTGATTCGAACAGCTAGAATGATCGATCATCTAAATCATTCTAATTGCTCCCAAAATCCACCAGTGACACCTAGCAGTATATGGTGGCAACCCATCAGAGCTGAATGCGAACCTCTTGGTGCAGCTACCTGTGTGATTAAGTTCTTCTATCTTGAGCCCCGATCAGATTAGGGTTAAGGTGAACTCGTCAAACCCTAGTCTCTGTCATATGATGTAATCATTCGATTCAAGTCCAATGTGAAAATCTAAATAGAAACTCTTTCTATTATTTCACTCTGCCATGGCCATGGGCTTCTGGACTTGATTCTCATGATCATCATAGGGCTGCTCCTCTACCACCGAGGTAGATAGATTCCATCTTGATGCAATCCAGTTCCTACAATGAACATGCTATAGCCAACATACACCTCAGGGTTCCATATGGCTAGGAGACCGAGTAATGGTGTAGTCAAACTATAACACCCTCAAGGTGAACTGCCGATGCATCTCAGGTCAAAGAACCAGACACACTACTGCAGCATCGAGTCAGTCATTGACGAGAAGGTAGACTTCCTAATGACTACTCGAGGTGGTCACGCTCAGTGCCCTCGTTCTCTAACGAGTACCTGTACTCTCGCTCCGGTGTCTCCACACCGTAGACTCAAGACTCATCTACTAAAGAGAAGCGATTGTACACCAACCTTCCGGATCAATCACCATCCTCGTGATGATCCTATGGTCGGGAGCATTTTATGAGTTAATAATGATTATTCATGTCTTAAATTTTCAACTCTTGAAAATATGAATTATCATTACCATTAACTCAAAGGATGTATCACAGACACTAAATACACATATGTGATAGAAAATAACCCATTTTATTGATTATAGTCAAAATTATAATTTTGCCCCTAGAAGTGTATTACAAGTGTCAGCCAATTCTGGCTTCTAGGGCACATATATCTAACAATCTCCCACTTGTCCTAAAGCCAATTGGCTACAAGTCTAAGTCCCATCTTCTCAAGGTGGGCTTCGATCTTCTGCTGGCCCAACGGCTTTGTAAGTGGGTCTGCCACATTATCTGTGGAGTTGACTCTCTTGACCTCGACGTAACCCTTCTCGAGGTAATCGCGGATGAGGTGGTATCGCCGCTCAATGTGCTTGGATTTTTGGTGAGACCTCGGCTCCTTAGCAAGGGCTATGGCGCCATTGTTGTCGCAGTATAGAGGAATGGCATCTGATGGCATTACTCCAATTTCTGCAGCAAACTTCTTGTACCAGAATGCTTCCTTTCGCAGCCTCTGATGCAGCGATATATTCTGCTTCCATGGTGGAATCTGCTATCAGTTTGCTTGGAACTCTTCCAGCTGACAGCACCACCATTGCACACAAACAGACTTCCCAGATGTCGACTTTCGATCATCTATATCGGACATGAAATCCGAGTCTGTGTATCCCTGGACTTGGAGTTCTCCATTACCAAAGACCAACATCATATCCTTAGTTCTTCTCAAGTACTTAAGGATACATTTCACAGAAGTCCAGTGTTCTTCACCTGGATTTGACTGATATCTGCTTGTGACACTCACAGCATGGGCTATATCAGGTCGTGTACATAGCATGGCATACATGAGGCTCCCTATTGCAGAAGCATAAGGGATCTTGCTCATGCGTTCTATTTCCTCAGGTGTGCTGGGGCACATCTTCTTGGAAAGATGAATACCATGTCTGAAGGGTATTAATCCCCTCTTAGAGTTTTCCATACTAAACCTCTTTAGTACTTTCCTCTATGTACATCTTCTGTGAAAGTCCTAGCATCCTATTCGGTCTATCCCCTATAGACCTTAATTCCTAGAATAAAGGATGCTTCACCTAGGTCTTTCATGGAGAATTCCTTGGACAACCATATTTGACTGATGTCAACATGGGAATATCATTCCCAATAAGGAGGATGTCATCCACGTACAATACGAGGAAGACAACAGCGCTCCCACTGACCCTTTTTGAAAACACATGGTTCCTCTTCATTTTTGATGAAACCAAACTTTTTGATCACATCATTGAAACGAGTGTTCCAGCTCCGAGATGCTTGCTTAAGTCCATATATGGACCTTTGCAGCTTGCAAACCTTGTGATCAGTATCACTGGATGTGAAACCTAGCGGCTGTTCCATATAGATATCTTCCTCAAGATATCCATTTAAGAATGCCGTTTTCACGTCCATTTGCCATATTTCATAATCGAAATAGGCTGCAACGGCAAGCAATGTGCGGATGGATTTTAGCATAGCCACTGGGGAAAAGGTATCCTGATAGTCAATGCCTTCGCGTTGACTATAACCTTTTGCCACTAGTCTAGCCTTGAATGTCTCCACATTCCCATCTGCACCAATCTTTCTCTTGAAGATCCATTTACACCCAATAGGTACTATACCTTCTGGTGGATCTACCAAGGTCCAGACTTGGTTTGAGTGCATCGAGTCAATTTCTGACTGCATTGCCTCTAGCCATTTCTCGGAGTCGATATCTGATATCGCCTCGTTGTAGGTTTTGGGATCATCACCATGAGCACCATTACCTACGAGGAACATTTTCTCTACTTCCTCTGAAATAATACCTAAGTATCTTTCAGGGGGACGGGAAAACTCTTTCCGATCTACGAGGTGGAGGAGGTAGTGTTCTTATTGGCTCAACCTGATTTGGTTCCAATTGGTCCTTAGCTCGTTGTACTTGTGAGACTTTCTCATCAAGCTTAATCTGCTTTCCAATGCCGCTATCTTGAATAAACTATTTTTCAAGAAAGATGGCATGTCGACTCACAATCACATTGTGGTCTTCTGGAATGTAGAAATAGTATCCTAATGACTCTTTAGGATATCCTATGAATCGAGCTCTAAAGGACCTAAACTCTAACTTGTCCGCTTGTTGTCTTTTGACATGAGCCGGACAACCCCAAATTCTGAGATGACTCAGACTTGGTTTCTTACCGTGCCATATCTCATACGGTGTGGTAGGAACGGTTTTAGAGGGAACCCTATTCAGTAGATAAATTGAAGTTAACAATGAAGTGTCCCCAAAGAAAATCAGGGAGGTCTGTGAAGCTCATCATGGATCGAACCATATCCAATAGAGTCCGATTTCTCCATTCTGAAACCCCGTTGAGTTGAGGTGTTCCTGGTGGAGTCCATTGAGAGACTATGCCATTTTCCTTAAGATAGTCTAGGAATTCCCGGCTAAGGTATTCACCTCCTCGATCTGATCGAAGAACCTTAATGGGTTTTTCCAGTTTGTTTTTCTACTTCATGTCTGAATTCTTTGAACTTTTCAAAAGCTTCAGACTTGTGTCTCATAAGATACACATACCCATACCTAGACAGATCATCGGTAAAGGTAATGAAGTAGACAAAATTGCCTCTAGCCGGCACATCAAATGGGCCGCACACATCAGTATGTACTAGGGCAAGGAGATCTGTGGCCCTCTCCCCATGTCCAACAAAAGGGAGTTTAGTCATTTTGCCTTGAAGACAAGATTCACAAGTTGGATATGACTCAAAAGTCAATGGACTCAATAGCCCATTTTTCTCCAATTTGTTGATCCTATCTTCTGCTATATGACCTAATCTCAGGTGCCATAGATATCTATCGTTTGGACTATCCCTAGGTCGTTTGGCATTCACGTTTTGCTCGATAGTTAGAACAGGTACATCAATATGTAGCTGATAAAGACCATTAATAAGGAAACCATTTGCAATTTTATTTCTTTCATAAAGAATGTTACAATGGTCCTTAAAGAAGGTAATCACATAAGCCTTCTTGTGCTAAGCATGAAACAGAAATCAAATTCCTGCTAGCTGCAGGCACATAATAACAGTCTTTCAAAACTAAGTCTAAACCAGATGGTAATCGAAGAGGGTATGTTCCCACGGCTACTGCAGCAACTCTTGCTCCATTACCGATGCGTAGGATCATGTCTCCATCCCTCAGCCTCCTGCTATCCTCAAGACCCTGCATGGAAGTGCACAGATGAGCACTAGAACCAGAGTCAAGCACCCAACTGGATGCAGAAGAAACCGTAAGGTTAGACTCAATAACGAGCATACCTCCAGAAGGACCTTCCTTCTTGTTCTTCAGGGTGGCCAGGTAAGTAGGGCAGTTCCGCTTCCAATGGCCGTCGCTGTTGCAATGGAAACACTTTCCTTTTTCTTTGACATCGGCCTTCTTCTTTCTTCTGCCTTCTTCTTCTTTGATCCTTCCACCTTTTGCTTTTTCACAGACTTCTTTTTCTTTCCATAAGACTTTCTTTTGGAAGAAGTCCGTTCCATAGCAAGAACTGAGCCTTTAGAACCTTTCATAGAAAGCTCAGCGGTAACCAGCATATTCATTAATTCGGCCAAGGAATTTTGAAGTTTATGCATGTGGTAATTCATGATGAATTGCCCATATGCATCAGTCAAGGATTGCAGAATAATATCATTCTGCAGATCCAAGTCCTAACTTCACACCGAGCTTCTCAAGCTCTTCCATGTCCTTGATCATTGTCAGACAGTGATCTTGGACTGACTGCCCATCACGCATCTTAGCCTTAAAAAGTCATTTCGTGACTTGATATTTGGCTGCGCGACTCTGTTCACCAAACATCTCCTGCAGGTGAGCCAACATTTGGCGAGCAGTCCCGATATCTTCATGTTGGCGCTGGAGCTCATCAGACATCGAGCCCAACATGTAATATCTGGCCTTATTATCTTCGTCTATCCATTTTTTCCAGAGACGCTCTCTGTTCAAGTGGATGGACGGGCTGGTAAGGTGGGAGGGTCCTGGTCCAAATACATGGGTTAACTTCTCAGAACCCAAAATAATTTTGTAGTTCCTGAGCCAATCTTTATAATTGGGTCCAGTCAGTCTATGTGTGTCCAGGATACGTGCCAATGGGTTGGACGCAGACATTTTTCCTGTAGAGAGTCAAAGATTCTAGTTAGATACTGTAATTTTGACTTGACCAATTTGTTTAGGGATTTTATTTTTAAACAAATTAGCTCCCACTATTTTCTCGGATCCCTACACTCCCTCTGTAGAGATGCAAAAATCTCCATGATTAATGATTTCTAGTGGGTGGTGCGGTCTCACCAACTGACTCATCACCTCACCTAACAGTTATTGGTGATGGGTTAGCCAATGAGTGAACAACTCTTGTTCAATGATTCTCTAATCATGGTGCACCCAAACTTGGTCTCTAATTCATGAATCTCACCGTATCCGGAATATTGATCCACTCCTTAGTTAAGTCAGACCCACCATTTGCATAGACTGGGTTCCTAATTGAGTCTCTCACCGTATCCAAAATATTGAGCCCAACTCATCCTCCAGCCCATAGCATCCAATGCCTAATAGACATGGTTGCATCTTCCCGGTGCAACTGAGCCACTGTATCCAGCCGAGAACAATCAACCCCGGGAAGGGCCCGCACATCTACAATGGTGGAAGACCTCAGACTTAATCTTTTCTTAGGGAGAATTGATTCAGGTCTCATTAAACTAGACTTGGCTTAGTCATAACAATTATGACTAACCTAGTGGCATGGGTTAGCTCGGATTATTGACCACCTCAGATCAGAACTGTGTCAACAGATATGGCCAGGTAAGTGAGACCGGTGGAAGGAATATGCCATTAACTCGTACAAGAACGCATTCAGGTCGAGTAGCTTCCAATTAAAAAACCAGTCGGTCGTATGTGCCAAACTTACCTTAGACACCAAATTGTTGAGTCAGAACCAATTGGGTTAGCCTACAATCCAGACTCTAACCTCTGAGCCTAATTAGGTCTTGCTTGATCGTGACTCGATCTTGACCCAGACTTAATCCTATTAGGCTGGTCAATTTAAGCATTGTTGATCCCATCTAACCAACTCTTGATTCGGTTTGATCAACCGCTTAGACCTAATTGAGCTACCCAAGCCCGAACCCAGTATTATGAATATGTCTTAGATCTGAAATTCTCAATTTTAGACCTAATTAATATTCCATAAACTTAATTCTTAATTAAGTAGGGTTCATAAACAAAATATGCACAATAAATCCTAGGGTTTCAGGATCTAGGGTTTTGCAGAAAGTAAGTTTTGGATTTCTGATTAAGGACGAACACGCAGCACCCCTACACATCATAAGAACACCCCATCGAATGGGAAGAGAGGGCCTTTAAACCCTTCTTCATTCTTATGACCGGACGGCCAAGAGGAACGCCTTAATCAGGAACATGCAATACTACAAAACAGTTTTAGATCTATATCATATATCTCATATACAAATTAGATCTAATCATGGCATATTTTGCATACATCTCATGTATCAAATCATGCATGTTTTTCAGATCTAAATTATCTCATAATAATCTAAAAAATTAGATTTAAATTGATCTAATCAAAATAAATTCTAATCTAGATAATTATGTAGAACTATTCTACAACTAGTCTAGACATGCATCAATCATATCTCATATGATATTTAAAATTAAATAATTTTTATTTGCTATTTTTTAGATGTTATTATAATACACTTATAATATCAAAAAATAGTAAATAAATAGATCTAAAATATGATTTAATCAGATTAAATTAAAAAACATGCAAGACTATTCTATAGAACTATTCTATTTTAGAACTAGTCATGCATATCTTCTAATCTTAGATCCAAATCATTTAATTTTAATTTTTTCTGATTTCAGATCTGATCACATCTCATGTGACATCTAAAATCACTTATTTTTCTAATTAAAATAAATTTAAAATTCAGATCTAAACACTTTTAGAACCATGGCTCTGATACCAGTTGAAGGAAAATCCTGATTTTTCGGTCCAGGTTCGTTCAGATCTGATCAGATCAAGAGATATATTTCAAAAATTTTTTCTTTGATCTAATCAGATCTAAGATATTTTAGATCTGATTCTTATTATTTTAATAAATAAAATAAAATAAGATAAATTAAATCAAATTTAATTTACCTTGATTTGGGTAATCCTATTACCCTGTTGATGATCCTGTTAAGCAGCGGAAGGTTCTGGATCTAGCCACGCAAGCGCCTGGCCTCTACCGGTATCCACTCGGGTTGGATCTGGAGATCCTCTTCTTCTCTATCACATCTCCAAAAATTCAGATCTGGATCTGATCTGGAGGATCTTCAAAACTCTTTTGAAGATCAGCAGTCGTCCTTTGCAGCAGCGCAGCCTTCTTAGCTTTTGATCGCCTTTCTCTTGATCTGGATCGCACCAACCTAAGGTCCAAAACTCCTTTTGGACGTGGAGAGGAGAGGGAGAAGGTGGTTTGGCATGGAGGAAGGAGGGGAGAGGCAGCCTTGGGGCATGGGAAATTGATTCAATTCTCTTTGAGTTGGGCGCAGGGTCTTATTTATAGACTAGCTGTGATCCAACTCCTCTTCTTCCCAACCAATCACAACCCTTTGTGAAATCAGATCTAAATCTGATTGGTGGGAATAGAGTCCCCTGGATTCCTCCTTAGAGGGTGCCTAAGACCAGTCAAAGTTGGTTCTTAGAGGAGAACTCTAATTGGAATCCAAAAAGGAGATGGAGTCCTTGTCCAACAAGGACTCCTAGGCGCCTCCAACTTGGGCACACGCCAAGGGTGGCGTGCGCCCTTGGCGTGTGCCCTCTTCCTTGCCAGGTTCTGGTAGGGGGACAAGCCCCCACCAGCTCTCCAATAGGTGCATGACATGTGGTCAAAAGTCAAAGTGTCAATGGTCAACATTTGACCAGTCAAAGGTAGACTTTTGACCAAAGTCAAAGAACAAGAAATGGCAGGTGACCAAAAATGGCAGGTAATGTCTTACAAAATAAGACAACCTTTTCTGACTTGGACAACCTCCAGTCAGACCATATGAAGGCCTCTGATTGAGCACAAACTCCTTTGGCTCAGTCAGGACAACTTATTTATGATAGTAAAAGAAGAACGTTAGGTTCAATCGAGTGCTAGCACGATTTTCCTTGAACCTAATTGAATCTCATTCAGATCAATTGAACTAGATCAGTTCAATTGATGATCACCAGATTCAAACCCTTGTTTGTGTGACCCAGTTAGGTTCAGTTCTGTATGGTAATGGGATATGTCATGATCTCTATCATCGACATCATCGAAACTCCTTTCGATGGATCAGAACTCTTCTGATTCGAACAGCTAGAATGATCGATCATCTAAATCATTCTAATTGCTCCCAAAATCCACCAGTGACACCTAGCAGTATATGGTGGCAACCCATCAGAGCTGAATGCGAACCTCTTGGTGCAGCTACCTGTGTGATTAAGTTCTTCTATCTTGAGCCCCGATCAGATTAGGGTTAAGGTGAACTCGTCAAACCCTAGTCTCTGTCATATGATGTAATCATTCGATTCGAGTCCAATGTGAAAATCTAAATAGAAACTCTTTCTATTATTTCACTCTGCCATGGCCATGGGCTTCTGGACTTGATTCTCATGATTCATCATAGGGCTGCTCCTCTACCACCGAGGTAGATAGATTCCATCTTGATGCAATCCAGTTCCTACAATGAACATGCTATAGCCAACATACACCTCAGGGTTCCATATGGCTAGGAGACCGAGTAATGGTGTAGTCAAACTATAACACCCTCAAGGTGAACTGCCGATGCATCTCAGGTCAAAGAACCAGACACACTACTGCAGCATCGAGTCAGTCATTGACGAGAAGGTAGACTTCCTAATGACTACTCGAGGTGGTCACGCTCAGTGCCCTCATTCTCTAACGAGTACCTGTACTCTCGCTCCGATGTCTCCATACCGTAGACTCAAGACTCATCTACTAAAGAGAAGCGATTGTACACCAACCTTCCGGATCAATCACCATTCTCGTGATGATCCTATGGTCGGAAGCATTTTATGAGTTAATAATGATTATTCATGTCTTAAATTTTCAACTCTTGAAAATATGAATTATCATTACCATTAACTCAAAGGATGTATCACAGACACTGAATACACATATGTGATAGAAAATAACTTATTTTATTGATTTTAGTCAAAATTATAATTTTGCCCCTATAAGTGTATTACAAGTGTCAGTCAGTTCTGACTTTTAGGGCACATATATCTAATAATTATATCTTATCACTTTTAGGAATTTTTTATTAACTTTTGACTCTTAAGCTATCTTCTCTCTGCATAATTTAACAACTTTTATCTCTGACTAATTTTTAGGGTTTGTGAGGGCATCTTGTACTCATTGAGATAATTTCTACACAACCATAACATGACAGCCCTTTGGCCACCTCATATCATACACCATATGCACCAAGGTGGAGAGAGAAAATGAAGTTTAGAGAGAGAAGCTCTAGGGAAGTTTCAGAGAGAGAAATCCTCGGGGGAGAAGCCCGAGGGGGGGAGAAGTTCTGGAGGAGGTCACTCTATTGGTGCTCATCTTCCTCCTTTCCTCGCTGGATTGGGTCATCACCAAACTGCAAGTACCTTCCCATCCTTTGGAACATTCTCCTCTAACAATCTACAAGTCAGCCACTTTCTATGATCTCCACCCCCTCCTACCGATGGCAAATGGGTGCATCTCTAAAGTCCGAAAACATTGCAGTGCCTTCAGAATAGAAGAAAGCTTCAACTTTCCAAATGCCACCCAACTTGGTGGCCAGAATCCTCGCCTAGCCACCTTCTTATCCTATTTCAACACTCGAAAACAAGAAGACATGGGTCCTTTCTGACTTATCTCCTATCATTCATACGAAAAATTCTCCTCCACTTGAACCTCGATGCCGATATTTTCATCTAGTAAACCCAGAAACTTTCTAGATCATGGCCATCTTCCATTGGCGGGTGCCAACTTAACACCGCTTGGTACACATCGAAAGCAGACATCTTCATTATCTGATGCAAGACTTCTTGGACTTGTCCCATCGAGGCTTCCTGCTCAACATATTCCCCCATCGCAGCCAGGTTTGCCTCTACCCTGACCCTCAAATCTCTCTCCCAGCCGAGATGGCGTATTCAGTAGAAGTGGTGTTGCTGATGAACCTTCTCGAGCGGCGCAGTGGGTGCAGCTTGTGCATCGGGCAGCTACTTATGTGGAAGCCTTGAAAAGACCACTCCCCATCCCATCACCGACTGAGTGGCTGGCTGCTGGTTCCACATGGAGCAAAAGTGATTTTTGTTCTGGTGACTTCAAACAACCACTTAAACCATTTAAGAAAGGATCCTATTTTTGCTGTGGAGTCCTGTCAAAATCTGGTTAAATGCTTTCTTTGCCGAAGATATGGACATCGATTCAAGAAGTGTAAATCCTTCTGCCATTAGAATTTTCTTCCTTAACTGGAGAAAGATGACTTTTCATCAAACCTTCAATCCCCCTACTCCCACCATGCTAAGTCTAAATAGACTACCGGTGCCTGGTGATAGCACAATGCTAGCTGCTTAAGGAACCTCTTCTCTCCCTCTGTCTTCCTACAGAGCTAAAGCTTTTATTCCCCCCTCCTATGCCCTCTTGAAAATTCAAGACTATCTTATGCGGGCTACCTTCATCAAAGCTATAGGACATCAACCTTGCTCATAAGGTTGGTGTCCCTGGATCAGGGCAAACTCGATGCCTATGCGTCGAGAATACTTTCTTTATCTCCTACCCATCCTTTGAAATTGTTCATCAGCTATTTTCTCATGGTCATATATGTGGGGATGGTTTCATACTCATGGTTGATCATTAGGACCAAATATATGGAGGTATACCCCACCGTTTGCAATATAAAGTTCATGCTAGCCTCCTCAACCTTCTGCTAACGTGCTGGAACATTGAAGTTGTTGATAATATCCTCTTTAGCTTCGAAGTTCCTCTTCGAGCAAGTAGATCCAATATCTGATGGGAGGGCTTAACTAGCTTTGATGTAACCTTCCTTGCTGAAGACTTAGAATCCATCTTGGAAGTGATCATGGTCACTGTTGGACTATGCATCTATCAAGTGCAGTGCAGATCAACTTCTCCTGCCCCTTCAATTCATTCGATGAGTCTGGATCTTCTTTGGGTGGAATCACGATCACTTGGAAGATGACGATATGGATTTTTGGTTTGGTTCATATGGAAACAATGTAGGTCCCAACATCTCTCAACCATCACCAGCCTCATCCGAAGGAAATCATCCAGGCCCAGTGGCTAACCACTCCCTCGCATTCGACCTGACACCATTCTCTGGTGGCTCTCGGCCGTTCTCTGGTGGTACTCAGTCGTTCTTCGATGGTGTCAGACCTCTCTCCATGGAACATCAAATCACTCTGGTGCTGACATCAGACCTATCTCCTGAAAATAATCATTCCACAGCTAAAACCAAGACTCTTGCTCTCTCAGCTGGCTGTAGGATAGTCTATGACTTTCAAAACTTTAGCAATACTTCCTCCCTGACCCTGCACCTACCTAGCATTTTGCTGTCCTCTCTGACACCTGACTAGAAATGACTACAACTCCTCGACAATGGCTCCTGTTCCACGCCATTTGCAAATTTAAATCTTCGACCTTCACCTCTTCAATGGTCAACCTGTCTCATCAAACCTCAGCTGAATGTAGAACAACATGAACCTATACTTGTTGCTCATATTTTCTCCTCTCTCAAAGCTTGTCTTGCGACATGTGCTCCTATCCTTTCAACCACTCAGGCCTCACCTCCTCCCACCCATAGGGTGGTCATTAAGAGAAGCGTTCGACTTAGAAAAAAGAAGCTAAAGGTTCTAGGCTTGAAAAATCAGACACTAAATGATGAAGATATTTTATTCATTAACTTCCTAACCATAGGTGAACTGCATCAACTAGGGCAAAAATATAGTTTCAAAATGCTTGCAAACTCTAATACTGACTTTGCTGCAAAAATCAAGGGAATGGAACTCCTCAGATGCAAGCGAAACAAGAACATGTTGGTCACTGAGACAACGGCTTCTTGAAGTAGTCATGGATAATTATCTTATTACTAATGCAAGCTCATGTTTCTTTTCTGTGTTTCTTATGTGCATCCTCAATCTTGTAGTCTTCAATTGGAGGTGCACACTATTGACATGGTCTGAACCTCCTTATATTGATGTTCATTTTGAATATATGATATGGATGCTTCTTTCAATCCTTTTGTTCTGCATATTGATTTATGCTCAGACCTCCTTCGAACTGGCAACCTCTTTACTCTCATTTCATTTTCTAGCACATGACAATTTTATGTTAGAATGTTAGAGGCCTAGGAATGGCCTCCAAAATAAAAATTATTAAGTATTCAGTTGCTGACTCTAAATGTATCGTTGCTTGCTTCCAAGAATAAAAAATGAGGTCTTTCAATATTAAACTTCTTCACTCCACATGGGGGCCATCCTTTGATAGCTGGGATCTAAAAGAAGCATTTGGATCTTAGGGCGGGCTCATCACCTGTTGGAATGGTCTGCTAGTTCATGGTTCTCATGTTTCAAAGGGTAACTTCTCTATAACTACAAGGTTTACCCTATTAAGCAGTAGTTTTCAGTGGCTCATTACAAATATCTATGATCCTCACGATAGATCAGCCAGAAAAGAATTCTTCAATGAAATCATCTCTCTTAAACAGAATATTAACAACCTCTGGATCATCCTCGGTGACTTCAACATCACCAGAACTCCAACAGATCATCATGGTGCATCCAGTAGCTGCGCCGCTTCAAGGGAGTTTAATAAGTTTATCAATGATTTAGGAGCTATAGAAATCCATCCTCCCAATAGGCTCTTCACTTGGTCTAACTTCAGAGTATCAGCCTCTCTTGCAAAACTAGATCGCTGCTTCATCAACATTAATTGGCATCTTGCTCTCCCGTGGACTTCCTATTTAGCTTTAACTCGATCTACTTCTGATCATGTTCCTTTGTGCATCTCATTCTCTCCACAGGATCACAACAATACATCATTTACAAAACCTTTCAGGTTTAAAAACTTCTAGCTATAGTACCCTGATTTGGATCGCTTAATTAAAGAATGGTGGACCTCAATCAACACCGTTCTAGATCCATTGGCAACTCTGGTCCTAAAATTGCATCATCTCCAAAAAAAACTTAGACTGTGGAATAAACATGCTGTTGGTGACATCCACATCAAAAAATTGAAAATTTGCAATAAAATTGATACTTTGGATCGATAAGAGGAAACCTCTGGTTTAACAGTAGCTGAAAGAACTCTCAGAGATACTGGTAAACAATTATTAGCGGAGTTGATTTCCAGGAAGAAATATATTGGAAGCAGCGATTCAAAAACTTATGGCTAAAAGAAGGAGATCGAAATATGCATTTCTTTCATATTTCAGCAAGCAATCGGAGATGAAAAAATGAAATTGTAGAAATCTTCGATGGAGCAAATAGAATCTCAAATTTTGAAGGAATTCATAATGCCTTCTTAGCCTATTACATAACATTGCTTGGGATTTCAAACATTGACTTTTTGGAGGTAGATTGGGATGCGTTATACCCTGAAGGACCTCTAAATATGATAGCATTGGAGGTCAACATAACTGAAGAAGAAATAAAACAAGCTATTTTTGGGCTCGCAAAGGAAAAAGCACCTGGTCCTGATGGCTTCCTTGCTAATTTTTATTAGAAATATTGGGATATAGTTAAAGAAGATCTCATCAGATTCTTTCAATGCTTAAATGATGGGAAGAGTAATATTTACTGGCTCAACAACACTTGCATTACTCTCATCTCAGAAAAAAAAGATAATCCCTCAGTTAAGGACTTTAGACCGATTAGCTTAGAGAACTCTATCACTAAAATTTTCTCAAAAATCTTAGCAAACTGATTGAGAAAAATAATTGCTTTCCTAATTTCCTCAGACCAAAGTGCATTCATTAAAGATCGTTTAATCTATAAAAGCTTCATTTTGGTTTCTGAAATTGTCAATCATTGTGAGAGAACCAAGAGAAAATGAGCCTTCCTCAAGATAGACTTTGAGAAGGCTTTTGACAGTGTTTCTTGGTCCTTTCTATTCCATCTATTAGCAAAGCAAGGGTTTGGTCCAAAATGGATTTTTTGGGTCAAGAAAATTATTACAAACTCAATCTCAACTTTGGTAATCAATGGGAAGACTAGTAACTGGTTCTCAATAAGGAGAGGCCTTAAATAAGGTAACCTTTTATCCCCATTTCTTTTCATTCTTGTAGCTGACACTTTACATCGCATTCTTCTTAAGGCAGCCAATGAAAAGCTTATTGTCGGCATTTCTTCCAAAATCATAGCTAGCACCTTGTGTGTTCAGCATGCAGATGACACAGTCATTTTTTGCAATCCCATCAAAAAGTATATGAATAATCTCAAATTTATCATGTACTCCTTTGAGCTCTTAACTAGCCCGAAAATAAACTTTAGCAAGACTCAATTGATTGGGATTGGTCCTTCTCATACAGAGGTGATGAGGCTCTCAAAACTTCTTGGTTGTGAGGCAAGCTTTCTTTATATTACCTCGGTTTACCACTAAATCATCGATACTTAAACACTAATGACTAGAAGTTCTTGATTGACAAAATTGAAAAGAAACAGGCTAGATGGAAGAGAAATGTACTCTCTCTAGCTGGTGGACTCGTTCTCATTAATTCGGTGTTAAGGTCAATCCCATTATACTGTGTGTTGGTTTTTCACCTTCCCTCTGAAACTATCAATAGCATAAATCATATCTACAGAAAATTCTTATGGGGCGATCAAGATGCATGCAGTAAAATCAAGTTTCTTGTTAGCTGGAAACAAATCTCTCGTCCAAAGAAGTTGGGCGGATTAGGCATCATTGACCTCAAACTTCAAAACCCTGCCTTAATAAATGGTGGAATTTTCTCTTCTCTGACATCACGAAGCCATGGAAGACTCTCATTCAAAATATATACTATTCCAACAATGAGATACCTATCATAGATTCCAAAAATATCCAGCACAAGAGCTTTCCATTTTGGAAAAGTGTTCTAAGGACAGCAACACTCATGAAGTCCATCTCCTTTACTGTTATAGAAAATGGTAAAAAAACCTCCTTCGAGCATGATGTTTGGATGGGTAACTCGACACTCAAATAAACCTCTCCAATCTTATACTGGTTTGCAAAGCAAAAAAACCCCAGTATGGCAAAATTCATGACGGTATTAGATCGGCAAACTAATTTCAGACGGCCTCTTCCATCCTTAGGAATTACTGAATACCACAACTTCTAGAACATTCTAGGTGGCATTCATCTTTCACAACGAGGAGATTAGAGAAAATGGTTATGGTAATCGAACACTGGCTACTCGGTCTCAAAGTGTTATAAGTTCCTAATACATGGCGGAGTAACACCAACATTTTGGACTATAATCTGGAAGCTTCCTCTACCTGAGAAATATGTAAGATCTTTAATTGGTTTTGCCATTAAAATCGGATACTTACTTGGGATATTCTTAATAAGAAAGGGATGCAAGATCCAAGTAAATGCTCTTTATGTGCATGTCAAAGTAAAATAACCGAACACCTCTTCATCTCCTGTAATTACACCGCGATGATTTGGAGTCGATTCTTTCCCAATTTATCTCAACCAGATCATCTTTATGATTTCTGGCATTATTGGAGGAAAAATCACACAGATAAAATGACACTTATATCCTCGCACACTCTGGGGGCAATTGCACTATGGTGCATATGGATTGAATGAAGTAATCATATTTTTCGATGTGAAGCATTGAGTCAGGCTGCTCTGACAAAGAAGATCATCTTCCTCCTGGGTGACTGGACGCGGCATTCGAGCAACGAACAAATTTTCGAACTCCACGCAAAACTTTCTGCAGCAACAGGTTACCTGCACTCCACACTTTGAACAGCATCACAATAATCGCTATCATTGTCTAGTTTATAACATTATGTTCTCAGCTCTTGCTTGATACTGAAAAGAGACGACCATGATCCGATCCACAAAACAGATTTCAGATTTATTCATCCCCTGTTGCGGTCATAGAACGCTATCTCAGCACAGCATGCTTGATTGAGTTTGAAGACTGGAGCGTCAACTCTGAATGCTGAAGACCACTTTTTAGATTCTTTTTGTAATAATTACCATCCCTAGTAACTGTTTAGCATTAGTTCTGCACCCTTCCAATACTTTGTTCAGACTCCAAGAACATATAACATGATTCTCAGAGTTTTTCCAGACTTCTGGGCCCTTCTGTCCAAGCCATCTCGGCTACAGACTAAATCTTGATATTGTACCAATTATATATATAATTTATATATATCTATATAGGGTGGTTCTCCTCCCTTTACATCAAAAAAAAAAACAGCCCTTCGGCCACCTCCTCGAGAAATCTATATCATTTTGTCTTCTACTGTACTTGATGTCAGTGCTATTGACACGCGAGAGCTAGATTATGATGCCTCGATGATTGAAGCTACCCTCACCCTCTGTGTGCGCGTGTTAGAGAGAGAGAGAGAGAAGAAGAAGAAGAAGAAATTGGTATAGTGAAAGAGGAAGGGCTGAATTACTTCAGAAGCAGAATTCTTCAATCGAATGCAAGAGCTGCTGGTGCATAATATTATCAGTTCTCATTGCTGAACATTGCATCAACTTCAAGACAAGATCAACATAAAAATTGTCGACCAAACTGTAAGTGCAAGGGCAGCAACCAAGTAGGTCCACAGGAAGATGACAGAGCACTCTTCCTTACCAACATCAAACAACTGAGCCATGGTACCTGCATTCCATTGCCAATCTTAATTAGTCTCATAATCAGAAATTAGAGACATTTCTTTTCTTCTGATTCGATTGTCAAAACATTCATATGCTGTAAAATTTACTACTGAAAGAAGACATTTATACCAATAGCCATGGCAGGTGGCAGAGTGAATTGTATCAGTAACACGTATTCGAAGAGGGGAGATGGTGGCAGGAACCCAAGTTCACCTGCTGCTTTTACCACGGCAATCCCGAAAAGGGGTAGGATCACATACCTCACACCGATAATTGCTACGACGACCGCAGGCTTTACTGCTGATCCATGGACCCCTATTTAAGGAAGATCGGTATGCGTTTGTAGTACAAATTAAAGAATTCTTTAGCTTCCAAGAAAAAAACAAGATGAAGTTTCTTGAGCCTTCACCAAGGAAAAGCTTACCTGGGGTTAGGTTGCCTCCAAGAATTAGAGTGACACAAGGTATCAAGCCATCCCTGCAACCAAGTATCCACAATATAAGATAAGAACGCATGGAAAGACTGCATGAGTTGAGAGGAGGTCAAGAACAAGTGTTGAGATTATTTAGATAGTGATGAAACAGGATGGCAGTTACCCTAGTAGTGAGATGGTGTCCTCAATCACCCTGAGTGGAGCAGTGGCTCCTATGATGAGTGATTTTAACCAGGGTATAATGCCGATGACGAGGCCAAAAATCTGTGAAAAATAAAGTATGGTTAATCGAGACAAGTTTTATACTAACATTGATGAAATGACCTCTACTTAAGTGCTCAAGAGATGAATAATGTTTCATCTTTTATTCTGTGGATGTAATAAACTTTACTGCTGCAATAGTTGGTGGTGCTAGGAATTCCTCTGCAATCCGGTGAAGCGTTGCTTTTAGGCTCATCCAGAGATGCGCCTTATTTTTGCTACCCTCTCCTTTGGATAACAGTGGGGCAATCTGCATGGTGAAACATCTCAAAGATATAATTCAATCGATTGGATTTGTTGGTTTCTTTCCGTTCATCGTAATCATCACCATCTCTTCAACATAATCATTTACT
The DNA here is from genome assembly GCA_006176705.1 of Cocos nucifera. Lineage (NCBI taxonomy): Eukaryota > Viridiplantae > Streptophyta > Magnoliopsida > Arecales > Arecaceae > Cocos > Cocos nucifera. Next base: position 700,501 of record QRFJ01001452.1, read on the forward strand.
TTTCACGCTACGAAGATTTTTATGTCAGTCACTGGATATGTTTATGCGGAGAACTAAAATTTAATAAGAGATGAATTAGAATTGTTATCTTACTTACGAAATCCAGGACACCGAGATATAGTACACGGTACTTACAATTTGATGCTCTGCAGCTCTATCAGTAGGTTTTTTTGATGGCAGAATCAAAGCTTCTTGATCCCCATAGCCTTGTTTGTATTGGTTTTGATCTTCCCCACTCGTCTCTGAATCATTTTGAGGAAATTTTATGGCCCCATTTTCACCATGGATTTGTTCATAAAGAACACTTGATTTCCGCATAAGACTGTAGGTATGTGACCATATAAAGAAACCCGCTAGCTGCACCAACAAGAGTAAAATGTCTTCAATTTTTTGAGAGAAAGACGGTTGGAAATACTTGTCTTCGGTAATATTGGTTGTTTTCGAAATTGTTGTTATTATCCTAGCACCGAACCAAGTACCATTTCATGGCTAGTTGCCACATAGAGCAGAAGAGTTTACCGCCATGGAAAAAGATACATAGGAGAGTCCAATGGTTTTGCATTCACTGGACTCCCCAAAAGGATTTCCATCTTCACTGCAGATTGCCGGGATAATGATCAAGAGCAAATTGCCCAGGTTGCCTGCATTTGGATTCTAGAGAACTAAGATTTCATCTGCAAACGACCGAGACTGCAGACTTGATCATCAAATTTTCAGCCATAAAATGACAAATTATGTACCTGCTGAGCAGCTAGCAATTACAAGGCCTTCAAGATGATGCTCGGGTTTCAAGATCTTCACCACTAACCATCCAAGCATTCCTCCAATCAAGAATGTGATGCCAATATTAATGGGCATAAACCACCTTAGAAGGTCAGAAAATTTGAGTTATTTTGTAACAAATTGTTATATAGGAGACTAAGAATCAGATGACTTACCAAGAAAGGATATCTTGGAGAGTAACAGTTTCAGCTATGCTTGCAAACACAAGTGCTGGTGAGAACACCACAAACACGATCTGTATATCGAATGAATATCAACAACAAGAAGCAAAAAGGATCATGTCAAAGAGTTTTAAAGAACACAAACTATTTCTTCTGAAAACCTTGTTCATATCTCTTAGCGCATTGGTTGACAGGATACTACCATACCCAGATGCCAGAAAGGCTCCGAGCAGGGCTACAAGCAAGAACTGCAAGTTTGGCATGGATGCCACCATAAACAGGGACCAGAACCCCATCTTTTCTTTCTTCTCCTTCCTCCTCTGTTGCTGAATAGCTTTCTTTGGAGTAAAGAATCAAAATGTTTGAGCTTTGATCCACCCTGATCAGAAATTCTTGTAGAGGAACAAAAAGGTCCTGTTGAAACACTCATGTGAGCTCATTTGCTCTTTGTAATCTTTCATTATAAATTCATATAATTGCCAAATGGTGGCATCTTTTCGGATCGGTCAGATGTAACCGGGCAAGGTCATTCTAGCTTCTGCAGATCTGCTGTGTCACACTGCTTTAATTTTATCAACTGAATTACAAAGATTATCTCTGTGATGGCCATTGGTGGACATAATTGCTCTGGGGCCACAAAGATACCGTGTGTCTATTACTTGTTCCTAACCTAAACAATTGCATGTGGTTTGGTGTTAATACCATGACATCGGTAGAGCTTCAATTGATGGACTTAAAACATCTTGATTCCTTTTTCTTAATTGCATGCTAACTAGTTTTCCTAAAAGTGATATCATTCATGTTAGTGTCTAACTAGTATAAGAGACTAACTAGAGTCAACGTAACCTGTTTTTCGACTATTCCCCAACAATAGTATCATAATAAAAAATAGTGAGTGCAAGATTCTAAGCTTTACTGCTTTACACCTTAGCTAAAAACCTTAGTTCTTGAAGCTGTCCTTTTCTTTTTTTTTTTTGGGGTACAAGCCACCAGAAAATCTACTGTTAACATAGAGAAACAAAGAATCAGTCATGATACCTCCTTTATAATATTTCGTCTTCAGCTAAACAAATAAATTATGTGATACACTGATCACCAATATTCTCCACGTTATGCCTTCCAAGAAGTGGTCTTTCTTGTTAATCACAATAACATGTCTTTGCTGCAAAAACCATTAAGCAATTATCGAGAAAACATAGCTCCCCTTCAATCAAAAAAAGAATTACTGAGAAATATAGATAGAGTATAAGTAAATTCAATGCTGAGAATCATTTTCCTTTCTTTTTTAATTATTTTTTTCAGAAAAGAACAAATCTAGGATACTGTATCTATTATCCAACAACCAGAACGTCTGTATTATATTATTGTCTTCTAACCAAAGCAAGAAAAACTATTATATTACAATCATGGATGTGTAGCATATGATGATTTAAGAAAAAAATATTTACAAAAGAGAAGATGATGATCTCTTTTATCATAGAGAATTAGAAAGATGTAGAGAATATAAATCTACAAAGTTTTGTATGCAGTATGATTTTTTTGTATAGCAGTCATGAGCTGCGAGAGAGAGAGAGAGAGAGAGAGAGCTAACCAGGGAGTAAGTTTTGAGTTCAGGTAGAGCAGAGAAGAGATGGGCGCTGTAATTGGAAAAGATATGGAGGAGGAAGGATGAGATAAGTAAAGAATACCACTTGCACAGGAGAGGAATACTACTCCAGTTGGAGATCAAAAAGTGAGCTTGTCAGAGAAGAGAGCTGTCGTGTATGAAAACGACTGAGGAAGAGAAAGCGTGGCTTCATTTTATTGGCATCGTAATTGTATGGTTATAGGCCCTTCAGAGGTTCTGCTTAGAAGGAAGACCAGAAACGGATAACGGACGGAGATTCTTGCCCGCGTTTTAACAAGCTAGAGAGAGAAAAGAAACGGGATAATAATATAATGCGACCCGCGGCTGATTCCACCGCGGCTGCGGCTGGGACCTCCTCTTTTGTCTTTCTTTACGGCTATCGCTCTCCAAATAGAGAAATTCGGAAAGAATGGTAGAGACAAAAAGAGACGACGAAAGAAAGATGAAAACGATGGCATATAAATTTAAAGAGGTGAGAAGCAAAGACGAGAGTTGCTTATATAATTAGATATGATGGGTCCAACTCAGTCGGTGGGAAATCATTGCAGCTGCAATGATAACTCACCATTGTCCGCTACGAGTGAAGTCTCGAACTCCATTTGGATTGGATGACGAACACAAGGTAGGAGAGAAGAAAATACAAGTGAAGTCTCAAACTCTAATTGGATGGGATGACGAAGAAAAAAGAGGAGAAAAGAAAATAATTATTTCTTTTAAGGTTACGTAGGAGAGGAAACACGTATTTTGGAGCGTTAGGTTTTGAAGCAAAGGAGGAATAAACGTCAATTTTGGATGTCTGATTATTCTCTTCTAGTTCAGAAGAAAAAAATTTCCAGGTGACGAAAAAGTGATTTCCTTCAAATTCTCTTCTTTCCTCTCCACTTTTTCTTTATTTTCTAACCAAACAAAAATATTGGATTTCTCTTCTTATTTTCTTCTCTCTTAATCCAAATAAGATATTAATCTTTTTATAATAGAAATAAAAAATATAAGGATAAAAATAGAGCTGGCCAAAAGTGACCCAACCGATCTCTACCTATCTATACTCAATTGGCAATGAACACATTTGATTTTGTGCTAAACATATTCGAGCCTATTACCTACGGAATTCCAACCCTCACCAGAAGTGGCTGGAGTTGGTAGCACTGGTTGTTTTGATGGCGAGACTTGTAAAAAAATTTTATCGAAGGTAGCTCCAATGGAGACCCTTCGACGCTCAAGATAAATTCTATTCAATAGAAATAGAGTGCACGAGAGTAAAAAAAAAATATCGTACCTAAGGATCTTATTGAGATCTCTATTTATAGATAGATGATAAGAGTATGATATTGTCGTTAGGACATCATATTTATCAGTTTAATTTTGACTTCTTAAAATGATTAAAAATACATAGAAGATGGTGAATCAAATCGAATCCACAGGGAAGACAGTGTTTTAATTTTGAAATCTTTGATTTTTATAAAAAAATTTAGAAATCAAATTAAACTCAAAAAATAAAATTTAAAATTATAATAAAAATAAATAATTAAAATTTAAATAGTGCAGAAAAATAACTTGGTACTAAGATCTACTATTTAGATCTTAGCATCTACTTGCGATAAAATAAAGAGCAAATAAAATAAACTCGCAATAAAAAATAAAGAGCTAAAATTTAAATAGCTAGAAAATAAAATTTGCATGAATTAAAAGTTCAAAATTTAAATACATGAAATTTAAAAGAATAGAAAAAAATAAAAACTACAAGCAGGCTTATCTCGATCTTGGATTGACATTGGCATTGAGATGGTATAGAAGTCCAGCTCTTCCTCTAGGCACCGTCTATCTCGAAGCAACCTTGAATCCCAAGCATGGCTCTACCCTATACCATCACCTTTTCTTGACTGAAGATAGTTTGATTTTGGAGGTCTAGGATCCTTTAAATAGATGTTAGAGGGGAGGAACCTTTGCTATCAGCCAATATGGGATTAAGGTAGAGTTTGATCAGCGTTTGTTGAAGAAATCCTAGAGAAAATCGAGCTAAAACACTGTCTGGATGCGTTTCTTCAAGTTTTGGGTGAAGCCTAGTGTTTTGAATATCAGATCCTGATCAAATGGTTCTAAATTTTCCAGAAATCAACATATAATAACCCAATTTCAATTGGATTAAGTCCTGGCCGTCAGATGAAGTTGATCCAGAAGATTTGGTCCGTCAATCGCACTAATAGAAGACCTGGACTCCTTTAAGTTGGAATGAATGCTGGCTGTTCGATCGAAGCTTTGGACGTGATCTGACCATTAGATCTTAGGTAGGAGAGCTCAGAGCCATCCAATAGCATGCAGGGGAGCCGGATCAAATCAAGAATTCACCATGGCCATCGGATCTGAACCACAAATGACCATAGCCACATGATCGTGCAATTACTGTTCTTATAGACCCTATAGACCAACTGCACCATAGACCATAACCAGTCGACGTCTGCCTTTTGCATGTGAAATTACCATTTTGCCCTGTAAGCTATGTAAGATTTTTACTGAACCTCTTAAGGGTCTTAGTCCACCACGTGGTAGCCTGTGATTAGCCGCCTTTTACTGAGCTGGCGGTCTATGCCTAATTTCGTGGACCGGCCAACTAGTTCACTATGCACCGGTAGCCTATTGGGTTGGTGGGCTGGCATTGTGCGTGGGCTTGCGAGCTGGTGGGCCTGCTTCTTAGGTTGGGCTGGCTAACTGATGCGGCGGCTAGCTGGGATGCACCAACTGAGCTATTTTTGATGGCTTGGTTGAGCGCATCGGCTTGATTGAGCGTGCCGGTTGAGCCAATATATATATTTTATTTTTATTATTTTAATTCTTAAAAATAAAAATAAAATAATTAATAAATTAATATTTTTATTGATGAATTTATGGTACTTATCATACCCCCCAACTTAAGCTATGCTCATCCTTGAGTGAAGAAAGAATTTAGTTTTAGATATCTTTTAAGCTTTAGAGTTTCAAATTTTATCTAAGCAATTTTCAAAATAGCCATTGATATTCAGTAGAGCATAAGTGAGGTACGTCATTGGAGTATCAATACTTAGCCAATATAAAAATTAAGTGAAAAATATTCAAATTTTTCTAAACTTTTTTAAAATTATTTCTATCTTAATCTCTGAATCATCTAAACTTTCATATAGATAAGTGTATTGCTACTTTCGTCTTTCATTTATTAAATTTTTTATTTTTATTACCTACTTTTTGATATAAATATCATTGCTTACTTAGACAATGGGATTCGATTACTCGATAAAAAATTAATATATATTTTTTAAAAATATTATATCACTATTTAGTATCTTAATTTCTTAAGTTTTCTATTTGATCCATGTAGCGAGTCTTGGGCTAATATCTCCCAAACCAGTTGTCTTTAGGGTACTAGGTATAAAATATCCTTCGAGCTTACTAGCTCGAATCAAATAAGCTACAAATTAAGACTAGCTTTACAATGAGTTTTCTTGCCTTTTTTACTTTTTGATGTGAAACTTAATGCTTGCTTAGGCAAAGAGGTCCGATTACTCAGTGAGAAGAACTTGACAATTATTTTATTTTATAATTTTTTTATGAAGAAATATATAGTTATCCTACACAAATCCATAAAAAAATAGACTTTTCTTTAATGCTGGTAGAAAAAATCAAAATTACTCAAAAAAAATTATTTATATTCTAAACTTAACTCTTTATTGAATTTTCTTAATACTTGATTCTTCAATATCTCATAAATTTTTTGATCTGTGCATCATTTTTTTTAAAAAATATTTAGTTTAACTCAATTCTTAAGCATAATCAAATCCCTAAATGATAAATACTAACTTCTTCGAAGATTTTTAAAAATTTTAAAATTTTTATTATTCTTCCTCCCAATCTAATCGACATTATCCTCAATGGAGAAGAAAAAATAAAGGATATAATAAAGAATAGAAAAGAATACACCTATCTCAATGTATTTTTGGTCCAGCATGATTTTAAAAATTTGGCTCTTCCTCCAATTTATTCAAAATGATCTAAAAAAAATAAATTAGATGAAAAAACTAAATATTGGATTGCCTCCTAACAAGTGCTAAGTTTACCATCTTTAGTCAGACACAGTGCAACTTATTTATCCTATGTTAAATACTGGATTGACAAATTTCAATAGCTTTGGATTGTCAATCTCAAAAAGATAGTTTATTATCCCTTTATTGATAAATTAATTATTAATTATGGGAATGTAGTTCGTGATCCCATTCTTAGACCCTTATTTGTTAAGAATTTTTTTTATTTGTTCCTCTAAAATGCTCATGAATTGAGGCTTTATATTAGGAGTTAAGTTTAATGCAATAGATATTTAAAGAGTGTCTAAAGACAGCTTTAGTTATGAAGGTAAATTAATATAATTTTATTTAAATAACTTCATTGACACTTGCCCCTTGATTTTTATAAGAAGAACTGGTTTCTAGGGCTGAAAAGAACAGGACTTTAGGTTTATAGGTCTCGGGTAAGTCATTCATTCTCTTTTTTTCTCTATCATTCAAATCAAAACCAGCATCGGTACTAGTTTCAGACTTAGGTTCTTCGATATGGTTAGTTTCAGTACTAACCTGTTCTTTTATATTTTCATTTTAGCTAGCATCAGTACTAGCCTCTCTTACCTAATGTTAATATGGATCCATAAAAATCCTATAACTTTTAAGTTCAGAAATTACTTTGGCATTCTCTAATTAGGGATTCTTAGGTAGGACATTGGATTGATGACTAAATTCAGATGGTTGGTGGATAATAGATGGATTATTTATAGGATTTACAATCAGTTGGCTTGGTAATTAATCTAGTTTTTTCCTCATATTAAACCCAGCTAATTATCTTATTTGAGCTTTCAGTCAGGTGATAGATTGTTGTTGAGTCAGAATTAATTATTAAAGTTAGTCAAATCTATCGTCGACTAGATTGGTCTATTGAAAAGATAGGTATGATGGATGATGGCTAGATAGATTGACTAGGCTGACCACTATCATTGGAATAGTTCTGATATTAGGGCTTATTTTGATAATTTTGTATCAGTGAAATTTGGATCTAAGCCTGAGTCTGTTGGGGTATCCAAGAAAAATTAGGATGGTTCCTCCAATCTAGATTATATGTATTTAAAAAAGGATCATTAACCAACTTGAAGTAGTCTTGTATAGCTTGAACTTGTTCTTGGATAAAAAGTAAAAATTATGTAGCTGTGGGACATCACTCGTATGATGGGTTGGACTAGCATAGATAGAATAAATCTTCTGATAATTAGAAGATAGTGTGTATTGTGTAGGAGATTATTAACCTAGAGTTAAGAGTTGATCTAATTTTTGGGCAAGCAAATTGACTTTATTTATTAGATTCAAGTCAGCCTTAGAACTAGATTCTGGATGTTTAAATTCATGGATTCCTGCCCACTTTTGGTAGAAAGATAACGAAGCATTGTTAATTGAGTTTTTACTCAGGGTTTCAAATAAAGCATAGGCTTCATCCTCACTCTTGTTCATGAATGCACCTCCATAAGATGCATTTACCATTTGTTTATAATGGTCTCCTAAACCCTCATAGAAAGCTTGAAAGATATGCCACTTAAATAGACCATGGCATGGGCATTTTCTAAGAAGTTCCTTAAGTCTCCCATGACTCGTGAATTTGTTCTCCTGGAAGCTGAGTAAATTCAGTGATAGCTTGCCTTATGGTGTTGGTTCGCTCTATGGAATAAAATTTCTTAAGAAATTTACTTTGCAATTCAGCCCAAGTTTTGATTGATCTCCCTATTGTGCCAAGCCAGAACTTAGCTTTATCCTTTAAAGAAAAGAAAATAAGATTAATCTAAGGGCATCATCAGAAAAATTTTAAATTTTCATCATAGAGCAAATTTCTAAAAATTCATCCAGATGCTTGTAAGGATCTTCATTAGCGCTCCCATAGAAAAATGAAAGCATCTGGATTGTAGTCAGCTTGATCTCCTAGTGGGTTACATGGATATCAGATAACTGGATATAAGTCGATGGGTTATAGATGGAAGAAATAAAATATTTCTTCATCTATCTAGGTAGTTCTCTAAGATTTTCAGCTATTTGACTATTGGATTTAGTATGGTTCAGCTATTCAATTTTATGCTTGGGTTTAACTAGGTCAAATAAAGTATCATGCATGTACTAGTGCAATCCTAACATGTGGTTCAATTTTTTTAATTTTTTTAAATTTTTATTATTTTTTAAATTTTTATAATTTTTAATAATTTTATTTATTTTTTAATTATTATGTTTATTTTAGTTTAATTTAATTTAATTTAATTTAATTTTGAAGGAGAAAAGAAAAAGGAAGTGGAAAGAGTTCTAAAAAAGAAATCCTAAAAAGTCCTAAAACTAAGAAGAGAGAGAAGAATTAGTTTTAATTAGATTTGATATTTTAGTTAACAATCAAGTTAGACAAATAATCTTTACTAAGGATTGTCCTAAATCTAGACAACTTTTAACTATCAAGGTCACCTTCAAGCCCTCCAAGTATAAGATCAGCCACTCAACTGGTCAGGTAAGTATAAGATCAATGGGAGTCCCCCCGTTGCTTGCCTTAGACACCAATTATCTTGGCCAGGTAAGCTATGGAATCAATTAAGTAACCATCTTCCTTTAGGATGCAGTTTCTGAACCACTTGCCTTAGACACCAGTCAAACTGACTAACCCCAATTCGATCCAACTCTTAGAATTTCTTATCCTAATGAGCTCAAGTTTCTAGGGTCGATATCTAATTGATTTTAAAATTAAAGGCTTAGGTTAATGCAGGATGCTGGTTGGTTGTTTGTGGGCTAAAGAAGGATGATCAAATCTTCATCTTATCTTGTTTAATTGGTTGTTGTCCTTAAATTGATTTAAGTTGAATATGTACTGTCACTTTCAGATAAGGGGTTCTATGCAACTAAATTAGATGCATGAAATTAATTGAAGTTTAGATACTCACCTTATCTTCAATGATCACCCAAAAAATAAAAATAAAAATAAATCTAATATGATAGATGCTCTAAGCAACTAGAATTTCTATTCTTATCATGAAGCTTTTAATTAAGTTTAAGTGGATAATTTTTAATTAATTTAAAAATAAAATAAATAATAAAAAAAAGAGATCTAGGATTAAGATTGATCTCATCAAGCAAAATTAGAAGCTTCCTTGCCCTAATTTTTTTTTATTTTTTTCTCTTTTTTCTATAAAATAAATAAGAAAAAGTTAATAAGCAAAATTTATAAAAAATTAAAAAGATCAAAAATTTTATTTATAATTTTTTTACAATAAAATCAAAGAAATCAAAAATTTTAATATCTATGCTTTTTTCGATAATAATGCTAAAAACTTGGTGCATTTGCCAGAATTATTCTTAATTTATAAACAAGTCAAAGAAATTAAAAGAAATTAGCATCTATGCCATTCTCTGACAACAACGTCAAAAATTTGATAAGAGTACGATGTTATCGTTAGGATATCATATTTATTAATTTAATTTTAATTTTTTAAAATAATTAAAAATACATACAAAGTAATGAGTCAGATCAAATTCATAGGAAAGATAGTATTTTAGTTTTAAAATATTTAATTTTTTATAAAAAAATTTAAAAATAAAATTGAAGTTAAAAAATAGAATTTAAAATTATAATAAAAATAAATAGCCAAAATTTAAATTATGCAGGAAAATAACTTGGTACTAAGATCTATGATTTAGATCTTAGCATCTACTTATAATAAAATAAAAAATAATTAAAATAAACTTGTAATAAAAATAAAAATTTAAAATTTAAATAGTTAGAAAATAAAATTTGCATTAATTAAAAGTTCAAAATTTAAATACATGAAATTTAAAAAGAATAGAAAAAAAATAAAAACTAGAAGCAGGCTAATCTCGATCTTGGATTGGTGTTGGCATTGAGATGGTATTGAAGTCCAGCTCTTCCTCTTAGCACTGTTTAACTCGAAGCAATCTTGAATCCCAAGCATAGCTCTACCTTATATCATCACCTTCTCTTGATTGAAGATAATTTGATTTTGGAGGTCTAGGATCCTTTAAATAGATGTTGGAGGGGAGGAACCTTTGCTATCGGCCAATATGGGATTAAGGTAGAGTTTGATCAGTGTTTGTGGAAGAAATCCTAGAGAAAATCAAACTAAAACACTGTCTGGATGCATTTCTTCAAGTTCTGGGTGAAGCCTAGTGTTCTAGCCATTAGATCCTGATCAAATGGTCCCATAATTTTCAAAAATTGATGTATAATAGCCTAATTTTAGTCGAATTAAGTCCTGGCCGTCGGATGGAGTTGATCTGAAAGATCTGGGCCATCAATCATGCTGATAGAAGACCTGGACTTCTTCTTTCTATCGAAATGAATGTTGGCCGTCCGATCAAAACTTTGGACATGATCTAACCATTAGATCTCAGGTAGGAGAGCTCAAAGCCGTCCGATAGCGTGCAGGGGAGCTGGATCAAATCAAGAATTCACCACAGCCATCGAATCTGAACCACAAATGACCATAGCCATATGATCGCGCATTTACTGTTCCCATGGACCTTGTAGACCTATCGCACTATAGACCACAACCAATTGGCGGCTGCCTTTTACATGTGAAATTACCATTTTGACCCATAAGTCGTATGAGATTTTTATTAAATCTCTTAAGAGTCTTGGTCCACCATGTGGCAGCCTGTGATTCACCGCCTTCTGCTGAGCTGGCGGTTTATGTCTGATTTGTGGATCGATCGGTCGGTTCACTATGCATCGGTGCCTAATGGGTTGGCGGGCTGGCGGGCTTGCTTCTCAGACTAGGCTGGCTAACTAGCGCACCGACTAGCTGGGATGCACTAATTGAGCTATTTTTGGTGACTTGGCTGAGCGCACCGACTGAGTCGATATATATTATTTTTTTTTCTTTGAAAATTCATATCAAGTCCTTTTTGAAGAAAAAAATTGATTTTTCACCGTAGGATCATCCAGATCTGAGGTGAATTTTTATACAAAAATTCCTATAATCTAATCAGATCTAAGAGTTCTTAGATCTGATCATAGTGATCTAATATTAAAAATTGAAAATAAAATAAAATTAAATTAAATTTTAAGTACCTTATTGGGTAATTTGATTATCCTGTGATGATCCTGTTGGTTTCTGAGATTCTGGAATGAGCTATGCACGCGCCTGGCCTCTACTAAAGGAAAAATCCTAGTTTTCCGGATCAGGTTCGTTCAGATCTGATTGGATCAAGAGAGATATTTTAATTTTTTTTTAAAATCTAGATCGGATCTAAAATATTTTAGATCTAATTTTATAGATCTAATAAAAATAAAAATAAATTAAAATAGATTTAATTTTATACCTTATTGTTGGGTAATCAGATTATCCTGTGATGATCCTACTGATTGCTTAAGGTTCTGGATCTAGCCATGCAAGTGCCTGACCTCAACCGATATCCACTCAGACTGGATCTGAAGATCTTCTCCTTCTTTATTACTTCTCTAAATATCAAATCTGAATCTAATTTGGAGGATCTTCAAAATCTTTTTTGAAGATCGGGTATCGTCTCTTGCAGCAGTGCTGCTTTCTTTCTTTCTCGTCACCTTTCTCTTATCTGGATCGCACCAAACTGGAGTCCAAATCCCCTTGGGCGTAGAGAGGAGAGAGGGGACCTAAAGATGTTATGAAGGAAGGAGAGGGGCAGTCTTGTGGCATGGGCAATGGTCTAAACTTTTTTGAAACTAGGCATAGATAGGGTTTATATATACCCTACTGCGCCATGCAGTGCCACATCATCCCGATCAATCACATCACTTCATACAATCAGATCTAAATCTAATTGGTGGGATGACATCACCTAATCTAATCAGATAAGAGCCTCTCTAAATCATCCTTAGATGGCATCTAAGACTGGTCAAAGTCTAATCTTTGGCGCCACCTAGGTAGAAACCCCAAAGTAACTAGAGTCCCATTAGTATGGGACTCCAGGCACCTCTATCCATGGGTGCATGCCTTCCTAGGCATGCACTCCTGGTCCACCTACTTTTTAGCAAGTTGACTGATCCAAAATCAGTCTCCTATGGGTGCATGACACATGGGCAGATGTCTAAGTATTAAAGGTCAACGTTTCACCAAAGTAAAAAGATAAGAATTAGCAGGTGACGGAAAAAAGCAGGTATTATCTCAAATTTATCTTATAAATTAAGATAATCCTTTTCTAATTTGGATAAATTTTAGTCAGACCAAGTAAAGGTACCTAAGTGAGCACAAACATATTTGGCTCATTTGAGATAACTTAAAATGATAATTGAAGGAGAACATTAGGCTCAATCGTGTGCTAGCACGAATTTCTTGAACCTAATTGAATCTTATTAAAATCAATTGAACTAGATTAGTCTAATTGATGATATCCAAATTCAAACCCTTGTTTGTGTGATCTAGTTAGGTTCAGTTCCATATAGTAATGAGATATATCATGATCTCTATCATCGACGTCACCGAAACACCTTCCGATGGATTAGAACTTTTCTGATTCAGACAACTAGAATGATCGATCATCCAAATCATTCTAATTGCTCCCAAAATTCACCAGTGACACCTAGCAGTATATGGTGGCAATCCATCAGAACTGAAAATAAACCTCTCGGTGTAGCTACCTATGTGATTAAGTTCTTCTATCTTGAGCTCCGATCAGATTAGGGTTAAGATGAACTCGTCAAACCCTAATTTCTATCATATGATTTAATCATTTGATTCAAGTCTGATGTGAAAATCTTAATAGAAACTCTTTCTATTATTTCACTCTACCATGGCCATGGGCTTATGGACTTGATTTTCATGATCATCGTAGGGCTGCTCCTCATCTACCGAGGTAGATAGATTTCCTCTTAGTGCAATCCAATTCCTACAATGAACAAGCTATAGCCAACGTACACTTAGGATTCCGAATGGCTAGGAGATCAAGTCATGGTGTAGTCAAACTATAACACCCTTAAGGTGAACTACTGATGCACCTTAGGTCATAGAACCAGACACACCACTGTAACTTCGAGCCAGTCATCGATGAGAAGATAGACTTTCTTATGACTGCTTGAGGTGATCATGCTCAGTGCCCTCATTCTCTAATGAGTATCTGTACTCTCACTCCGATATCTCTACACCATAGACTTAAGACTCATCTACTATAAAGAATCGATTGTACATCAATCTTTCAGATCAATCACCATCCTCATGATGATCCTACGGTCGAAAGCATTTTATGAGTTAATAATGAAAATTCATGTCTTGAATTTTCAACTTTTGAAAATAAGAATTATCATTACCATTAACTCAAGGGATGTATCACAGACACTAAATACACATTGTGATAGAAAATAATTCATTTTATTATTTATAGTCAAAATTATAATTTTGCCCTTAGAAGTATATAATAAGTGTCAGCCAATTCTGGCTTCTAGTGCACACATATCTAACAAACTCCCACTTGACCTAAAGCCAATTGCCTACAAATCTAAGTCCCATCTTCTCAAGATGGGCTTCGATCTTCTGCTGGCCCAATGGCTTTGTAAGTGGGTCCGTCGCATTGTCTGCAGAGTCGACTCTCTTGACCTTAATATAATTCTCTCGAGGTAATCATAAATGAGGTGGTATCGCCGCTCGATGTGCTTGGATTTTTGGTAAGACCTTGGCTCCTTAGCAAGGGTTATGGCGCCATTGTTATCGCAATATAGAGGAATGGCATCTGATGGCATCACTCCAATCTCTGCGGCAAATTTTTTGTACCAAAATGCCTCTTTTGCAGCTTCTGACGTAGCGATGTATTCTACTTTCATGGTAGAATCTGCTATCACTGTCTGCTTAAAACTCTTCCAACTGACAGCACCACCATTATAAACAAACAAACTCCCAAATGTCAACTTTTGATCATCTACATCGGACATAAAATCCAAGTCTGTACACCCCTGAACTTGGAGTTCTCCATTACCAAAAATCAACAACATATCCTTAGTTCTTCTCAAGTACTTAAGGATACATTTTACAGAAGTCCAGTGTTCTTCATCTGAATTCAACTGATATCTACTCGTGACACTCATAGCATGGGCTACATCAGGTCATGTACATAATATGGCATACATGAGGCTTCCTATTGCTGAAGCATAAAGAATCTTACTCATGCGTTCTATTTCCTCAGGAGTGCTAGGGCACATCTTCTTAGAAGGATGAATGTCAAGTCTGAAAGGTACCAAACCCCTCTTAGAGTTTTCTATGCTAAACCTCTTTAGCACTTCCTCTATGTATATCTTTTATGAAAGTCCTAGCATCCTATTCGATCTATCTCTGTAGACCTTAATTTCTAGAATATAAGATGCTTCTCCTAGGTCTTTCATGGAGAATTTTTTGGATAACCATATTTTAATTATGGTCAACATGAAAATATCATTCCCAATAAGAAGGATATTATCTACATACAGTACGAGAAAGACAATAGCGCTCCCACTGATCCTTTTTGAAGACATATGATTCCTCCTCATTCTTGATAAAACCAAATAATTTGATCACATCATTAAAACGAGTATTCCAGCTCCAATATGCTTGCTTAAGTCCATATATGAACCTTTGCAGCTTGCATACTTTATGATCAGTATCACTGGATGTGAAACTAGCGGCTATTCCATATAAATATCTTCCTCAAAATATCCATTTAAGAATACCATTTTTACATCCATTTGTCATATTTTATAATCGAAATAGGCTACAATAGCAAGCAATGTGTGGATAGATTTAAGCATAGCTACTGGTGAAAAGGTATCCTGATAGTCAATGCCTTCGCATTGACTATAATCTTTTGCCACTAATCTAGCTTTGAATATCTCTACATTTCTATCTGCACCAATCTTTCTCTTGTAGATCCATTTATATCCAATAGGTACTATACCTTCTGATAGATCTACCAAGGTTCAAACTTGGATTTAAGTGCGTCGAGTCAATTTCTGACTTCATTGCCTCTAACCATTTCTCGAAGTCGATATCTGATATCACCTCGTTATAGGTTTTGGGATCATCACCATGAACCCCATTACCTATAAGGAATATTTTCTCTATTTCCTTTGAAATAGTACCTAAGTACCTCTTAGGAGGACGAAAAACTCTTTTTGATCTACGAGGTGGAGGAGATAGTGATTGTATTGGCTCAATCTGATTTGGTTCCATTTGGTCCTTAGCTCGTTGCTCTTGTGAGACTTTCTTCTTGAGCTTAATCTATTTTCCAATGCCACTATCTTGAATAAACTATTTTTCAAGAAAGATAGCATGTTGACTCACAATCATATTGTGATCTTCTAGAATGTAGAAATAATATTCTAATGACTCTTTAGGATATCCTATAAATCGAGCTCTAAAGAACCTAAAGTCTAACTTGTTCGCTTGTTATCTTTTGATATGAGTTAGACAACCATAAATTCTGAGATGACTCAGACTTGATTTCTTACCATGCCATATCTCATACGGTGTGGTAGGCACGATTTTGGAAGGAATCCTATTTAGTAAGTATATTGTAGTTAACAAACTATGTCCCCAAAGAAAATCAGAAAGGTTTGTAAAGCTCATCATGGATCGAACCATATCTAATAGGATTCGATTCTTTCGTTCTAAAATCTCGTTGAGTTGAGGTATTTTAGGTGGAGTTCATTGAGAGACTATGCCATTTTTCTTGAGATAGTCCAGGAATTCTCGACTAAGGTATTCACCTCCTCGATCTGATCGAAGAACCTTAATGGATTTTCAGTTTGCTTTTCTAGTTCATGTCTGAATTTCTTGAACTTTTCAAAAGCTTCAGACTTGTGTCTCATAAGATACACATATCCATACCTAGATAAATCATCGATAAAGGTTATGAAGTAGACAAAGTTGCCTCTAACTGGCATATCAAATGGGCCGCACACATCAGTATGTACTAGGGCAAGAAGATCCGTGGCCCTTTCCCTTATGTCCTACAAAAGGAAGCTTAGTCATTTTGCCATGAAGACAAGATTCACAAATTAGATATGACTCGAAAGTTAATGGACTCAATAGTCTGGTTTTCTCCAATTTGTTAACCCTATCTTCTGCTATGATCTAGTCTTAGGTGCCATAGATACCTATCATTTGGACTATCCCTAGGTCATTTCATGGCATTCACATTTTGCTCGATATTAAAAATAGATACATCAATATGTAATTGGTAAAGACCGTTAATAAGAAAACCACTTGCAATTTTATTTTTTTCATAAAGAAAGTTACAATGATCCTTAAGAAAACTAATTACATAGCCTTCTAGTGCTAGGCATGAAACAGAAATTAAATTCCTGCTTGCCGTAGGTACATAATAATAATCTTTTAATACTAAGTCTAAATCAGATGATAGTCGAAGAGGGTATGTTTTCATGGTCATAGCAGTAACTCTTGCTTCATTTTTGATGCATAGGATCATCTTACCATCCCTCAACCTCCTGCTATCCTCAAGATCCTGCATGGAAGTGCATAAATGAGCACTAGAATCAGAGTCAAGCACCCAACTGGATGTAGAAGAAATCATAAGGTTAGACTCAATAACAAGTATACCTTTAGAAGGACCTGCCTCTTTTTTATTCTTCGGGGTGGCCAGGTAAGTAGGACAGTTTTGCTTTTAGTGGCCGTCAGTGTTGCAATGAAAATATTTTTCTTTGTCAGTGGCCTTCTTCTTCAGCTCTGTCTTCTTCTTCTTTCCTACTTCCACCTTCTACTTTTTCACAAACTTCTTCTTCTTTCTAAAAGACTTTCTCTTAGAAGAAATCCATTCCACAGCAAGCACTAAGCCTTTAGAATCTTTCATAGACAGCTTAGTAGTAACCGACATATTCATAAGCTCAGTCAGAAAATTTTGAAGTTTATGTATATGGTAGTTTATGATGAACTGCCCATATGCATCAGTCAAAGATTGAAGAATTATATCATCTGTAGATCTTGATCCAACTTCACTCCAAGCTTCTCAAGCTCTTCCAAATCCTTGATCATCATTAGATAATGATCTTGGACTGACTGCCCATCATGCATTTTAGCCTTGAATAGTCATTTAGTGACTTGATACTTGGTTGTGCGACTCTATTCATCAAACATCTCTTGTAGGTGAGCCAATATTTGGCGGGCAGTCCTGATATCTTCATGTTGATGTTGAATCTCATCAGACATCAATCCCAACATATAGTATCTGGCCTTATTATCTTCGTCCGTCCACTTGTCAAGAGATGCTCTCTGTTCAACGGATGGATGAGCTGGTAAGGTGGAAGGGTCCTGATCTAATACATGAGTTAACTTCTTGAAATCCAAAATGATTTTGAAATTTTGGAGCCAATCCTTATAATTGGATCTAGTCAGTCTATGGGTGTCTAGGATACGTGCTAGTTGGTTGGACGCAGATATTATTCTATAGAGAGTCAAAATTTTTAGTTAGATATTATAATTAAGATTTGACTAATTTATTTAAGAATTTTATTTTTAAATAAATTAGCTTTCACTATTTTTTTGGATCCCTACACTCCCTCTGTAGAGATGCAAAAATCTCCATGATTAATGATTTTTAGTGGATAGTGCGATCCCACCAACTGACTCATCACCTCACCTAATAGTTATTGGTGATGGGTTAGTTAATGAGTGAACAACTCTTGTTCAATGATTCTCTAATTATGGTGCATCCAAACTTGGTCTCTAATTCATGAATCTCATTGTGCCCTGAATATTGATCCACTCTTTAGTTAAGTCAGACCCACCATTTGTATAGATTGGATTCCTAATTAAGTCTCTCACCATATCCAAAATATTGAGCCCAATTCATCCTCCAGCCCAAAACATCCAATGCCTAATAGACATGGTTGCATCTTTTTGGTGCAACTGAATCACTGTAACCAGTCGAGAATAATCAACCTCGGGAAGGGCCCGCACATTTACAATGGTGGAAGATCTTAGACTTAATCTTTTCTTAGAAAAATTTGATTTAGGTCTCATTAAACTAGACTTGACATAGTCATAACCATTATGACTAACCTAGTGGCATGGGTTAGCTCGGATTATTGGCCACCTCAGATCAAGACTGAGCCAACAAATATGGCTAGGTAAGTGAGATCGGTGGAAGGGATATGCCATTAACTCGACAAGAATGCATTCGAGTCGAGTAGCTCTCAATTAAAAATCAGTCGATCGTATCTGCCAAACTTACCTTAGACATCAAATTATTGAGCTAGAACCAATCGGATTAGCCTACAATCCAGACTCTAACCACTGAGCCTAATTAGATCTTAGCTTGATCGATCACTCACGTGACTCGATCTTGACCCAGACTTAATCCTATTAGGCTAGTCAATTTAAGCACTCTTGATCCCATCTAACCAACTCTTGATTCGATTTGATCAACCGCTTAGACCTAATTGAGCTACCCAAGTTCGAACCCAATTTTATGAATATGTCTTAGATCTTAAATTCTTAATTTTAGACCTAACATATTTCATAATCTTTATTCTTAATTAAGTTTAGGATTCATAAATAAAATATGTAAATAAAATTCTAAGATTTCAGGATCTAAGATTTTGCAGAAAATAAATTCTTGATTCTGATTAAGGATGAATGCGTAGCACCCCTATACATCATAAGAACACCCCATCGAATGGAAGGAGAGGGCATTTAAATCCTACCTTGTTCTTATGATCGAACGGCCAAGGAAAATGCCATAATCAAAAATATAAAAATAATAAAATTAGTTAGATCTACATCATATATCTCATATATAAAAATTGATCTAACTATAAACATGTTTTGCATGAAGGAAAATTCTGATTTTTCAGACCAGGTTTGTTCAGATCTGATCAGATCAAGAGATATATTTTAAAATTTTTTTTCTTTAATCTAGATCAGATCTAAAATATTTTAGATCTGATTATTATTATTTTAGAAATTAAATAAAATCTAGATAAATTAAATTAAATTTAATTTACCTTGATATGGATAATCCTATTACCCATTGATGATCCTGTATGCAGCGGAAGGTTCTGGATCTAGCCATGCAAGTGCTTGGCCTCTCTACCAGTATCCACTTAGGCTGGATCTGAAGATCCTCTTCTTCTCTATCATGTCTCCAGAAATCAGATCTGAATCTAATTTGAAGGATCTTCAAAACTCCTTTTGAAGATCAGCAGTCGTCCTTTGCAGCAGTGCAGCCTTCTAGCTTTCAGTCGCCTTTCTTTGATCTGGATCGCACCAACCAAAAATCCAAAACTTCTTTTGGACATGGAGAGGAAGGGGAGAAGGTGGTTTAGCATGGAGGAAGAGGGGAGAGGCAGCCTTGGGCGTGGGGAATTGTGATTCCTTTCAATCACTTTCAATCTCAATCTGGGTTGGGCGCAAGGTCTTATTTATAGACTGTCTGTGATCCAACTTCTCTTCTTTCCAACCAATCACAACTCTTTATGAAATCAGATCTAAATCTGATTGGTGGAAATAGAGTCTCCTGGATTCCTCCTTAGAGGGTGCCTAAGATCAGTCAAAGTTGGTTCTTAGGAGAACTCTAATTGGAATCCAAAAAGGAGATGGAGTCCCTATCCAACAGGGACTCCTAGGCGCCTCCAACTTGGCCACACGCCAAGGCTGGCATGCACCCTCTTTCTTACCAGGTTTTGACAGGGGGACAGGCCCCCACCAGCTCTCCAATGGGTGCATGACATGTGGTCAAAAGTCAAAGTATCAGTGGTCAACATTTGACCAGTCAAAGGTAGATTTTTGACCAAAGTCAAAGAACAAGAAATGGCAGGTGACCAAAAATGGCAGGTAATGTCTTACAAAATAAGACAACCTTTTCTGACTTGGACAATCTCCAGTCAGACCATATGAAGGCCTCTGATTGAGCACAAACTCCTTTAGCTCAGATAGGACAACTTATTTATGATAGCAAAAGAAGAACGCTAGGTTCAATTGAGTGCTAACACGATTTTCTTGAACCTAATTGAATCTCATTCAGATCAATTGAACTGGATCGGTTCAATTGATGATCACCAGATTCAAACCCTTGTTTGTATGATCCAGTTAGGTTCAGTTCTATATGGTAATGGGATATGTCATGATCTCTATCATCGACATCATCGAAACTCCTTTCGATGGATTAGAACTCTTCTGATTCGAACAGCTAGAATGATCGATCATCTAAATCATTCTAATTGCTCTCAAAATCCATCAGTGATACCTAGCAGTATATGGTGGCAACCCATCAGAGCTGAATGTGAATCTCTTGGTGCAGCTACCTATGTGAATAAGTCCTTCTATCTTGAGCCCCGATTAGATTAGGGTTATGGTAAACTCGTCAAACCCTAGTTTTTGTCATATGATGTAATCATTCGATTTGAGTCCGATGTAAAAATCTAAATAGAAACTCTTTCCATTATTTCACTCTACCATGGCCATAGACTTTTGGACTTGATTCTCATGATTATCATAGGGCTGCTCCTCTACCACCGAGGTAGATAGATTCCATCTTGATGCCATCCAGTTCCTACAATGAACATGCTATAGCCAACATACACCTCAGGATTCCATATGGCTAGGAGACCGAGTAATGGTGTAGTCAAACTATAACACCCTCAAGGTGAACTGTCGATGCACCTTAGGTCAAAGAACCAGACACACTACTATAGCATCGAGTCAGTCATTGACGAGAAGGTAGACTCCCTAATGACTACTTGAGGTGGTCATGCTCAGAGCCCTCATTCTCTAACGAGTACCTATACTTTTGCTCCGATGTCTCCACACCATAGACTCAAGACTCATCTACTAAAGAGAAGCGATTGTACACTAACCTTCCGGATCAATCATCATTCTCGTGATGATCCTATGGTCGGAGCATTTATGAGTTAACAATGATTATTCATGTCTTAAATTTTCAA